>JACEFZ010005750.1:135000-280751 GCA_014155875.1 Cepaea nemoralis
CTACATACCACAAACATCAGAAAGAGGAAGTGATAATTTTTGGCCACATTATGAGAATACAAAACTGGAACATGTTATTACAACACGGAAAGGTTTGTAAAAAGAGAGATGGAGGAAGACGTTGTGGGGAAATTCTTTTGATCGAAGCCTTGCTTATAATGAGCACATAGACCAGGTGATAACTAAGGCCAAGCGGGGTTTGGCTGCGATGCGGGTGATGGCGGCAGCAAACTGTGAGCAGCGCCATTTATGTCTTCTGTACGAGGGGCTGGTCATGTCTGTTTTTTTGTGTTTTTTTTTGCAGATAGAAAGGGTGGAAAGGATACAGCATTATTCTTGGATGTACAAGAGATACAGCATGCAGGGCGATGCGCTACATTCTTGATTTTCCAACCATTGAAGACAGAATACAAGTTTGCACAGCACGCGCCTACCTCAGAGTTAACGCAAACACACAACATTGGATGGGTCAAGCCGAAGACACTCTTCAACAGGTGTGTTCACTTGAGGACTTAGAACCTGGCGAGGAGTGGTTACAAGTGTCACAGATTTCTGTACGTTCTTTTCAATTTGCATCCAACTAGATAGAAAATGCAGACAAGAAAATCCGGCTGCTGTGGAGGCTGAAGTACAAGCGTTGATTTTCGAGAATTCGCTAGACGGTGATGCTGTCATCTACACAGATGGGTCGGTCGTCCGACATGTGAGAAGCTCATGGGCCTTTACGGCTCGGGCTGGGGGGAGAATTGTGAAGGAGGACTCTGGTGCTTTCACTGGAACCACAAATAGCCTGACTATGGAAGTCATGGCAGTAAGTAAAGCAATAACATGGCTCGAGACACAGACATTCATTAGGGCATGTTTCCTTAGCGACTCAATGAACATGATCAAGAGGATAGAGGAGGGGTCGATCCGAAGAGAATGGTTGCTGTCTCTGGAGCGGTCTCGACTGGTAAAGATTAGTTTCATCTTCGTGCCAGGGCATGCGGGAGTACAAGGAAATGAGCGGGCTGACAAGCTCGCAGGTGAGGTTACGGTAGAAGGCGGACGCGCCATGGACCAGGCTGACATTCTGAATTCTCTACGAGAAGTAAGACTTTTGCGTGAACCAAGTGATGACTGTGAATCTACAACCATGGCCAGACTGCGAGAACAGCAAATTAAAAGAGGGGTGGCCAAACAAGAACACTAGCAGGAAGCCAAAGAAGATTGATAAACCAGCACAGAACTGGCGTCGTTAGCCGCTACACGTTGCGGGATTTGCTGAGGAGGGGATCCGAGCACTTATGGACTGAATGGTTCGATGTGCAATGAGGATGATCTGTCGACTAACTAACTAACTAACTAACTAACTAACTCTTTACACTCTTGTGTCATGGCACGAAAGTGAATCAACATACGAATTGATCCATGCCGTCGGGGATCGCAATTTGTGTAGAAGCATGATCGCCCACGCCAGCCGACAAGGTACTTGATGATGATGATGATGATGATTATTATGATGATGATGATGATGATGATGATAATGAAGCTATTAATAATAATAGTAATAATAATAGTCCACATAAAATACTACATAAAAAAAAATTACAATCAACAATAAAGAAATTGAGCATAACAAAAACGTTCAATGCCTTAACTCCTTAAGTAATAGAAACGACGAATGAATCAACAACAACAGCAACAACAACAACAACAACAACAACAACAACAACAACAACAACAACAACAATAAGGCAGACGAGAAGTAGACGGCAAGCTTTACTAGAACATGATCACAAGTATCAGGACCAGAGACTGCGCAAATGACGTCAGAAGGAGACTGACCATAGCAAATCAAAGAGGAAACAGTGTTATATGTGTATGGCATAACACAGACACACACATGTCCTCATGGGTTGATGCCTTTTATGAGTAAAAGGCCGCTAGCTTCATGGCCTGACATTCCTTTCGGTGGGGTATTTTCTTCTCTGTTGGTTGAAGTCTGCCTTCACTGAACTCAAGATGACTCCTTACAGTGCATCTCCACATGTTACCGTGAGAAGCCATTTCCTCCCAGGCTGTGGTTTCTGTTCCCAGCATTTTCGCGTCTGATTTGCATGTATCTTTGATCCGTAGCTGTGGATCTTCAATTTTTCTGTTGCCGAGATAGCAGATTCAACTCCTACACCGGTAAGATGGCTAAAATGTTGACTTCTCGTCCTTGATTTGGAAACGTCAATTACAAGTACCTAAGAAGTCGGACCCCTGTCACATGATGGCGAGGGACACTGGTAATAGGGAAAGCCAAATCACACGAAAAAATAGTCCAGTGAACTGCCCAGTAATGGCAGCTATTAGACGTAGGAGCACGTGTATGGACTACTTCTTGAGTTTAAAGCGAGAGAATGAAAAACAAAACTGAAAAGATCCAGCGCAAGTTTGTCATTGACAGCAGAACTTAAGGGTGTAAAGGCGTGTCATTGACAGCAGAACTTAAGGGTATAGATTCATGTCATTGACGTCAGAACTTACGGGTGTAAATTTATGTCATTAACAGCAGGACTTAAGGGTGTAAATTCATGTCATTGACAGCAGGACTTAAGGGTAAAAATTCATGTCATTGACAGCATTACTTAAAGGGGTAAACTCGTGCACCATTTCCATCAAGATCCTGTGTAAGTTTTTCATTGACAGGAGAACTTAAGGGTGAATGAAAATTCATGTCATTGACAGCAGGACTTAAGGGTGTAAATTCGTGCACCACTTCCATCAAAATCCAGCACAAGTTTGTAATTGACAGCAGGACTTAAGGGTGTATACTTGTGCGCCATTGCAATTTCCTAATGATCAGTTTTAATAGTTGATGCAGTCTCTTTGTACTTTCTCATCAAACTCAATGGCAGGTCAAAGTCCACAATGCTTGGATGTACTGATTCACTCACTACGGTTCTTCTTGGCTCTGACTGGCTAATGCAACATTATCAGCAAATAGCAGATTCTGTATAGTAATCTACCTGCTTTCTGTCTTTGCTTTGAATCTTGCAAGATTGCACATTCAGTCATCAAATCAAGTGTGCAGACATATTTCTTCCACTACAACGTCAAAACTTATGGTTGAGAAGTACAGCAAAGCAAACTCCTAACAAGTTATGCACTATCTCGCGGAGTTGCTTGACACCAGATAAGAGAAAACACGACCGCCATAGAGAATAACAATGTAATATGAAAGAAATTAGATTTGTATATATATATCCTGGTTGTCTGACACCGCTGCATTTCATACAAAGAGCTGACGGATTGTCAAGATAGTGGATTGTTGCCTTCACGTCTGCATACAAGGTCAACAGTTGTAGTAAACTCCCCAGCGGTGGCTGAACACTTTTGCCAGGCTCAGGGTTCAGTCCAGACTCATAAAATGGACAACGGGTAATGGCGGGATTTCCTGCAAATTGTTTTGGAAGCATAAGTGACGGGGAAGGGAACTATAGTCCATTTATTTTTGTCTGCCCCAATATAAAATTCCATATCTCAGTAACCAGCTGAGAGAAAATGACGAGATTTAGCATGTAACCTTATCATGATGTCCACCCAACAAACAAATTATTGTTCTGGAGATTGTACAGCAGATTTCAAAGTTTGTTTATATGCGGTATATAATTTACGGGACAGAGATGAAGTGCACATTATTAGAAGTATTACATCTTCACGAGGAAACATGAGCGTTCAATAGTAAATTTTCACGTTTTTCACGGGATTGGCCTTACGAAAAGAGCCTTGAGAAGTGAAACGGGGAGTGTTCAGTGGTGTCGCAGTATCTTCAGAGGTGTGTCATTAATGTGGGTCCTTTTCATATAAGGCTTCACGTTTAGAAAGTACAAGGGAGGTAGAAATATCATTTGCGAGCCACGAGAAGCAGATACCTACGTGAAATAAGGGAAATGAGCAAATGAAATTATGAAATAGTGTATTTGGATGAAACCTGGATCAATGCGCACCACACAAGTGAAAAGGAATGGCAATCAGTGGACGGAAAGATAATGCGATATGTGCCAAGTAGTAAAGGACAGCATTTCGTCATAGCCCATGCTGGTAGTACTCAAAGTGGTTTACTACAGAATGCTGGACTCGTGTTCGTATCAAAGTATACAGACAATAGGGATTATCATAATGAGATGAATGGCAATGTATTTAGCGATTGGCTCGAGAATACAGTGCTTCTATCCCTAGATAGACCGTCTTGTCTAATTATGGACAATGCATCATATCACAATGTAGTTGCCCAAGAAGACAAAATACCTACGGCATTGATGCATGACAAGGCAGACGTGGTTGCGGCCTTGTGGGAGCACGTGTACACCTCGGAGGAGCAAATGGATCACCATAGTCTGGCAAGAATGAGGCAGCGAGGAGTGACGAGGGGATCTGGCCGAGGCTCGACGCTCAGAGGAAAGGCGAGACGGACATATAATCAGGTTGCTACTGGAATTATTGGTGTTGGAACTCTTCGCTGGCTGCTGAGGATGGGGACGGAGCGCTTATGGGAATGACCCGAATGCTGTGATGTCGGTTTCTAAATCAATCAATCAATCAATCTATTCAAATTGTCTGACTCAAGATACTAACTCAGACCGCGCTATTAAAAATTGATAAAAGTTGCTGGAAAAAATGTGAGGACCATGTGTTGAAAGAGGAAGATGACTATTGGAGAAAGGATGGATTGAATTTTATGCAACCGATAGCAGTCATCAACCTACTGGAATCGTCCGACACCGATTAAGGTCTGGGCAGATCGCAGACATTAATCCACATGCACACCTACTGGGATATTTTGCTCCACATATTCAGAAGAATTGCAGGCCCTAAACATTACAGCATCAGCACAATGTCAATGGCAACAGTTTGTATTCCACAGTGATGAATTTTCAATTCCGCAAGCCCTCAGCGGTGACAAACAACTGGTATTGAAAAAAAAAAAAAAACACACACACACACTAAACGCATTGAATACCAACAGAAGAGTAATATTGCGGTGGAAACTGACATATTGTGGCATAACAAGAAACGTGAGAGCAAACACGTTGTCAAATTAGGGGACAACACACGTGCATACGAATCAATCTATAAACTTCAATGAAAAGAGGACCAACATCTTGGTCGTTAAGAAGAAAGCCCACTACAGAGACACTGACAACTATTTTCATAGTGCAAAACAGGTAATCATGTTCCGTCTCTGAACAGTAAACAGCAGAGTAGACAATCTTTCACGAAGACTCAAAGCGGGTCTGTCACCCATGTGTACGTGTGAACAAACTACACAGACAGCTGAACAGATCCTTAAAAATGGACACATGATGACTAAATTGCGGTATCATTTCTGGTCACTCCATACGCACATTAACGCACAGCTATTTGGAAGCTTTCACGAACTCAATATAAAAAGCTAAATGCATTCTAGTAACATGAATACTTGTGTACAATTATTAACCAGCAGCTGAAGAAACAAGAAGGAAATGAAAAAATAAGGTAAGAAATAAATTCCTTCTCTTTCCTGTCAATTTACACATTATTTACCCTCATGCCTCTGTAAATTCTCTGTCTTTACTAATATTACACATTGCACCCCTCTCGGGAGTCTCCTGTGGTGAAGTGGTCA
Source organism: Cepaea nemoralis (assembly GCA_014155875.1). Classification (NCBI taxonomy): domain Eukaryota; kingdom Metazoa; phylum Mollusca; class Gastropoda; order Stylommatophora; family Helicidae; genus Cepaea; species Cepaea nemoralis. Next base: position 140,636 of record JACEFZ010005750.1, read on the forward strand.
AGCCGTCTGACTCGGGCTCCGAAGGTTGTATGTTCGATACCTCCATTTCACGAGTGCATTTTTTCGGAGACTCCCGAGGGTCGTCGCTGGAGCTACGGAGTTCGTGCTTTGTGCGACGTTTTCCACGCGGCGGAAAGATACTGAGCCATATGGGATAAAAACCCGGTGCAATGCAGTCGACCCTGTCGACTTTTTAGCTACTTTATTATTCAAAACAATGTTTTCCCGTAGTGAATTTGAATAACGAAGACACAAACAATAGATTGCACGATTTATTGAAGGATTTATCTAGTTAATTCACGTAAGTTGTGTGATTTCTGCAGTATGTACCTGACGAGATGCAGCGAAATATGCCAGGCAATAAATCGTGCAATCTATTGTTTGTACTTTATTATTGCACCCACTCCCATACGAATCTGGCTACGCCTTGTACTTGTGTCCTTACCCGAAATGACGTTGCTTTACTGTAAGACTAGTTTGTTAGCGTGAATTCACTACATTTTCCCTAGTACATCAAAGAAATGTCGCCGTTTTCGATGATTTAAGTTGCTTTTGGACCTATCAAAGACATATTCCTTGGGTGGGGGTTAATATAAGACGGCAGAAAAAATTACATAACGATGCAACAGACAGTTTTCAAAATAATTAATCGTGAATGACGGCATTCATTTCTGGACAGACTATAGTCACATATCTCTTTATGCCGTGAACTAGCATATATGAAGGCCAAATTTTCAAACCCCATACAATAACATTGTTGAGGTATTGCTCTCTCCTTAACCGTCTTCATGAGTTGAGTTGAGTTAAGAACCGACATCACTGCACTCAGGACATTCCCATACGTGCTCCGTCCCCTCGTTCAACAGCCAGCGAAGAGTCGTACTACTAATCGTTCCCACCGCTATCTGATTAAAAGTTCTCCTGGTCTTCCCTCTCAGTTTTGAGATTCTTCCAAAACCCCTGCCAATTCCCAGCAATAACCGTCTTCATGAATATTTATTTATTAAAAACACATGGTCATATTAGACTAGACTTTAAGGAGAACATATCTTGGACATTTGTTCAACTAACAAACATTCCACGACCCTATATTTACAACCCATGTACAACAGAATTAGACCTAACATCAATTTCACAAAAGAAATGCCGTACTTAATAGGCTGAATGAATACAGAAGTCCTATAAAGATATTTATGTGAAAGTAAAACAAGAAATAAGAAACAGTGCAAATCAGCAAAATCAGCCAGACGTTGCTGACATGTTATCCATGTAGATATATGTTTGTGTCTTTATTGACATTTATTTGGTTTTGATCATGAATTTACAGAAGAAATGGTTGGTGTTTTGTTTCCAAGGATTTGTGATTGTTTTCAGAAATACGGCGAGTGCGCGTGTTATGTTGTTTGTTTTCTTTCTGCGTGTCCATCTCAAAGGCAGCTGAAACCATTATATCAAGCAATTGGTGGCAACACTGGGGAAAGTCAAAGAAATTAGCACAGTAAGTCTACTACCATACTTATCACAATAACAACAGCAACAACAATCATTATTATCAGTAGTAGTACTACCACCACCATCAGTACTCTCTTACTACTACTACTACTACTACTACTACTACTACTACTACTACTACTACTACTACTACTACTACTACTACTACTACTATACTATACTACTACTGCTAATAGCTACTACTATACTACTCCTACTACTACTACTACTAATATACTACTACTACTACTACTACTACTACTACTACTACTACTACTCCAATACCAAGTACAACAAAGACTACTAACACCAATATATCCATCACAATCTATAGCAGTACCATGGAATAGAAAGGCATTATAACACATATACACGCCTGTCTTTGCGCGCTTGTGTGTGTACACTAACAAATATAGACAGCCTGTCAGAGGACGAACCAGACAACCGCGACACATGGAACCTAGACACACATGGAAGCCTAAATTTAGCTTCCACGTGCATGCCACTTGATGCGGCTATGATATACCCACCATCAATGAAATATCTCCCTGTCAGATCGATATACCTATCATGTGCCATAACTGATACCTTCATTTATAGCTCCGTGATGTCTGACGCCAGCTGTGATGACATTGGCATTCGTTGGTCAGATGGTATCTTAATAAGTCAATTATTCCCTGAGTGAGTATTTCTGCTAGGGACGCACTAGATAAAATAAAAATTGAACTATGGAGTACATGTGGGTTCATGTAGATGATAGACCTGGCTAATGAAGACACATTTTTAGGAGTGTCCAGTTGGTCATGCGTCGAATAACACTTGTTCTACAGCGAGGTGCTCGCATCAATTGCAGGTGACGGGTTCGAATCCCGATCGGTAACTATAGCCTTCAAATTGTATATTGGCAAGTGTGTTCTCTAATCCCTACTTATTTCTTCTGCTTCTGTGATGCCAAACAACACCAGTTTGTTTATTTATGAACTGCCTCAGTGGCTTCAAAGGGTTCATCAATTGATATTTTCACTAGGTACATCTTGTTCCGGCAGCCGCTTTAGCGCAGTGGTTGGTACACTTTCCCATCCGCATGGTGCGTTCCATCCCCCTGTAGGTGGGAATTTCGAGAATATAAACTTAACTGGATTCCCAGGTCTACTCAGCCTAAAACTGGTACCAGTGTTCTAGGAAGTAAAGACAGCGGCTTCATAACGACCACATAATAACGACCAAATACTAACGACCACATAATAACGACCAAATACTAATGACCACATAATAACGACCAAATACTAATGACCACATAATAACGACCAAATACTAACGACCACATAATAACGACCAAATACTAATGACCACATAATAACGACCAAATACTAATGACCACATAATAACGACCAAATACTAACGACCACATAATAACGACCAAATACTAATGACCACATAATAACGACCAAATACTAATGACCACATAATAACGACCGCCAGTCTCCCCGGCTTAGGGGTTAACGTGTTTCACCGTCATCCCGTATATTCTCGTGAGTAACGCAGCTGCGCGAGAATCGACATCGGTTCGACCCGCGCTGGTAATTTACAGGAGTATGTGAGCTGGTCGCTCAGAAAGCAATGGCAAACTACTGAGCATAATCTTGCCTAGTACATCAACAGCAGCTGAAAAATGCTGGTGTTGACTGCAACGCCCTGTAAGGGATATGCAACATTTAAAAAAATAACGACCACATAAAAATGACAGAATAACAATAACCACATAATAACGACCACATTGTAACGACCATATAATAACGACCAAATAATAACGACCAAATAATAACGACCACGTGATAACGACCACATAATAACGACCACATAATAACAACCACATAATAATAACCGAGTGGCAGCTGATCTATAAAAATATGAATATAGCACCATATACCGAATAGAAGTCAGTGTGTGGAAAGGAGTATTTCACTTTACTTGTTACATCTTACTCCAATAAACAAAACTGCAATCGTGGATTCTATTCTACGCTGAGTATTTTTGTCCTCTTAAGTTTATCATGATGGGGAACACAAAACGTGTCTCACTTATCACACCGATCCAAGTCCTGGAATAGTTTTGCCTGTTCAATCATTTATTTTATACGCATTGTCTATATCTATAAAACAGAGTGTATGTGACTGACTTTGTTTGTGGTTATGTTTGTATTGGATGGGTTCGATAACGGTACATCCGATTGAGATGAAATTTTCTACACGTCTTCCTTTCATTCCTGTGCAACCGACTATAATAGTTTCATAGTGTAAAATCTTCTACTTATTTAATAACATTTACTTTTTCATTTTCATTATATAATGTCTATATAGCAGGGGGACTTCACTCTAGAAAAGTTATTTCAAGGGGCATAACTTTTCAATAACATTTCTATATACTTTATAGTCATATTGTTGGACTTACTTGCACTATTGTTAAACTCTTTGTCTATAGTTATTTTCAGGCATATGAGCTATAATAAGTAATGATATAATCTTTAAGGCATTTTCAAAGTTTGCATAAAAATAATGCATAATGCATAACATTGTAACCCATCTTTTTCTGCTTAAAGAACTTATCAACTTTCCTGTCGGATGATTGGGACGCAGAGGTGTTTCCAAGGCACCAGGGCCTGGTTATATACTGGCCAAGACCTATTGACGCGTCCTCGTCGAGCGTCCTGGGAAACAGGTCCCTTCGGGTTCCTGGCTAAAGTCAATAGGATCGCCGATTCCTCCGAAGTCGGAGAGTGTCTGCCTGTACGGCGAGGAACCACCAGTCTGCACACCAATAAGCCAGACATGGGACAACGGATACTCACGCAAACCTCAGGTCCTGTATGACATCACACTGATGTTGGACAACAGGATGCCTTCATCCGATATACAGGACTTCGCGTTGGAGCTCAAGCCAACGAACACAAGCAAGCATGTCGATGATTAAAAACAGTTTTCATTAAAAATAATGAATGGTGTGTGGAAGGACATTCTTTTAAGTTACTGTGCGCCAGGAGCTGGGCGAAACCACGCCGGGTCAGATAGATAGACAGACAGACAGATAGTCGGGAACGGAAGCTTATTTGACTACTTATATGAATTAATTAAATGACATGCTCCCCACCAGGGACTGGGTGAAGCCGGGCCGGGACAGACAGACAGACAGATAGACAGACAACAGATAGTCGGGAACGGGATAGCTTATATGACTACGTATATGAATTAAATGAGATGCTCCCCACCAGGGACTGGGTGAAGCCGGGTCAGACAGACAGACAGATAGACAGACAGACAGATAGTCGGGAACGGGAGAGCTTATATGACTACTTATATGAATTAAATGAGCTCCCCACCAGGGACTGGGTGAAGCCGGGCCGGGTCAGCCAGACAGACAGACAGACAGACAGACAAACAAGCAGACAGACAGACTGATAGATAGATAGATCCCCTCCAGGGCCTGGGCGAAGCCGGGCCGGGTCAGCTAGTCTTATATATAAATTGCGATCTCCGTCTGTATGTCTGTCTGTCCGTATGTCCTTTATGCGCTCGCGAACGGCCCATCCGATTGAGATGAAATTTTCTACACGCCTTCCTTTCATTCCAGTGCAGCCCACTGTCGTATTTTTTTTTCTTCTTCCTCCTCCTCCCTCCTCCCATTCCCAAAATACGTACGTAAATATATGATGATGATGATGAAAGAATCCCCGAACCAAAACGCTAGGGAAAGGGAAGAAAATGACGTGACTACACAGAATCGTCACACGGCAATCATCATCATCATCAAGTGCCGTGCCGGCTGGCGTAGGCGTTCAACTCTGCTGCTCATATATATATATATATGCCTCCATGCCACGGCAATATCAATAACAATTAATCTTTTTATGTGTAAGGAAGTTATCTACAGTCGTGTAGAAGGGAAGAACGATCAATGGAAGGACCGAAATCACAGAACCTAGACGAGTATGAATTCGGAATGGCAAACTCCATCCTCCTCTCTTCTCCTCCTGCCTCTACCTCCTCCCCTCCTCCCTCTACCTCCTCCCTCCACCCTCCTCCTCTTCCTCCTCCCTCTACCTCCTCCCTCTCCCTCCTCCCTCCTCCTTCTCCCTCTTCCTCTCCCCTCCTCCTCCATCCTCCTCCCTCCTACTCCCCCGCCATCCTCCCTCCTCCTCCCTCTACCTCCACCCTCCTCCTCTTCCTTCCTCCCTCTACCTCCTCCCCCTCCCTCCTCCTTCTCCCCTCCCTTCTCCCTCCTCCTCCCTCTCCTCCTCCCCTCTCCTCATCCCTCCTACTCCTTCTCCTCCTCCCTCCTCCTCCTCCCTCCTCCCTTTTCCTCCCTCTACCTCCTCCCTCCTCCTCCTTCCTCCACATCCCTCTTCCTCCTCCTCCCTCCTCATCATTCCTCCTCTCCTCGTCCTCCCCCTCCTCCTTCTCCCTCCTCCTTCTCCCTCCATCTCCTCTCTCTCCCTCCTCCCTCCTCCTCCTCCCCACCTGCGTTCTCCTCCTCCCTCCTCCCTCCTCCTCCTTCTCCCTCCTCCCTCTTCCTCCTCCTCCTTCATCCTCCTCCCTCCTCCTCCTCCTTCACCCTCCTCCCTCCTCATCCCTCTTCCTCCTCCTCCTCCCTCCTCCTCCCTCCTATTCCTCCCTCCTCCTCCTCTCTCCGCCTATCTCTTCCTCCCTCTTCCACTCTCTTCCTCCTCCCTCTTCCTTCTCCTCCTCCCTCCTCCTACCTCCTCGCCCTCCTCTTCCTTCCTCATTCGCCCTCCTCCTCCCTTCTCCTCCTCCCCCTCATCCCTCCTCCTCCCTCCTCCTTCTTCCTCCCTCCTCCTCCCCCTCCTCCTTCCTCCTCCTCCCTCTCCTCCTCATCCCTCCTCCTCCATTCTCCTCCTCCCTCCTCCTCCTCCCTCTACCTAATCCCTCCTCCTCCCTTCACATTCCTCCTCCTCCTCCCTCTTCCTCATCCCTCCTCCTCTCTCCTCCTCCTCCTTCCTCCTCCTCCTTCCTCCTCCCTTCACATTCCTCCTCCTCCTCCTTCCTCCTCCTCCCCCTCATCCTCTTCCCTCCTCCTTCTCCCTCTTCCTCCTCCCTCTTCCTCCCTCTTCCTTTTCCCTCCGCCTCCTCCCTCCTCCCACTCTCTCCTCCTCCTCCCTCCTCCTCCCTGTCCCTCCTCCTCCCTCCTCCTCCCTCTTCCTCCTCCCTCCTCCTTCTCCTCCCTCCTCCTTCTCCCTCTTCCTCCCTCTTCCTGCTCCCTCCGCCTCCTCCCTCCTCCTACTCTCTCCTCCTCCTCCCTCCTCCTCCCTCTCCCTCCTCCTCCCTCCTCCTCCTCCTCCCTCCTCCTCCTGCGTTCTCCTCCTCCCTCCTTCTCCCTCTTCCTCCTCCCTCCTCCTCCACCCTACTCCTCCCTCCTCTTCCTAATCCCTCCTCCTCCCTCCTATTCCTCCCTATTCCTCCTGTCTCATGTCTCCTCCTCCCTCCTCTTCCCTCCTCTTTTCTCCTCCACCTCCCTCTTCCTCCTCCCTCCTCCATTTACACAAGACAGGCAGACAGACAGATAGTCCGGAACGGGATCTTATATGACTACTTATATGATTTAAATGAAATGCTCTCCACCATGGGCTGGGCCGGGTCAGACAGACAGACAGACAGACAGTCCATACTGATCACAATAACAGCAGCAACAACAATCATTATTATCAGTAGTAGTACTACCACCACCATCAGTACTCTTACTACTACTACTACTACTACTACTACTACTACTACTACTACTACTACTACTACTACTACTACTACTACTATTATTATTATTGTTATTATTATTATTATTACGATTATTATTATTATTATTACTATTATTACTACTACTACAACTACTACTACTACTACTACTACTACTACTACTACTACTACTACTACTACTACTACTACTACTACTACTACTACTACTACTACAACTACTACTACTACTACAACTACTACTACTACTGTTGCTACTGCTACTACTACTGCTACAACAACTACTACTACTACTACTACTACTACTTTTGCTACTGCTACTACTACTGCTACGACAACTACTACTACTACTACTACTACTACTACTACTACTACTACTACTATTACTACTACTACTACTACTATTACTACTACTACTATTATTATTATCACGACAACTACTACTACGACAACTACTACCACTACTACTACTACTACTACTACTACTACTACTACTACTACTACTACTACTACTACTACTACTACTACTACTACTACTGTTACTACTACTACTACTACCACTACTACTACCACAACTACTACTACGACAACTACTACTACTACTACTACTACTACTACTACTACTACTAATACTACTACTACTACTACTACTACTACTACTACTACTACTACTAATACTACTACTACTACTACTACTACTACCACTACTACTATCACTACTACTACTACTACTACTACTACTACTACTACTACTACTACTACTACTACTACTACTACTACTACTACTACTACTATTACTAACATTACTACTACTGCTAATAGCTACTACTACTACTACTACTACTACTACTACTACTACTACTACTACTACTACTGTTGCTACTGCTACTACTACTACTACTACTACTACTACTACTACTACTACTACTACTACTACTACTACTACTGCTGCTACTACTACTACTACTACTACTACTACTACTACTACTACTACTACTACTACTACTACTACCATTACTATTGTTACTACTACTGCTAATAGTTACTACTACTACTACTACTACTACTACTACTACTACTACTACTACTATTACTACTACTACTACTACTACTACTACTACCATTACTATTGTTACTACTACTGCTAATAGTTACTACTACTACTACTACTACTACTACTACTACTACTACTACTACTACTACAGCAAGTACAACAACGACTACTACCACCAATATATCCATCACAATCTATAGCAGTACCTTGGAATAGAAAGTTATTATAACACATACACACGCCTGTGTTTGCGCGCTTATGTGTGTGTACAGTAACAAATATAGACAACCTGTCAGAGGACGAACCAGACAACCGAGACACATGGAACCTAGACACACATGGAAGCCTAAATTTAGCTTCCACGTGCATGCCACTTGATGCGGCTATGATATACCCACCATCAATGAAATATCTCCCTGTCAGATCGATATACCTATCATGTGCCATAACTGATACCTTCATTTATAGCTCCGTGATTTCTGACGCCAGCTGTGATGACATTGGCATTCGTTGGTCAGATGGTATCTTAATAAGTCAATTATTCCCTGAGTGAGTATTTCTGCTCGGGACGCACTAGATAAAATAAAAATTGAACTATGGAGTACATGTGGGTTCATGTAGATGATAGACCTGGCTAATGAAGACACATTTTTAGGAGTGTCAAGTTGGTCATGCGTCGAATAACACTTGTTCTACAGCGAGGTGCTCGCATCAATTGCAGGTGACAGGTTGTAACAAGCTATGTGGAGGGTCCCAAATAACTATGTAACAATATTTCAAAATTATTCTCTTTAGCCCTGGCTGTGATAGGTCTTTGCTTGCCAACCCTCCTCCGTTCCCTGGACTCACTGTCACTCTATCTTTCGACCTCGGGACCTATTTCCTGCAGTGTTCTTCTGGCTGATCCATATATATAACACAGTGATCGTTGGAATAAACTAAAACGTGATTTATTAGATTAATAAAGAACAGCACAGGAAAACATCAAGGCAGTTAATACAGATAGTTCTAAACAGACACAACACGGATAAAGTTCAGACACAGAGCCTCATGGCTTTCCCTCATAGACCGAAGAGTACTACAAAGTCCCGTCAGTCGACATCTGCCTCACCGATTTGGTCCGCAGGTATTTTCCTCCGTCCCGATAGGGTGTACAAAGAACAGGCGCCTGTAGAACCAGTCCTACTAGTTCCAGTGGTTTACTCTGCACAATGAGTCTTGTGTTCGCTGTAGCCCAATGGTACAGGAATACATATCTTGTCACAATGGGACCAGTTCTTGAAGGGTAAAATGTGTATGGGTGTTTCAATGTCACTGACCAGGCTGGGTAAGATTTCACATAATGGGAATGGTTCGTGAATGTGGAATGGGTATGGGTTTTTCAATGTCACTGATACAGATGAGTAGGACCGAGAATGAGCTGTAGGTCCATTCAGGAACATAGGTTCAATCACTCCACTATTGACGATGAGATTTGTACAGAGCGGGTACCGAAGGATGATACTAGATCAGGACTAATCGGACATTGATTCCTTAATTGGAGTCATTAGCCTGTGGCCGTGCTGAAAGTCTATGGTTCACCTGAGAATGTTTTAAGGTGATGCTCTCGTGGCCTTGTAGATCTCTTATGCTCCCTTCAATTCAAGGAGGACCCTGGAGATGACAGAAATAAGTGAGCGACCAGGCTGACTCAAGCACCACAATCCTGAGGACCAATAGGGCCTCAGTTATTACATTTGACATATAGGTTCTCTACCCAATGCATTATATACGAGACCCGAATGAATGGGCCTGACCTGTCAGGTAGCCCCTGGATTGGCTACGTCCGGGCTTGAGTAGACCTCCAGCCTGTAGATGTCCGGTTGTCCACCCTAGGAACTTTTTGCATATAAGACTCCCTCTCCACACTCATACCAAGCCTTTATTATTATTGGGCACATTCATGTCCATGCTTTCCTCTCACTTGCAAACCCGGCCTTTCTCACTACACAGCTCTTGTGGTGTTGTGTGGGTAATTATGTGTATGTAAAGAAGTGTCGTTCCCCATTCCCAGCAAGAATAGGAAAAAAAAATACTACTCCTTCCGGCCGCTGCTCTTGTCTGAGCTGTCGCCGCAATGGACCGGCAGTGCCTCAAATAACCCATAGATTCAGATGAGTTCAGGTTCTCTCAGTGAGATAGAGAAGTCCATTATCTTCCCGACATCATCCTATCGACTAAAAGACGAAAGAGATAGCACTGTGGATAGCCTCTTCCGGCTCAAGAAGATAGATCATAGATTGGTGGACCCCATCCCCAAGGAGCCCTTCCCACCGTAGCTATCCAATGATTATATTCTATAGAAAGCTGACAGTATGCCCAGTTCAAGCCGTAGAAGGAAAGATAGCAACAGCTCATCTGCCGCCAAGAACAAATGAAATCCTCTGGGGAGATATATTGTTCAGATTCACTCCCCCGGCTATGCCAAGAACAAGACGCCTAGTCAGATTGGCCAACGGTCAACCAACTCTTCATATGTTATGATTGGCTTTTCGCCAATCCATCTTCCCCTTCGAGACAAAATACATTTATAGGTCCAGGTTTGGCTGGACTACCCACAACCCAATTATTACCTTTCCAACTGTATCAGTAGTAGGTTGCACCTCTGTCTTAATCTTTAAATCAACTTGACATGCTGCAACTACCAAACGGTATGTGCTGGAACGGCCATGAATTGCACCAGAACTTGCACTGGTGCTCATTTGGTGTAGGGGACCCTATCGGGTTTTCCCCGAAGAAAGATATATTTCTACTAATTCTATTAAGAAGATCGTGTTGTTAAAGTATCTTCCATGGGGATTGAGCGAACAAGAGAACTGAGGGTTCCCTAAAGCTGTTTCCCTCTATTCCCCCAAATGTATAGAAGGCATGAGGACATGAGCCACTGGCGTTTCGCCACACAGGTTCGAATCCCGATCGGTAACTATAGCCTTCAAATTGTATATTGGCAAGTGTGTTCTCTAATCCCTACTTATTTCTTCTGCTTCTGTGATGCCAAACAACACCAGTTTGTTTATTTATGAACTGCCTCAGTGGCTTCAAAGGGTTCATCAATTGATATTTTCACTAGGTACATCTTGTTCCGGCAGCCGCTTTAGCGCAGTGGTTGGTACACTTTCCCATCCGCATGGTGCGTTCCATCCCCCTGTAGGTGGGAATTTCGAGAATATAAACTTACCTGGGTTCCCAGGTCTACTCAGCCTAAAACTGGTACCAGTGTTCTAGGAAGTAAAGACAGCGGCTTCATAACGACCACATAATAACGACCACATAATAACGACCGCCAGTCTCCCCGGCTTAGGGGTTAACGTGTTTTACCGTCATCCCGTATATTCTCGTGAGTAACGCAGCTGCGCGAGAATCGACATCGGTTCGACCCGCGCTGGTAATTTACAGGAGTATGTGAGCTGGTCGCTCAGAAAACAATGGCAAACTACTGAGCATAATCTTGCCTAGTAATCAACAGCAGCTGAAAAATGCTGGTGTTGACTGCAACGCCCTGTAAGGGATATGCAACATTTAAAAAAATAACGACCACATAAAAATGACAGAATAACAATAACCACATAATAACGACCACATTGTAACGACCATATAATAACGACCAAATAATAACGACCACGTGATAACGACCACATAATAACGACCACATAATAACGACCACATAATAACGACCACATAATAACGACCACATAATAATAACCGAGTGGCAGCTGATCTATAAAAATATGAATATAGCACCATATACCGAATAGAAGTCAGTGTGTGGAAAGGAGTATTTCACTTTACTTGTTACATCTTACTCCAATAAACAAAACTGAAATCGTGGATTCTATTCTGCGCTGAGTATTTTTGTCCTCTTAAGTTTATCATGATGGGGAACAAAAAACGTGTCTCACTTTTCACGCCGATCCAAGTCCTGGAATAGTTTTGCCTGCTCAATAATTTATTTTTTACGCATTGTGTCATATAAAACAAGCCAGAAAATCAACAAGCAGCGTGTGCAGTGAAAGAACAAGGATAACGTAGAAGCAAGTGGACAGCTTAAACAAGCATAGTAGCAACATTTGGAGAACGAATGTAAGATTCACCATCTCATCTCATTTCATCGTGTTCCTCGTGTACCTTGCGGTGACGAGGTGAAGTATAAACAGCGGGAGAGTGCCCGCTTATGGGCTTCATGTATCGATATTCCCATGGACTCTGTTATTCCCTGCGTCCATCGTTTATGTGGTCGGCCTCTTCCTCTGCTTCCCTCTGGTCTGTACATCATTGCTTGTTGTGGTATACTGTTGGTTGGTAACCTACTTGCATAGCCAAACCATTTGACTTGCTGCCTTCTAATAAAATCTAGTGCAGCTATAACCCCAACTTTAGTCCTGATTTCTTCATTTCTGATCTTATCTCTTCTTGATACATTGAGTATTCTTCTCAGGAATCTCATTTCTGTTGTTGTGACTTTTCTTTTCTCTTTTTCTGTCATTGTCCAGGTTTGGCATTGGTAACATATAGATGGTAGGAAGATTGTGTTGTAAAGTGCTTTCTTAGTAGTTATTGATACATGTTTGTTCTTTAGTAATGGTGCCATTTGTCAAATGGGTTGGTTTGCCTTATTACATCTATTTTCGTACTCGTCTTCTGATTTGCCATTTGATGATAGTATACTTTCTAGGTACTTGAAACTCTTTACTTGTTTCAAGGGATGTTCGTTTAGGTGAATCGTTGTTGCTTTCTTTTTTTCTTTAGTTATAGTCAATACCTCTGTTTTACTTGTGCTAATTGTCATGTTAGGTTCCCTACACATTTCGTTTAGACTATTCAGTGTTCTTGTAATTCAGCTTCTGATTTTGCTATTAGTGCTTGGTTGTAAGGGTCACATTGGGGAATAATGCGACCAATGGCAACACTCTGTTTTGAAAAGAGCACATCAATGAAAACTAGATGCGGAATTGGTAATCTTTATAAGAACACAAACACAAGTGGAAAAATGGATGTCACTCTACTGCATGGCCTGGCCCAAAAACCCATCAGAGATCCTGAAGAAATCATGTCTCCATGACTTTGCCATTCTTAATTTAGCCATTCCTTATTAAGCAATTCTTAACTTAGCACTTTCTAACCTAGCCCTTTCTTATTTACCAATTCCTAAATTAACCATTTCTTATTTAACAATTCCTAGCTGACCCATTTCCTACTTAGCCTACTTAGCCATTTCTAAATTTCCTTCTGAACCATTCCTAACTTAGCCATTTCCTTCTTTGCCATTTATAACTTAGCAATTTCTAGCGTAGTCATTCCCACTTAGCCATTCCAAACTTAGCCATTCCTAATTTAGCCATTCTTAACTTAACAATTTTCTTCTTAGCCATTCCTAGCTTAGCAATTTCTAACTTAGCCATTCTTAACTTAGCAAAAGCAATAATCAGAATAGGAATCGGAATCGTGATGCAATTACACGTATTACCTTGCTTTCGCGTAGCGTTATGTAAACATATGTACAATTCATGTTTTGAAAACATGTAACAATACATAATTATTCTCAACGAAAAGATCAAAAATGCGCTGTTAGCGGGTATAGCGTTAATTTGATGTGATAGAGTTGCAAACTGCACATGTTGCATGCCGAAATATCTGTTCATCACACGATGCTGATTACGTCCCTTGGCTCAATGTCTTTGTTTATATCCCTTTGGAGTAGGGATTTGGAGTAAGACCGTCGTCGATTCCTAATTTGAGAATATTGGGTACCAATTAAGCTAGGAATATTGCAAAATATGAAACCCATGAGCATATTACCCATGAGTCAGTGGACACCATAGTTCTTCTCATAAGGGAATGCAATAGAGACTCTTGAGAACGATCCGCATGCAAACATCCCTTTGAAGCTGGGAATAAACAACAGACAAAATATATAATTTCCCAGGTCTAATTTCCAAATTAGAAACATAGACAACACACAAAAAGAATATCGATATCACCATGTGTGGTTCTGATAAGGACATGGTCTATGGGAGTAGGCTGGGATACTGTTGGGGGAAAGTGTGAGCTTTCAATGTGATCCCGTGGAAACGAAGCCAAAACATAAATGTGGGAGCAATTAGTGGCAAGGATGCAGATCAGTATCAACACTGTATAATATGAGAGTGGCACAGAAATAGATCATATGAACACTGTTTTATGTTCACATTTTATTCTTGCACTCGCGCAAGTCAACTTACACGATAAATTTAGAAAATCATTTTTTTATCTCTTATATCTCAAGGTAAATTTAATTTTTATTTACTACTGTCTCTTATTATTGAAGTAATTTGACGCCTGAAGACTTTTCATGCGGAGGTCTGGTACCAGTGCTGATCCCCTTCACCTGTTCTTCCCATGTATATCTTCGAAATTCAGTCCACGAGACAGTTTGTGACCCATGATGCCGAGTGTGGCTTGGGAACTCGTCCTAAGGCTCGTGACTGAACCAGAGCTAATGTCTCACAGACCAGGTTAGCATTCTAGGAGATTAATTGAGAGTTTAAAATAGAATCACGGTTATGTAGATTAGTTCAGTATTCAAAATTTGATCTCTTGCTGATAGATATGTAAAGCGTTTAAATTGTGTCTGAAGGGCCAGTTTAGTTTTTAAAATAGGGTCCCTGCCTGACTGATTTGTTCAGTATTCAAAACTGAATCACTGTCTGATATACAAGTTCAGCGCTTAAAATATGGTCGGATGGATAGACTAGTTCAGTATGTAAAGTTAAACCATTGTCTTATAGTCCATTTCAGTATCTAAAATATGGCCTCTGTCTTCTTTTTTCCCGCTCGCTCGTTTTGAACTCAAGCGTAGTCCATTCACACTATTTATAGTAGGATGGACTGAATTTTGCGTGTGGGTTAGCTTTCTCTATTAACAGTGTCCCTCACCTCGAACTCACTCCAACTTCAGAGGTACTTGTAATTAACGTCCCCATGTCAAGGACGACAGGTCAACATTTTAGTCCAGCTGTGCGGTGTAGGGGTTGAACCGCTTACCTCGGCATCAGCACTCCGGATGCTTAAGAACACGCGTTCTTATCCATTCGGCCAAACGAACCTGCTGGTCTCTGTCTGATAAAACAACTCAGTATTCTAAGTGGGACCATTGTTTGATGGACCGCTTCAGTATTTAAAATTAGTTCTCCGTCTGTTAGGCCATTTGAATATTAAAAGTAGAGACCTTATTTGATAGACCAGTTCATTATTCATAATTAGGCCAATCTCTGAGACACCAGTGTTTAAAATAGGGTCGCTGCTTAATAGAAAGATTCAGTATTCAAAGGGCCATTGACAGACCAGTTAAGTATGTAAAACTGGACCACTTTCCGAGAGACCTGTATGTAATTGTCTAAAAGATCATTTCAGCGTTTAGAATAATGTTTCAGCTTGACAGACCAGTTCATTATTTAGAAATATGGTATCTGTCTCATAGACCAGTTCAGTATTCATTTCTTTGTCTTCTTCTGTGATCAACTGTTGCTATGCGTGGTGCACGGCATCTATTGTTCAACTGTAGCGTGGTGTACGTCATCTATTGTTCTTTTGTAGCGTGGTGCACGTCACCTATTGTTCCATTGAAGTGTGGTGCACGGCATCTATTGTCCTATTGTAGCGTGGTACACGGCATCTATTATTCTATTGTAGCGTGGTGCACGGCATCTATTGTTCTATTGTAGCGTGATGCACGGTATCTATTATTCTATTGTAGCGTGGTGCACGGCATCTATTATTCTACTGTAGCGTGGTGCACGGCATCTATTGTTCTATTGTAGCGTGGTGCACGGCATCTATTGTTCTATTGTAGCGTGGTGCACGGCATCTATTGTTCTATTGTAGCGTGGTGCCCGGCACCCTTGGACCTGTCAGCTGAACTAACATATTGACTTCTCGTCCTTGACTTAAGGACGTAAATTACAAGTACCTCAGAGGTCAGAGTGGATTCGCTTGATGGCGAGGGACACTGGCAATATGGAAAGTTAATCCACATGCGAAAATCAATCCAGTGCACTTCCTACTAGTAGTAACTACTAGTAGTAGTTAGCATGTGTATGGACTACGCTCGAGTCCAACGCAGGAAAACGTAAGAACAAACAAATGACCTCAAGTGTGTGATTCGGACACTGAAGACGAAAGTTGAATGCTGCTTGACCAATTTGTTGTATGTTATCATTGGCTGGGGATGGGGACGGAGCGCTTATGGGAATGTCCCGAATGCTGTGATGTCGGTTCCTAAATCAGTCAATCAATCAATCAATCAATTGGCACCTTGCCGTCTTGACAGATGATAGTTTGTTAGATTGTGCTATAAAAAAAAAATAATAACTACAACCCATGGCGATAGTGAATGTGACTGAAATGATCAATTCGCGCTGTAGATACTCGTCCACAATGGATGCATGTGAACACATGGTCATTTTCGCCATCATGCACCATCTTACGTCTAACGCGCTTAGTGTGTGACTTATCTGCAATAATTTTCTCCTTTGTCTTTATTCCATTTCTGATGTTTGCCCTCCATGCAACACGTTCAGCGGCGACTTGCTCCCAATGTGCATTATCAATGTCTGTATTCCAATTTCCAATTCCAAATTTCAAAAACAAAAATTCCAAATTCGTCCTCGTCTAACTTGCTTCATCAGCTGTGGTTATAATTGAGGATCGTGGTTTTTGTGGGTGTATTCACCCTAATTCTTGTCTTGTGAGTCCTATCTCGGACTGGTTATGTAGCGTTTGTGTCTGTGACGTCAGCAGTGGTCGGCGGCTATCCTTTGTGCTCTTCTGTTGTTATGGTTTTCTTTGTTGGTGTAGGCTCCTGGCTGAAGTCCTTATATTTTTCTCGCTCGTTATCTCGCTCCAGCTGGGGGATCGGCCGGCGTCTGTCCTTTGTGCATGTTTCCACTTGTTTTCTTTGTTGGTGTAGTCTCCTGGCTCGTCTGGCTTTACTGGCTGCAGTCCTTATAAGGACTTTTTATTAGGTCATTTAGTCTCCTTCGTTGTGTAATTTGTGTAGGAGCTTTTCGACGTTTCTATTTTCCTTCTTGTACTTTTTTTCATCTTCGAGTTTTAGCTTCGGCCATTGGCTTTTTTCCTTCGCGGTCAGCCATGGTTTTCTCTCTCCGTCTTCTATGTAGTACGAGTAGTCGGTATCCTGTTCCAGGATTACAGTTGGGTAATCTACGGTCTCCTGAGTCTTTTTGGCTTCTTCTTTTCTCTCTCAATCCAGCACCTTTTGAATTCCTGTATCTGAGTTTCTCCATCCTTGCCGACTCTAGTAGATCCTCCAAGGTAGGCTCAGTGGGCCTATCCGTGTCGTCCTCAGAGTGCTCGTCTTGGTTTACTTCGGATGTCAGGGGGGCTAGTGTCGTGGCTGGGTTGCTAGCTTTGTCTAGCGGTTCTGGCTCGTCCTCTTGTTGGATGTCATCTTGCGGTTCCTCTGTGTGCTTTTCTGTTTCTTGTGCTGGTTTGTTTTGGGTTTGCCCCCTTTGATTGTTAGAATTTCTCTGACCGCTTTGATGTCTCGCAGAATCTCTTCATTTATCTTTACCATCTGCCTCATATTCTCCACCTCTTGTTTGATGTCCCGCTGGATCTCCTTTATTTCGGCAAGAAGTTTCTCGTTGTCGCTGGTTGGCGCCGATGTTTGCAGTAGCTTGACTTGTTTCTTTAACTCGTCGATCTGCTTTTGAAGTTGATCTCTTTCAGCTTGTGCTATACCCGTGGCTGTCTCGCCCCTCTGCATTGCTTCCTTGAATGGTGTCTTTGTGAGGATGGCGATTTTTAAGACGTCTCTATGTCTCTGCAGGTACGGACAGCCCAGGTATCTTGCTCCATGATTGCCCAGGCAGTTGGCACACTTTCTTTTGTTATTGGGTGCTCGGAAGTCCGTGTCCATCTTGGCCAGCGGACACTCCTTGAAGGCGTGGTGAGCGGCGCAGTATCGGCAGATTTCCGTCTTACTGCGGCACGTCGCTCTGCTGTGGCCGGCCTTCTGACATCTGGAACATTGAGTGATTCTTGGTATGAATCTCTCTGGTTGCTGCATTCTCTTGTTGTATGATACTGTGGTCGGCATCTCGCTGCCCTCCGATGTCACCACTGCCAAGGTTGCAGGTATCTTGGAGTAGGTGATAAGCCGCTCCGCCTTCAAGAATCGGATGTGAAGATTCTCTTCACGTAGCTGCTTCAGGATTTCTTCATCTGTCAGCTCCACAGGAATCCGCTTGACAACCCATCGGACTGTTTTTGAGTCGGTGTTTCCGACTCTGGTGTCTTTCTCCTCTTTCTTCTCTGCTGTCTTGATTCTTGACTGTGTTGGGCTGTCAATCTTCTCCCTCGTTGTAGCTTCAGTTATAGCTGTAGTATCAGGCTCTTTGATGCAGCTAGCAGGTGGGCTCTCAACGTTCTTCTTCTTGTTGTCGGCTCCCACGCTGCTCATCTTGGCAACAGCGTGTTTCTTGTTGGATTTTCCTCGTGGCATTTTTCCCGCGAATCAGGCTTCTTGACAGAATAATGCGACTTGACTTGTTAGGGCTCGCAGTGCGAATCCGACAAACGACACCTCAACGCACGACGACAAACGCACGACCGAAAAAGAATGTCTGTATCAATCATGTCCCGCTTATACACATCTTTGTATCGTAGTAGAGGCCGACCCTGAGATCTCTTACCCATCTGCAATTTACCAAAAAAAGATGTCCTTTGGTATTCTACCATCATCCATCCTCCTAATGTGTCCTATCCTCTATGTCTACGAAGACTGAGCATGGAATAAACCGTCACACAACCTGATCTTTCCAATACTTCAGTATTTGTGATTTTACAAGTATTAAATATAGTTACTTTAATTCTATCGTGTTTACTTTACTTTTTTCGTTTCTTGAAACTAATTTTCATTCACATGTGTGTTTTTCATAAATATGTGCTTTTAATTCAGGTGTGTATTTGATTGATCTGTTTGTGTCATCCGTATGTGTATTATTTCAGTAATGTGTGCTTTTAATTCATTTGTATGTTTCATTCATGTGTGGGTTTCATTCACAAGTGTTTTCATTCATGCCTGTGTTTTATTCATGTGTATGTTTGGTTTATTCATTTCTACCTGTATTGTCTCCTATTACTTCCTTTCAATAGCTTCTGTGCTTGTATTTACTCTCGCATTCCGTGTTTTCAGTCAGCCATGCAAGCATCTCCGATACTATTCCAGATGTGCTATGTTTCTTTACTCAACAAGGTTTCCTTACGGTTGATGTGATCATTTAATTGGTTTTCTATGTCTACTGGATCTTCAAGTTCGTTATTAAGGGTTCCTCTTTACTGCTCCAACACACTCACACACACGCACGGACACACACACGCACGCACGCACGCACACACGCACACACACACACACACTGCATTTCAAGCAGACGCTAAACTTAGAATAAAACATCGCCAGTTTATAAATAATGATAAATCTGGATGATTAGTTGTTGTTATTGTTGTGTTATGAGAATAGTCTGGAAGGCTGAGTTTTAATTCTCAGTCAGGTGCATTCGATGTGCAGGTCGAGTGAAGAAAAGAATTTACGTCTATGTGAGTGAGGTCTGAGTACAGCCTTTCTTACCGAACCAGCACTGAAATACCAACATTCCAGAAATTGTTTCAGAGTCCCCTTACTCTTCACATTCAGAAATCGGTGGAATAGACCAGTTAAGAACTGGTGCACATCTGCGCAGACACCTGGCGAATATTGGAACGTCAGTCCGTCTGAGGCGCTGAGGTGCTCCAAGGTCTTGTCTATAGTGTATTTACATTTGGTTTCCTCCATACAAAAACTCCAAATCTCAGTAACCAACTGAGGAGAAATGATGAGATTTAGCATATAACCTTATCATTATGTCCACCCACACAAAAAAATTTTTTTCTGCAGATTGTACAGCGGATTTCAATGTTTGTTTATATGCGGTATAAAATTTACGGGTCAGAGATGAAGTGCATATAATTACATGGGTTACATCTTGAACCAGAAAATCAGCGTTCAGTATTGAATATTTCCCGCGGTGCACGGAAATTTCCTTATGGCAAATCCCCGCGCAGTTTAAATGGGAGTGTTCAGAGGTGTTGTTAATAAGGTGGGTGCTTTCATGAAACGTGATAATATAAATAAATCTTACCATCTATCGCTAACATTTGAATATGTGAATATTGTTCAATGGGATTGAATGTTAAATTTTGTACACTTCAAAGCATCGCTATGAAGTTGTACACATATTTTTGTCAAGATGCTGATCGCAGGAAACTGTTTCATACTATTACAAATCCCGAAAAAATAACAGTGCGTGCATTGGGTTTGAGTAAACGGTCATTTCGTCGATGGATGCAAGAATCTGGAATGAAACCAACATGCGATAAGCAAACGGTAGGTAGACAGGCAATTGTAGACAGCTTGATAAGGATGTCATAAGGCGAGCTATTATAAAAATGCTGGATGCCAAAGAAACAGTGACTGTAAGAAAGCTTAGAGTTTGGTTGAGAAAGAACAATGACATAGAGCTATCCAAAACAACTTTGTGGAAAATTATAAGGAGATTAGGCTTCACGTTTAGAAAGTACAAGAGAGGTAGAAATATCCTTTGCGAGCAACCGCATTTAGGAGCAATGAGAAGCAGATACCTACGTGAAATAAGGGAAATGCGCAAAGAAAACTTATGACATAGTGTATTTGGATTAAACCTGGATCAATGCGCACCACACAAGTGAATAGGAATGGCAATCAGTGGATGGAAAGATAAAGAGATATGTACCCAGTAGTAAATGGCAGCGTTTGGTCATAGCCCATGCTGGTAGTACTCACAATGGCTTACTACAGAATGGTGGACTCGTGTTTGAATCAAAGCATACAGACAATAGGGATTTTCATAATGAGATGAATGGTAATGTATTTAGAGATTGGCTCGAGAATACAGTACTTCCACTCCTTGATAGACCGTCTTGTCTAATTATGAACAATGCATCAATCACAATGTTGTTGCCCAAGAAGACAAAATACCTACGACATGGAGCACAAAGGAAGCAATAAAGATATGGCTCCGAAGGGAAAATATACATTTCCAGAAACATATTTCAAGCTACAGTTGTTGCCCCTTGTAAAACAGGCGCAAAAAGCAAGAAATATCAAATCGAAAAGTTGATAGAATAGCATGGCCATAGGTGATTGAGACATCCGCCGTACCATTCTAATTTAAACCCTATATAATTTGTGTGGGCTACAATTAAAGGACAGGTGGCAGCTGACAATACTACATTCAAATTGTCTGACGTCAAGATACTAATCCAGTCCGCGCTATTAAATATTGATACAGTTACTGGAAAAAATGTGAGGACCATGTGTTGAGAGTAGAAGAGGACTATTGGAGAAAGGATGGATTGAGTTTTATGCAACCGAGAGCAGTCATCAACCTATTGGAATCGCCCGACACAGATTAAGGTCTGGGCAGATCGCAGACATTAATCCACATGGACACTTACTGGGATATTTTGCTCCAACTATTCAGGCGAATTGCAGGCGTTAAACATTACAGCATCAGTACAATATAAGTGGCAACAGTTTGTATTCCACAGTGATGAATTTTCAGTTCCGCAAGCCCTCAACGGTGACAAACAACTCGTATTGAAAACACACACACACACACACACACACACACACACACACACACACACTAAACGCATTGAATACCAACAGAAGAGTAATATTGCGGTGGAAACTGACATAGTGTGGCATTCCAAGAAACGTGAGAACAAACACGTTGTCAAATGAGGGGACAATACACGAACATACGAATCAATCTATAAACTTCAATGAAAAGAGGACCAATGTCTTGGCCGTTAAGAAGGAAGCCCACTACACAGACATTCACAGCTATATTCGTCGTGCAAAACGGGTAATAATCATGTTCCGTCTCTGAACAGTAAACAGCAGAGTAGAGAATCTTTCACGAAGACTCAAAACGGTTCTGTCATCAATGTGCACGTATGAACAAACTATACAGGCAGCCGAGCAGATCCTTAAAAATTGACACGTGATGACTAAATTGCTGTATCATCTATGGTCACTCAATACGCACATTAACGTACAGCTGTTTGGAAGCCATCACGAGCTCCATATAAAAAGCTAAATGCATCCTAGTAACATGACTCCTTGTGTACACATTATTAACAAGAAGCTGAACAAACAAGAAGGAAATGAAATATAAGGTATGAAATATATTCCTTCAACTTTCCTGTTCAGTTCCATTTCGGTTCCACATTATTTACCCCATGCCTCCGTAAATTCTGTCTTTACTTATATTACAGACACATTGCACCCACTCCCATAAGAATCTGGACACGCCTTGTGTCGTCACCAGAATTGAGGTGCGGTACTGTAAAACAAGTTTGTTATCGTGAATTCACTAGTTTTTCGCCAAAACATCAAAGAAATGTCGCCGCTTTCCATGATTTAAGTTGCATTCGGACCTATCGAAGGCATATTCCTTGGGTAGGGGTAAATATAAGACGGCAGGAAAAATTTCATAACAATGCAACAGACAGTTTTCAAAATAATTGATCGTGATGAAGACAATCATTTTTGGACAGACTATAGTGTAAGACTCGGTCCTGTTCTTGCTAGATCAGCGGCCAATAACTCTATTTAAAGTTTGGAAGTCCCAAGTTTACATTCTAGACATAACTCTGTTTAAAGCTTGGAAGTCGCCAGATAACATTCTAGACACAACTATGTTTATAGTAGCGGGTGAGTTAGCAAAGTACACAACGAACTGTCGACGGCATGTTTTCCACGTCTGGGTTCGACACCTGCGAAAGTGCGGGGAAAATTGACCATCTGTTCCTCCATACAATCAGGTCAAAACATGTAACGGCACTATTACATTACAAACCCATAGCAGGAAATTGCTTTAGGACAAATTTTGTATATGATACGAACGGACTCATGATGTAATGTTATTTTGATGATATGCACAATAACGTTAACATTTATGTCCATTTGACCCAGCTCCGCGGGCCGCAACATGACTCCTGGAGGTCCGCATGCAGCCCGTGGGCCTCGTGTTGGCCACCCCTGCATTAAAAATTAAGTTGCATGTCTTCCACAGGGCGTAGCAGTCAACCCCAGCATTTTCGCTGTTCGTGATTCCTGGGCACATTTTACGTTCAGTAGTTTGCCATTGGCTTTCGTGTGATTTCCTTTGGATTCCCTGTGAATAGTGTTTCCCTGTGGATTATGTGATGTTATATTGTGTTCCTTTTATTGGAAGTTTTCAAAAGAAGCCACGGAAGGCAGGTGGTGGATGTAATTTTGAGGGCAGCCGACAGATATTTGTGGGTCATGGCCTCGAGTTACACGACGGCAGGCAGAAGGAACTCGTCTTGAGTCAATGGCTGCGGTCTCCGACCAGTAAGGTCACTGCCATAGAGGAAAGCAACGGCAAACTACCTCTTTAAAAGTGCCTAGTATATCATGATTCGCTTAAAGACCGATCATCGCAAGACAAGGACAGAGACGTTAAAATTAGCAACTTGGAACGTTAGGACGTTAAACAACGACGGAACATTAGAGAACATAAAACAAGAAATTGAAAGGGAAAAAATTAATATCTTAGGTATGTGCGAAACGAGATGGACAGGAGCAGGCATCAAGATAGAAGAAGATTTCAAGATTATTTATTCTGGAGGTGAAGTTCGTCATAGGGGAGTGGCAATTATTCTGGACAGGAAAACATCAAAATCTATTCAAGGATATTGGGCCGTGTCGGACAGAGTTCTACTAGTTAAATTAAGTGGCAGACCTTTTAGCATAAATATTATTCAAGTATATGCCCCAACAGGAGAATCCAGTGAAGATAGTGTAGAAGAATTTTATAATGACATAGAGTCTGCCTTAAAGAAATGTAAAAATTCAGAAATAACCATCATAATAGGGGACTTCAATGCAAAAGTAGGAAATCAAGGAGATAGATACACAGTAGGAAACTATGGTTTAGGAGAGAGAAATGAAAGAGGATACAGACTCGTAGAGTGGGCAAAAGAACAGGAAATGATTGTAGGAAACACCTGGTTCAAACAACACCCTAGAAGATTATGGACATGGAGGAGTCCTGATAGCAGGATTAGAAACCAGATTGACTACATTCTCATTAGCAGAAGATTTAGAAACGCATTAACAATAGCAAAAACAGTTCCCAGTGCTGATTGTTATAGTGACCACAGATTACTCACAGGAACATTGAGGATAAAGTTGAAGAAAGTCAAGTATATAACAGGAAACACTAAATATGATTTGTGTACATTGAGTAATGACAAGGAAATACAAAACAAATTCAACATAGAAGTACAGAACAGATTCGAAATTTTGTCTGATCTAGAGATCCTATTCCAGGATGTGGATGATCAATGGGAAACGTTGAAGAATTCAATCAATGTGGCTGCAGAAACAACTATTCCAAAATTAAAGAAGGTGGGTCGTAAGAAATGGATGACTGAAGAAATTTTACACCTCATGGAAACAAGAAGACTCAACAAAAATAATTCTGTCAAATATGAAGAAATTCACAGACAAGTCAGAACATTATGTAAGGAGGCAAAAGAAGCATGGCTTGAGGAAAAGTGCTTAGAAATTGAAAGCCAACACAACAGTCAAAATACCAAATTAGTGCACAAAAGAATTCAGGAACTTACTAATAAAAGAACAAGTACATCAACAGGGTGTCTAAAAACTGAAGATGGCAAAATCATAATAGAAAAAGACCAGATTCTACAGGTATGGACAGATTATGTGAAACACCTTTATGATGATAACAGAGACGAACAGTATGATATTAGATTTAATAATGAAGGACCGCCAATTTTGGAGATGGAGGTTCGAAATGTTCTTAAGCATATGAAAGCTGGCAAGGCCCCCGGTGCAGATAACATCACAACAGAAATGATTAAAGCTTTAGAAGAATTTGGAATAGATCAAGTCACCAGACTGCTGAACACATTATATGATACTGGAGATATACCTCCTGAATTATGTAACTCTATATTTATTGCAATCCCAAAGAAATCAGGAACCTTGGAATGTGATCAACATAGAACAATTAGTATAATGAGTCACATCACAAAGATTTTGCTAAGAATTATCATGCAAAGAATGAGGAAGAAGATACAACCTGAAATAGGGGAAGAACAATGCGGGTTTGTAGAAGGAAAGGGTACAGTAAATGCTGTGTATATGCTGCGAACAGTTATTGAACGTGCTATAGAAGTAAACAAGGATATACATCTTTGCTTTATTGACTATACAAAGGCTTTTGATAGCGTTAGACATGTCAGCATGGTGGATATGCTTGCAGATCTACAAATTGATGGGAAAGACATTAGACTTATAAAAAACATATATTGGAAACAACAAGCTGCAATAAGGATTGATAATGAAGTGGGACAGTATCAGCCAATTAAGAGAGGTGTTAGGCAGGGATGTGTGATGTCTCCAGATCTTTTTTCCCTGTACAGTGAAAATATTTTCAGAAATGTAGAGGATATAAATGGAATCAGCATTGGAGGACGAAACATCAATAACATTAGATATGCAGATGATACAGTATTAATTGCAGACAATGCGCAGGACCTGCAACAATTAGTAGATGCGGTTGTTGTACACAGTGAGCAACTGGGGTTAGAATTAAATTGTAAAAAGACTCAGGTTATGGTCGTCAGTAGGAAGGAAGAAGTGCCACAATGTAATATACGAGTAAATGGAAATATTCTTCAACAAGTGAATCGGTACAATTATCTTGGAACAGTTATAACATCTGATGGGAGATGCCTTGAAGAGATTAGAACAAGAATCGCCATGGCGAAAGTAGCCTTTAGCAAGATGAAAAACATTCTGACCAATAAAAAGATGTCAATTGAAACGAGAAAAAGAGTGTTGAGGGGATACATAGAGCCTGTTCTTTTGTATGGATGTGAAACTTGGACAATGAGCAGTCAAGCTGAAAAGCATCTGATGGCTGCAGAAATGTGGTTTCTGAGGAAAATGCAAAGAATACCATGGACAGACAGAAAAACCAATGACTAAGTACTACAGGAGACAAATGAACATCGTAGACTGATTAGAGAAATTAAACGTAGACAGTCAAAATTTTTTGGACATGTTATGAGAAGAAATGGGTTGGAGAACTTAGTGACAACTGGCAAGATCGAGGGGAACAGACCAAGAGGAAGACCGAGAGGAAAATACCTGGATGGCTTGGCCACATGGCATGGACGAGACAGGAACACTGAGCTGATCCACGACACTGGTGATCGAGTGAAATGGCGAGTCATGACCGCCCACGCTTTCCGGCATGGCACATGATTGATTGAGTTTGCCAGTGCTTTCTGAACGACCGGCACCTATACCTTTTTCGAAAAAAACCAGCACCCCTGT
This sequence comes from Cepaea nemoralis, assembly GCA_014155875.1. Lineage (NCBI taxonomy): Eukaryota > Metazoa > Mollusca > Gastropoda > Stylommatophora > Helicidae > Cepaea > Cepaea nemoralis. The sequence continues at coordinate 167,454 of JACEFZ010005750.1, forward strand.
GTTTCGAACCCGGGTATACGGACTCACAAACCCCGTTCGAAAGCCCTTAGCCACAGAGACCGGCACCCCTGCATTAGGCTTTTAAAAATGTTGCATGTCCCTTCCAGGACGTTGCTATCAACCTTAGGTTGACTTTGTAGACAATTTTACGTGCAATCTACTGCCATTGCCTTATGAACGAGAAATCAACATTTGAATCCAACTGACCGGTGTAGGGAATGAAACTCACCGTCAGCGCACATAAAGTTTAAGAACGAGCGCTCTGATCCTTTCTGTTGCGCTGATCTCTACATGGGACTTAAGAGTTAGAATTTAGTCTTCCAGGCGATTCACACCTCACCAACATCGGACTTAAGAGTTAGAATTTAGTCTGCCAGGCGATTCACACCTCACCAAGCGTCTATTTAATTCAGTCACTAATGAGTTGGTTCCATAGGGCCTACGTGTTATTCTTTCGTGTAGCATCAACCATGAAAAGATATCTCTTTCCTCCCGATGACGTGGACCTTCAGCAAGAGATGATCTGTGACCCCAGGTGTGCAGTCTTCAACCGATTAACCTGCTGGAAGTTGCCATTTGTGTGCCCGCTGTGTATGTAATAACCTCTGTGCTGTAGGGTTAAGGGAATCTTCACGGATAAAGTGCCAGAGGGGTCAGAGACCGTGTAAATCCGGACTAGATGTTCACAAATATTTGCCTTTTCTTCCCGAGTTTGTTACTAACTGAAACCAGATCTGGAAACGATAATAGGGAGGTTGTAGATTAGCGCTTGTAGACACTAGAAAATAATGTTTTTCGGGAGATAAAAACACATAAATATTGCAGAATGAGAACATTACCAGGGTCACGTGTACCTTACCTGTGCTAGCCGGGGAACTGGTTCGGTACGTGAATAAGCATCTCCTAATAACGTTTATACCTTCGGTATGGCTTATGAAATAATTCTTTCTTTCTCGTAATTTGCTTGCAAAATAATCTATTGAATGTCCTATTCTCTTATTATTGCTGCATTATCTCCCTACTCTAGAGGACTGTATACCTCGGATACAATGTCGGGTTCGTAAAGTCTGCAGGGATACATCCCGTAATCGAAGATAGAACGTTCTGTGTGTGCTTCTATGAGAAATACATTCATTGGCGTTGATTGGCATTCATGCATGTTGAAGAAATAAGCACAGATTAGAGGACACAGTAGACAATATTGAGGAAATAAGCACAGATTAGAGGACACAGTAGACAATATTGAGGAAATAAGCACAGATTAGAGGACACAGTAGACAATATTGAGGAAATAAGCACAGATTAGAGGACACAGTAGCGAATATATATTTCTTTAAAAATTAAACCGCTATAGTGGCAACTCTGGATTCATTCCTCTAAATAACGTCAATGCCTGACGATTTATGGCCATCTAGACATCCCCACCCCCACCCCCATCCCAAATGGTGCATTCATTAACCACGTCTTTCTTCCATCTACACAGACACATGTACAATACAAACATAATATGTAACTAGTAAATGAAATAACGCCATAGATTTCCAACAATTATATTAACCAAAAATAGATCAAATAAAATTCACACAGACACATTGGGCCGTGCTTTTGGGTCTTGGAAGTAAACGTCCAGGACTGCTGACTTGAGGAGTGGTCCTTTTTCATGACAATGCCAGACCACATATGGCTCGATTAACTAAGGAGAAAATTAGCCAACTAAGGTGGGAAGTTCTGGAACATCCACCTTACAGCCCCGACTTAGCCCCTAACGATTTCCACCTTTTGGATCCAATAAAAAACTCGCCTAGGCGGGAGACATTTCACAAATGACGCCGAAGTTGAATGTGAAGTGAAAACGTGGTTTAGAAAACAGAGCACGCAGTTCTATGCAGCCGGTTTGGGAGGACTGATAAAACGATAGGATAAGTGCATCAATATTGGTGAAAATTATGTTGAGAAATAAAGGGACGATGTATGTATAAAAATAAACTGGGTTCCAAGTTGTTATCATATTTAGTTATTTTTCTACAGTCATTTGTGACTTACTTATTGACTCCCCCTCGTACAAACCTAATTGTTATTTTTCATATTACATTGTTATTTTCTGTGGCGGTCGTCTTTTCTCTTATTTGATGTCAAACAACTCTGTGAGATAGTTCATAGCTTGTTAGGAGTTTGCTCTGCTATAATTCTCAATTATAACTTTTGACAATGCTATGAAAGAAATATTTCTGCACACTTGATCTGATGACAGCATGTGAAATCTTGCGAGATTCAAAGCAAAGACAGAAAGCAGGTATATTACTATACGGAATCTGCTACTTGCTGATAATGTTGCAATAGCCAATCAGGATTGATTTCCCTCCATAGTTATCTTTTCCAGATATTCTTGTATTGTTAAGTGCCCAAAATAGTTCATTGTTCACATTTGATTTACGGAGCGCTTATGGGAATGCCCCGAATGCTGTGATGTCGGTTCCTAAATCAATCAATCAATCATTCAATCAATCAATCAAATCACATTCGATTTGTGTTGTGATCAGTCTTCTACAATACTGAGATCTTGATGGATATATGATATATCTGTTTGTTCCTTCTTTTTTTTTTCGCTTAGTGATTATTTAATACTCTTCTGTAAATTATAACTAGAGGTACACATCTGAGGCGATGTTTACACATTCCCGACTACAAGCAAGTGTTTGAGGCTGATATTCTCACGTAACGGCACAGAGTACCGTAATGAAACCAACAAAACCTCTCCTGTCAGACATCCAACAACGGCAGGGAATACCGTAATGACACCAACAAAACCTCTCCTGGCAGTCTCCAACAACGGCAGGGAATACCGCAATAAAACCAACAAAACCTCTCCTCTCAGACATCCGACAACGGCAAGGAATACCGTAATGACACCAACAAACCCTCCCCCGGCACACACTCAAAAACAGCAGAGAATACCGTAATGACACCAACAAAACCTCCCCCGGCACACACCCAACAACGGCAGGGAATACAGCAATAAAACCAAGCAAGATGTCTCAACAACTGGAACAATACTTAACGCACTGATTTGGTTATGTAGTGAATTGTCTGCCTTTGTCGTCCATTCTTCAGTTGACTGATGCAATAATTGCTATTATGTCCTGCTGTAAATTACCTCATTGTAAAGTCACAGTTTATACGTTGGTTGTTTACGTTATTTGAAGTTAGGCTCGTTCTTCATTTATTTCTAAGCTCGAATCCGTTGGTGTCAGCTGTGCTTAGTTTGTGCTCCAAGATACTTGAGGTGTGCGCCAAGTTTAAACATCATTATGTGGAATAATGGCTTTCTGTATATGCCGGCCTTGACACTAATACTAGTTCTAGAGGAAACTGCGTGTGGGGATTCTGAAGAGAGAGAGAGAGAGAGAGAGAGAGAGAGGGAGAGAGAGAGGGGAGAGAGAGAGGGAGAGAGAGAGGAGAGAGAGGAGGGGAGGGAGAGGGAGAGAGAGAGGAGGGGGAGGGGAGAGGGAGAGAGAGAGGAGGGGGAAAGAGAGGAGGGGGAGGGAGAGAGAGAGGGAGAGGGAGAGAGAGAGGGGGAGGGGAGAGAGAGGGGGAGAGAGAAAGAGGAGAGAAAGAGAGAGAGAGGAGGAGGAGGGGGAGGGAGAGAGAGGAGGGGGGAGGGAGAAGGAGAGAGAGAGAGAGGAGGGGAGGGAGAGAGAGGGGAGGGGGGAGAGAGGGGAGAGAGAGGGAGGGAGAGAGGAGGGGGAGGGAGAGAGAGGGGGAGGGGAGGGAGAGAGAGAGGGGGAGGGGAGGGAGAGAGAGAGGAGGGGCAGGGAGACGGAGAGAGAGAGGAGGGGGAGGGAGAGGGAGAGAGAGAGGAGGGGAGGGAGAGGGAGAGAGAGAGGAGGGGGAGGGGAGAGAGAGAGGGGGGGAGAGGGAGAGAGAGAGTAGGGGGGAGAGAGAGGAGGGGGAAGGAGAGGGAGAGAGAGAGGAGGGAAGGGAGAGAGAGAGAGATGAGGGTGGAGAGGGAGAGAGAGAGGAGGGAGGAGAGAGAGGGAGAGAGAGAGGAGGAGAAGGAGAGAGAGAGGAGGGGGGAGGGAGAGAGAGAGGAGTGGAGGGAGAGAGGGAGAGAGAGGAAGGGAGGGAGAGGGAGAGAGAGGAGGGGGAGGGAGAGGGAGAGAGAGAGGAGGGGGAGGGAGAGAGAGAGAGGAGGGGGAGAGAGAGGGAGAGAGAGAGAGAAGGGGAGGGAGAGGGAGATCGAGGAGGGGGAGGGAGAGAGAGAGGAGGGGGAGGGAGAGAGAGAGAGGAGGGAGGGAGAGAGAGAGGAGGGGGAGGGAGAGAGAGAGAGAGAGGAGGGAGAGAGAGCGAGAGAGAGAGGGGGAGGGGGAGGGAGAGGGAGAGAGAGAGGAGGGGCAGGGAGACGGAGAGAGAGGAGGGGGAGGGAGAGGGAGAGAGAGAGGAGGGGAGGGAGAGGGAGAGAGAGAGGAGGGGGAGGGAGAGAGAGAGGGGGGGGGGAGAGGGAGAGAGAGAGTAGGGGGAGAGAGAGGAGGGGGAAGGAGAGGGAGAGAGAGAGGAGGGAAGGGAGAGAGAGAGGGAGAGGGGGAGAGAGGAGAGGGGAGGAGAGGGAGAGAGAAAGAGGAGGGGGGAGGGAGAGGGAGAGATAGAGGAAGGGGAGGGAGAGGGGGAGAGAGATGAGGGGGAGGGAGAGGGAGAGAGATGAGGGTGGAGAGGGAGAGAGAGAGAGGAGGGGGAGAGAGAGGGAGAGAGAGAGGAGGGAGAAGGAGAGAGAGAGGAGGGGGGAGGGAGAGAGAGAGGAGTGGAGGGAGAGAGAGGGAGAGAGAGGAAGGGGAGGGAGAGGGAGAGAGATAGGAGGGAGAAGGAGAGAGGAGAGGAGGGGGAGGGAGAGGGAGAGAGAGGGAGAGGAGGGGGAGGAGAGGAGAGAGAGAGGAGGGGAGGGAGAGGGAGAGAGAGAGGAGGGGGATGAGAGAGAGAGAGGAGGGGGAGGGAGAGAGAGAGAGAGGAGGGGGAGGGGGAGGGAGAGAGAGATAGGAGGGGGAGGGAGAGAGAGAGAGGAAGGGAGAGGGAGAGAGAGAGGAGGGGGAGGGAGAGGGAGAGGGAGAGAGAGACAGAGGGAGAGAGAGAGAGCAAAATAAGGTGCAGAGAAAAGACAGGCAGGCAGGCAGGCAGACAGACAGACAGACAGACAGACAGAGAAACAGAGAGAGACCGACAGAGACAAATAGGGACACATACACACATAACAGAGAGATAGGGGGGAGACACACACACACACACACACACATAACAGAGAGACTGATAGGCAGACAAATGCACACACACGTAGAAAGAGAGAGAGAGAGAGAGAGAGAGCAGAGAGGGAGAGAGAGAGAGAGAGAGAGAGAGAGAGAGCAGAGAGAGATAATGTTAAAAGATCTATCTCAACATGCGATATCTAATATCTATTATACACACGTGATCTTCTACACGAGGCAAGCAAATAGCAACCAGAGCTGCTGGGGACATCTGACAATTGTTGCAAATAAGCCAGGGATTTAAATACTCTACCCAAGGCTTGGGGCAAACCCCAACATCTCCAGAGTCTTGTCCTGACCCAGGCATTATTTAGCATGGACCAGGCTCTGCTCATTGACCGCCATCAATGACAGCCACCAATGACAGCCACCAATGACAGCCACCAATGACAGCCACCAATGACAGTCACCAATGACAGTCACCAATGACAGTCACCAATGACAGCCACCAATGACAGCCACCAATGACAGCCATCAGTTATGCTTGTGTGTAGACCAGGTGCAGGAGCGGTTGGCTCAGTGGCTAGAATGCCGAGTTCTCTTTTGGGAGACCTGGGTTCAAATCCTCGGTAAGGTGTGGATTTTTTCTTCTGTCGGGGCAAACAAAGAAAAACCCCTAATCTGCACAGTTCGTGGCAACTGCATTAACCAGGCGGGCTTAATTCCGCAGGCTCAAGTCACCCCTGTCCTACACTGCAATTTACTATAGGCAATAGATGACAGATGACAGTTGATAAGGTGATACTGACAGGTTTAAAGATCTGGCCCGTGTAATTTCTCCTCTAGAAAGATATAAATTGTTCGGGTTGGAAGAAAGTTTTCATGTGTCATTCGTTGTCCTCACTGATAAGAGGAATGTGAAAAGACAACAGATATCCACACAAGCTTTTAGTTGCCAATCTGAAGCAGATGAGAGGGGAACCTTCCTGTGTGTTTTGCATCAGAGAGACACAAGATAGTCAGATCAACATTCATACAACCATCTTGGTGGAATGCAGCAATGGAGAAGACATGAGTGGACTAAGAAGGTAACAAGAGAATGGCAGATAATGTGAAATAAGAAGTCCTGCAAAGACAGGTCAGAAGAGAAGAAAGAGGAAGAAAATAAGAATTAGTAGATTAGAAAACCTAACAGATGAGTCTAAGGAAAAAATAAGTGAACAATTTTTGATGGAGGCAGGAATAGATAAGACATTCCATGAGATTTAGAACCTTCATCACACCGTGAAAAGAAGGATAACTTCACAACTCAGTAGCTATCGTATCAACACTCCATGAACAGAAGGGGAACTTCACAGCTCAGTAGCTATTGTATCAACACTCCATGACACAGCTCAGCATCATCAAAATATATGTGTGAAAAGCTATTAAAGAAAACAGTAGCAAGATGGGTTATTATAGCATATCCAAAATTCAGGAATATGAATAATGCCGAGAGATTGTGATCAACTGATCAACACAACATATATATATATATATATATATATATATATATATATATATATATATATATATATATATATATATATATATATATATATATATATATATATATATATATATATATCTGTCTTCTCTCAAATAAGTCCAGATATAGGCTGACCCAGGCTAAGGCTGATTTAAGAGTCCCATGTGAATGTGACATCAGGCATCTCATACACAGGAACATAACTGGCCACAAGGGAGCAAATCTCAAGAGGAATGTCATGGGTGGTGATGTCAGGGAAGACAATCAATCATGCTAGGGATAGGAGTTGAAGGTGTGCCTTAGGGGGAAGGAATGTGAAAAAAAAAATGTTTGCATATGCTTTACAGGACATCGCTGTCAACATCAACATCTTTCAGCTGATTATTGATTTCTTGGCAAGATTACGCTCAGTAGTTTGCCATTGCTTTCTGAGCGGCCGGCTCACATACCCCATAAGTTACTGACGCGATTCGAACCACTGCCGATTCTCACCGTCGTCACGTTACTTACAAGAGTATATGATATTACGGAGAAAAGACGTTAACCTCTAGGCCAGGAAGCTGGCACACAGGTGAAGACAGGGCAAATTATCACCAAGTCCATTGGCAGAGAATGTAGGAAGACATGGCAAATTATCACCAAGTCTATAAACAGAGAATGTAGGAAGACATGGCAAATTATCACCAAGTCCATTAGCAGAGAATGTAGGAAGACATGCCAAATTATCACCAAGTCCATTGGCAGAGAATGTAGGAAGGCAGGGTAAATTATCACCAAGTCTATAAGCAGAGAATGTAGGAAGGCAGGGTAAATTATCACCAAGTCTATAAGCAGAGAATTTAGGAAGGCAGGGAAAATTATCACCAAGTCTATAAGCAGAGAATGTAGGAAGGCAGGGTGTCAAAGACTGAAGGATAAGAGGTCTGAGGTCTGCCTCAAGATAGAAGACCACCGGGAAGAGTGGTCAACCTCAAGTAGATTAGAGGTAACACAGTGCCCCGATATGAGGGCAGGGTAGGTGATAGGAAGGGGGACTATTAACTAGTTCTCTCATGAGACACGGAGGCGTCGACCAGATAGTTAGTACTCTGGTCACGACAGAATCACGCCTACGTGATAGCCACAGAGAAGTGGATTGCCACTTAATAGGAAACGGCTGCTATACGCGTGCTGAGTGTGACCGCACGCAAAAAGCCGAAGGACGTACAAGGTCCTTCCGCGTGCTGTGTAGCCACGCGTGTAGGAAAGTCAGACTGGGGACTGACTTCGTAGCGAGTGCACCGTTTAGTGTCGATAGGGGTTTTTCTGTAGCCAAGTAGATAGAGATTAGCAATAGGGTTAGGAAACTAGTGATAGGCAATTCTGTGGCTTTGTGTGTGATTTGATAGCGACTGTTTTGTAAATGTAAAGAGCCAACGGCAATAAAATGTATCATCCATTTCCTCTCACACGACTTGCAAGTTTCTTGTGTGGTGCGAGAGAAGAATCCTATGATGCCTGAAACAACGGTTGTTGACAGGCTAGGATTAATGTGGTGTCAGAAGTGTGGCTTGGACGAAAGTTCAAGCTAATACACTCACCCACGGCTCTAGACTAAGGTTACTAGTAGTGAATTACAAGGTTTAATTTGTGTCAGTGACTGATGACGTGTGCAGACTAGAACAAGTTGCGAGCTGAGTTGTGCCTATCGTGACAAAATAATGTTTATTTGTGTTTATTGAAATATTGTGTACTTATATTCATGTGTTCTTCAAAGTTGTAAGTATTGATATTATGATTTTCTTTCATTTAATTATGTATTTACTTATTTGTTTATGAATAATTATCCAATATGATTCATGGCGGAGCGATACACAAGCCGGCGACATTATCGATTTTTGCAAGCTAAAAATAGCGCTGCGCCTCTGACGTATTCCGACTGACGAACAGTTGGTTTACGCCATTTGCATTCAGCGTCTGACTGTTTACAAATCGCCAAGCTGCTGCCCGCCTGAATCCTTGCTTGATATTAACTATTATTTGTTTATTTAAGTTAGTAAATGAATATATTTATTTATTTAAACATTATTATCACATTTATATTTATTTGAAAGCATTTATTGAATTTTTTCCGTACTTTTTCTATTTGTTTACCGTCTCGATGGCACTACTTTTGGCTATGCAAATTAGACTTGGTCTGCACAACACTTCCATAGATTAAACTAGATTAGAAACGAAAGGCATAATACGTTAGAACGAAGACAGGACATTGACATTTAATATTAATTAAACTACATTCTGTTTGTCTGGGGGCATGTCATTGTGATTGTACCAAATTGTCGAGAAATAATATGTCATTTGCAATTTGTTAATTGTTGCTGCTCTTGTGAACCAGGGTGAACAACAGCTGAGTATAAAAGTAACTCGTGTGTATGCCGCAGTGCCAAACGATTGCAGCTGAGTAGCCAAACGATTGTAACTGATTTTCTACAACGTGAAGATGAGTATAACCTACGTATTTGGCATGCAATGTGATTAATAATGCATCTCTTTTTCAGCGTGTGATGCATTAGCATATTTTTGTGCTCTGTTTTTTCAGGATAAAACTTTTCCAGGTTATAAACTAAGAGTACAATTTGTAGTGCTCAGAGATTAAGAAACATAACATATCTAAGATAACAAGCCATTATCTAAGATAATAAGTGAGTAAAGAGATCAGTGCGGTCAACGCTATCTAATTACCCAACAACATGGCAACTTTACCTGATTTATAAAAGCAGGTAAAGAGTTACAATACACAGGAAAGGAGCTAGAACAATATGCTGATCAAAAATTTAAGGAAGCAAAAGATGCTGAGAGAGATGAACGTGCACGAGAAAGAGAACAGGAAAGACAACACAAAAAGGAGATTGCAGAACTAGCTGAGATAACAAAACAAAAACAGCTAGAAGATGACAAACAGGTTAAGCAAAGAGAATTAGAATTAAAACAGAAACAGTTGGAACATGATAAGGAGATTAAGCTAAAACAGCTAGATCAGGAAAAAGAAATTAAACAAAGGGAATTAGATCTAAAACAAAGAGAGATAGATGAAATGGCAAGAGTGAAAGAAAAACAAATACAAGTTGAATCAGAGACACAGTTAAAGATGAAAGGTATGGATGTAGACTCACATGTAGAGATCTCTGCTACTAAACTAAAAAGTCAACAAGAAGAAAATAAGTTCAATAAATACAAAAATATTATTAAACCATTCTGTAAAGAAGACTCCATTTCAGCCTGGACAGAAAATGTCGAGTATCAGTTTAAATGCCAACAAGTTCCAATAGAGATGTGGGCTATGATTTATATGAAGAACCTGGGTGGTGAGCCCCTTAAAGTAATAGAATCTATACCAACTGATCTTAGATCTAACTATCAGTACATCCATGATAGGATAATGCAACACTTTTTACTTGATGCCCCTGGGTATCAGGTTCAGTTCTCAAATTTAAAACCAAAACCTAGTGAGACTTTCATTGACTACGTCTCAAATGTCCAAAGTGTACTAAATAGGTGGCTTAACGCAGCTAACATAGGAAAAGACTTTGATAGACTTAAAAATCTAATAGCCATGGATAAAGTCATATCCACTATACCATCTCCTTTTGCTAAATTCCTGCAGCAGCCAGACATTGAGACCATAGAACAATTTGAAAAGAAAGGCTCTGCATATTTTTCTTCAAATAGAGATATTTTTAAGACTTCAGATAGCAACTCTGAAATAGTTTCTTTTGTAAAGGACCAACCTAAAAACTATCAGAGTAATAGAAAACCATTTCATAAAGTCGACAAGAAAGATAAGAAAGTGTCAAAATGTATCTACTGTCAACTTTTGCATGACACTTATTCTATGTGTGACAAATCGCCTAACTATCCAGCACATCTTGAGAATGTCATTAAGAAGCAACAAAACAAAAGAACTGCATACAGGCGTGCAGTCAAATGCTTCTTCTGTTCCAGCTACGGCCATTATTCAAATAAGTGCCTGGGCCGCCAACGTATGAAAGCCAACAATGCTATTTTGATTGATACATCTTCTGACAGTGGTAGTGACTCTGAGTGTGAAGTTGAAAATGAATTACCTGTTAACCAGTCTGAAGATGTGTGTTGTGTAAACGATATATTGAGCTTTGACAGTTGTGAACGATGTCACCAATTTCATGCTGACGGAAAATTAGAATGTGGACATACAGTACCATTCTCAACTGAGAATGTAAATGCAGCATTAGCCTCCAGAGGCAATTTGGTGTTCCACAATGCAATGGTCAACGACAGACCATGCCAATGTTTGCTGGACAGCGGCAGCACCCTTATTGGTCTTAGAAAGGAACTGGTGAATCCAAATGATTATACAGGTGACTCAGTCAAATGCCGAACCTTTTCGGGTAACATTGAAATTTACCCTTTGGCCAAAGCCCGTATTAGCACTCCTTTCCTTTCTGGTACCTTTACTTGTGCAATACTTGACAACCCTTGTACTGATTTAATTTTGGGTTGCTTACCCCAATTGAAACAATGCACTAGCGATGAAATAGCTGCATGGGAAAAATTAAATGCAGCTAATGCAACAACTAGAGCAGACACGATGAAACATCAAGACACACTACAAGATGAGAGACTACTGTTGCTATCACCAACTAGCACAGATGATCTTCTTCTTCAGCATTCCGAGCCATTGAGGTTCTTTGCTGCAAATACAATCTGTCTCCATTCGTCTCTCTGGTGGACCTTCTCTTGCCAGTCGTTGATTCCAAGTGCTTGTAGGTCTGTATGTATATTATCTCTCCACCGCCTTCTTGGTCTACCTCGGGGTCTACGGTCATTTATTTCCTGAGTGTAAGCGAGTTTTGTTTCCCTATTATCTTCCATTCTTTCTATATGCCCCAGCCATTGTAGTCTATTAGCCTTCATGATACCAGTGATTAGCGGGGACTTAAACAAATCATAAATGTCTTTGTTACTTCTTCTTTTCCACTCTCCACTTTGTGTATCCCTAATGGGTCCAAAGATGCGTCTTAAAATTTTGTTCAGTCCGATATCGAGGCTCATGTATTTGTTTCGTAACAAAGAAAGGTTTTTACAAAGGTGGGGATGTTAACCCCACGCTTCAACCCCCAACCTGGAGGACCAGGGTGTTTCTCTTTGTCTGTTCTCTACCCTTTGACCTGTCCGGCTTGGGAGGCCCTGCTGGTAGCTACGCTACCGCCGGCATAGCTCTCAGGGTCATTGAGAAACTCAAGCTCCCCCACCACGACAAGGTGGAAACACCATCGGGGGAGAGCACAGATGATACCAGACAAAAATTCATAGAACAGCAGAAAGCTGATCCTAGTGTGTCTCCATATTTAAAATTATTGAAAGAAAAAGCCAAAGTGACCAAGAATGCATCATGGTTTTTTAGACTGAATAATGGTATTCTTACTAGGTATTATACAACTGGTAACCATGAGATTCAGCAAACGGTGTTACCTGTACAACACCGCCTAACTGTGCTAAAGATTGCACATGAGTCACCGTTTGCTGGTCACCAGGGCCAGAATTCAGGCTCATTTCTATTGGCCAGGTTTTTGTAATGATATAAAATTATTTTGTCGTTCTTGTAATGTCTGTCAACAACTAGTGCGTAAGGGTAAACATCCTACAGCTGAAGTACAACCGTCTACACTGGCTTCTAGGCCATTTGAGAGTGTGGCGGTAGATATTGTTGGACCCCTGAATCAGGTGTCCAGCAAAGGAAATCGCTTCATATTAACAATGGTCGACCTATGTTCAAGGTGGGTTGAGGCAGTAGCTTTGAAATACATCACCTCCAAAGACGTTGCCAATGTATTTCTACACCTGTTCTCACGATTCGGATTTCCACGTACCATCCTATCCGATCGTGGAACTCAATTCATATCGGCTGCAACGCAAGCCCTTACAAAAATGTTAGGGATTAAACAACATTTTACAACAGCGTACCATCCAGCCAGCAATGGTATAGTAGAGAAAATTAACGGAGATCTTAAGCATATGCTGGCTAAGGTAACAGCAGAAAACCCAGCTGATTGGGATACACTGTTACCAACAGTGCTGTTCGCCTATCGGGAGATTCCCCATTTAAGCACGGGTTTCTCACCGTTTGAATAAGTATACGGGGCTAACCCACGTGGACCCCTAACCATTTACCATCAGGTAATAACTAATTCCATTGAAATTCCAACCCCAAAAACACCTTATGAAATGGTGACAGAAACACGAGATAAAATCATGAAATCGTGTATCATAGCTAAGGCAGCTTTGGAGAGGAAGGGTCAAATCTACCGCCAATATGCAAACAAAGGTGCGAGAACAATTGATCTTGAACCAGATCAAGACATACTTTTGTTACTTCCAGACAAACGAAATTTATTATTGACCTCATGGCAAGGGCCATTCAAGGTGGTACGAAAAATTTCAGATGTTGACTATGAAATATCAATAAACGGACACTTAAAGATATTCCATGTCAACATGTTGAAACCTTACTTTTCAAGACAAGAGACAGAAGTAGAGACAGACGAACACAATGCATTCACACCTATTGATGAGACGACAGACGTACACAACGCAACTACACTAGTTAGTGAGACTGGCAAATCCGACGAGATGCATACACTTAGTCAGATTACAGAACACGTACTTAGCACCACTACCGTACTGAATCAGGTAGACGACGACGGAATGGAACTACCTGTTCCCATTGTAGACAAGACTGCAACATTGGATAGCATACGGATAGAACAGGGACTAACAGGCGGTCAACGACGACAATTAATAGAATTAGTGACGGAGTATAAAGACATATTTTCTGACATTCCAGGTAGGACGGACAGAATCGAGCACTCCATTCTTCTTTCGGACTCTAAGCCTATCAAATGCAGGCCGTACTCTATCCCACTCAGCTATAGAGAGAGGCTAAATAAGGAAATTCTTAATTTAGAAGCTAGTGGGATCATCCAAAAATCTACATCTGAGTACTCCTTTCCAATCGTCCTAGTTAAGAAAAAAGACTCCACAATTCGTCTGTGTGTGGACTATAGAAAGCTCAACAACATCACTAAGATCGACGCAGAACCAATTCCTTCCTGCGAAGATCTTATTCTTGACATGTCCACCTCCAAAATCTTTTCTAAATTAGATCTTACTAAGGGATATTGGCAGGTCCCTATGCAGACTCAATCCATTCATCTTACTGCTTTTTCAACACCTTTAGGACTTTACGAGTGGCGTTTTCTTCCTTTCGGACTTCGAAACGCTCCTGCCACTTTCGTACGCTTAACTAGAGATCTACTTCATGGAGTGACGAATACAGTGACGTATATAGATGATATTTGTGTCCATACAGATGACTGGACAACACACTTACTGAAACTAAGACATGTCTTCGATAGGTTGCGACTCTTCGGTCTCACTGTCAAACCGAGCAAAGTTGAATTGGGCCTACAAGAAATTGATTTTTTGGGTCATGTCATTTCACAAGGTCAACTAAAAACTGACAATAGAATTATTACCAAAATTATGAACCTGACCATGCCTACAACAAAGAAGCAGGTCAGAAGCCTTTTGGGTTTAGTAAATTACTATAGCAAGTTTATACTAAACTTAGCGGAAATTACAAGTGTATTTTCAAATGTTTTAAAAGCATCTGTAAAATTAGATGTCAAAGATGCATTATTAATTTCTGCATTGTCAAAATTGAAAATCCTGTTTAGTAATGTACCAATCCTCCGCTTGCCTAATCCTAGGCTCGTTTATTATCTTAGGACAGATGCCAGCAAGATCTCCATCGCTGCAGTACTAGGCCAATTTTATGATGGCATCTTCCATCCGATTTGCTACGTGAGCCGTAAGATCACACCTGCTGAGTCCAGATATTCCATATCAGAGTTGGAAGCCCTAAGCGTCATCTATGCGGTGAGGAAGCTGCATCGATTTCTAGCGGGTGTTCACTTCGTTGTCCAGACTGACAACTCCCCAATCACGGTCATACAAAGTGGTGTGCATCGGAATGACCGTATATACAGGTGGTCGTTAATACTCCAAAATTATACTTTTAGTATAGAGCATATTAAGGGTAAGGACAACATTCTGGCTGATACCCTGAGTCGACCATCTGAGGTAAAAATACCGGAGATTCCACATGAGAATGTAGAGTAATAGAGGTTAGATTAGTACATTAGAATATTCTATGTGATATATATTTACGAATACATAGACAGTATGTTCTGAACCATGTACTAAGAACAGTGAGCTACCATGTGTCCGTAGACATCAAAATAAGAACTGTGCTCCAAAAACAGGTATATCACCGTGTGAACTGAGACAGCTCGTTATATACTAAGCTTCATATATGTGCCGGTGAACCATCTGTGTAAGCATAGAAGAACAGTGTCAGAACAGTACATAAATAACAGACACGAAAATACTTGTCTACGACACCAGCGAACTCTACAGGTGCAATACCCATAGGACACAAGTATGACTGTGCAATGTATTTAATATACCCAGGCCAATTGTGTATATATATCATGCCTATGAAAGCAATTTCTAAACATTAAGGCCACAACTAACCTGAGGTAATTGAATACCATGTATATATAAACTTATTGTGATATGTATTATAACATTTTAATATAGTGATAAATTAGAGTTAGATTAGGTCACTCTAAGATACATTTAGATTTAGGAAATATAATAGTTTTCATTTTTTTAGTAGTTATATAGATAATTAATTTACCCACTTACTTAGCTTAAAAGTAGATTAGGATAGTAATTTAGACTTAATAACATCTAATTATAAACTAGGATAAAAAGTTTAGAGAGTAATAGTACCATTTAGTTTGTTACATTTCACTTTGTTTCATTTCATTTGAGTTCATTCCATCTTAATGAACCACTCCATTTAACAAACATGTTCATTTAGTATTATAATTAGTTTACACCGGATAGGATTAATGTGTACTTGTAAAATGAATACTTTACACTGGATAGGATAAAAGGATTATACAAATAAACATACATCATTTACACCATTTAGAGTAGAAATATCAATCATATATTTTTTTTTCATTTAAAAACATTATTCATAATTTTATTATATTTCACATTACCCATGTTAGAAAGGTACATAATTTATTACATTTCACATCACCCATTTCAGAAAGTTACATAACTCATCTCACATCAATTTCATTTTAAATAGTTAGATTACTTCCCTTAAATTAAATTAAAGTAGGTAACACATTAGATACATATTTATAGAACTAGTATTAGTATTTCAGTATTTAGACTATTATTTCAGTAGAATATAGTGGTTAATAATACCAGGGTACAAACCATCAACCCTTTTTCTTACATGTAAATAATTTGTAAATACATGACTTGTGCAGCAATCTACGCACAGTCATTAGGCTCAACTTTGTCATACTGAGCCAAACTTGTACAGTGTCACTCCAAGGTTTTTAAATAATTGTGAGGGTAAAAGATGTGTGACAGAAGTGAGGGTAAAAAGATGTGTGATAGAAGTGTGAAAGTGAGAGCGAATGTAAATTATACAAGGAGAGAGTGAGATCAGTCAGCGGATTTTTTCTGCCGCTCAACGCGATTTTTTTTATTTGTCTGCGTCAAGTGTTTGCTTTCGATTGTTGAAAATGTGCTGTCTTGAATGTGTTGTGTGTAGTTTAGTGTAGATCTTAGAGAAAGTATTTTAAGTCTCATAAGACGGAAACGTAGTCACGAGTTAGTGTTATACACTTGTTTGTGGCCACGTTTAACCGAATTATGGCACTTGAAAACTAACTTACATACACATGATAGATAGATACACATGTTAGAAGTTAGATTATACTAGTAGTTAGATCCAAACACGCAAACATCCAGGAAAACAAACATGTAAATTGCATACATTTTTGGTAGATCAAAGGGAGATAACTCAGGGTCAGGGGACACAATAGACAACGAAACACTAACTTAACAGTGAAAGATAACTTTACACGCGGAAGCGAGATAGGTAAAGCCTGTCGCACACAGCTTGTGTAATGGTTGTTTAATATTATATGGGGGACATGAAGCAATTCATGTGTTGACCCTAAGAAAGTCAACTTTGTATGGGTAGTGAGTTAATTTACTATTTGAGGGCAGGTCTTATAAGACAATGGTCCGGTTCAGACATACCTCTAATAATATAATATTGCGATTGAGAAGAGGGCTCACGCCAACCAGACAAGTTTGTGGCGATTGCCAGTAGCCAAGTAAAGTGATACTACATTGTGACAATGGTCAGTAGAAGTCTATTGAGTTACCCAAAGCCAGGTTATCAGCAGTCTTTGACAAAAATTAGATACACTAATTTTTTAGAAACCTCTTGCGTCACAACCAATGAGTCAAAGTTGATGACGCAACACAGGAGGGGAGGGTGTGTGTCAAAGACTGAAGTATAAGAGGTCTGAGGTCTGCCTCAAGATAGAAGACCACCGGGAAGAGTGGTCAACCTCAAGTAGATTAGAGGTAACACAGTGCCCCGATATGAGGGCAGGGTAGGTGATAGGAAGGGGGACTATTAACTAGTTCTCTCATGAGACACGGAGGCGTCGACCAGATAGTTAGTACTCTGGTCACGACAGAATCACGCCTACGTGATAGCCACGGAGAAGTGGATTGCCACTCAATAGGAAACGGCTGCTATACGCGTGCTGAGTGTGACCGCACGCAAAAAGCCGAAGGACGTACAAGGTCCTTCCGCGTGCTGTGTAGCCACGCGTGTAGGAAAGTCAGACTGGGGACTGACTTCGTAGCGAGTGCACCGTTTAGTGTCGATAGGGGTTTTTCTGTAGCCAAGTAGATAGAGATTAGCAATAGGGTTAGGAAACTAGTGATAGGCAATTCTGTGGCTTTGTGTGTGATTTGATAGCGACTGTTTTGTAAATGTAAAGAGCCAATGGCAATAAAATGTATCATCCATTTCCTCTCACACGACTTGCAAGTTCCTTGTGTGGTGCGAGAGAAGTAATCCTGTGATGTCTGAAACATCGGTTGATGACACAGGGCAAATTATCACCAAGTCTATAAGCAGAGAATGTAGGAAGGCAGGGCAAATTATCACCAAGTCTATAAGCAGAGAATGTAGGAAGACAGGGCAAATTATCACCAAGTGCATTGGCAGAGAATGTAGGAAGACATGACAAATTATCGCCACGTCCATTGGCAGAGAATGTAGGAAGACAGGGTAAATTATCACCAAGTCCGCTGGCAGCGAATGTAGGAAGGCAGGGTAAATTATCACCAAGTCTATAAGCAGAGAATGTAGGAAGGCAGGGCAAATTATCACCAAGTCTATAAGCAGAGAATGTAGGAAGGCAGGGCAAATTATCACCAAGTCTATAAGCAGAGAATGTCAGGAAGGCAGGGCAAATTATCACCAAGTCTATAAGCAGAGAATGTAAGGAAGGCAGGGCAAATTATCACCAAGTCCATTGGCAGAGAATGTAGGAAGACATGACAAATTATCACCACGTCCATTGGCAGAGAATGTAGGAAGACAGGGTAAATTATCACCAAGTCCACTGGCAGAGAATGTAGGAAGACAGGGCAAATTATCACCAAGTCCACTGCAGAGAATGTAGGAAGAAAGGGCAAATTATCACCAAGTCTATAAGCAGAGAATGCAGGAAGACAGGGCAAATTATCACCAAGTCCACTGGCAGAGAATGTAGGAAAAAGGGCAAATTATCACCAAGTCTATAGGCAGAGAATGCAGGAAGACAGGGCAAATTATCGCCAAGCCCATTTAATTCTTGGTAGAGAATGTTGAGCGTTGTGAAGTGGAAGGGCAGAGTTGGAAATACGGCAGCTGATAGACAATATCTTTGGAGAGAATGATTTAATAGTATATCCTGATGGATGAGTGCAGTGAGCCATAGATTGGGATATGGCTTCATAGCTGGATGGAGGGACGAGATCATCACAAAGAGAGTGCAGCATATTTAAACACAACATTCAGCATGTGAATAGAAGTGGAAGCAGTCATTGCTGATCTGAGATAATTTTCCGAGCTTCCATTTTGTAAGACAATCATCATAACTACCAACCAACATTTACACTCTTGAACATGTAACATTTGAGAAAACCAAACATTTATATCATTGAACCTGCAACATTTGACAAAGAATAACATTTACACTCTTGAATACACAACAACCGGGTAAACATACATTATTTACACTCTGAAACATACAACAATGAAATATACACCATCAAAAATACAACCCAGACATTTCAAGCAACATATCTATTATGTATTGCAACATTATTCTTCATGAGTTGCATGTGCCCCACACCAAAGTATAAAACAAACGGGGCAAACGTGAACCACATGCCAATAGTTAGTCAACAGATCACCCTCATGGCCCACTGACCTATTAGCCCATTAGTGCTCAGATCCTCTCCCCAGTTATCTCCCTCAGCATGTAGCCAATGAGGATACCAGATCTTTGTTGCTTGACTATTCTTCTTTGGCTTCCTGCATGGTTACAACTATACACTAGTCTAGCTTGACCCCGTTTGACTTGATTTTCTTGCAGCCAGGTCAAAACCATCCCTCGAGTCATTTCCTGAGTCTGCCTCTCTGAGGGGTTCAGAACGTCAGCCTGGTCCACTGCTCGTCCACTCTCTACAATAGCCAAGCCCGCAAGCCTTTCTGCTAATTCATTTCCTCTTACACCCACATGCCCTGGCACAAAAATAAAATAAATATTAGTCAGTCTTGACCCCCTTAGAGATGGAACCCAAAATAGGCCTTACCAGCCATCTTAGAACTCATGGCTCCATACTTTCAACCCCACTGGATGAAGTTAATAGTCATAATCATTCTTGATGGACAAAACAACATCAGAGATGGAACCACAAGCCAATGTTCTAAAATACTTCACACATGAACATTCCCAGTCTGTACATGACAGAAATCTCTATAAAGTGCCTGCACATAAATTGTCTGTACATACAATGAGTTTGTTTAGTTTAGTTTAATTGACGGATCAACATCACAGTACTCGGGTGTAACCTATAAGTGCTCCTTTCTACTCCTAACTCAAGCCTGAGTTCGGAGAATCTCAGCTCAGTGCATGAATTCCGTAGCACTGGCGAGGATACTGAAATACTTTGGGTAGATTTTTAACTCAAAATTTTGCCCGGGCAGCGCCATTAGGCTACTATTTTTTTTATTTTCATCTGCCAAGGCATATTTTACATGCATAACTATACATATGGGCGTCCGATCTCACTACCCAGAGACCAGGGGGAATTTTTTTTACTAGAAGTCCACATGAAAAAATCCCGACCCTCACCAGGGCTTGAACCCGGGATCTCCAGCACTTAAGGTGGACACCATAATGGTTTGTAAAATATATATACCTGTACACTAGTCTGTACATGGATAACCTTGTACACATGATAATGTACATACATGCACATTGGGTTCTCTGTGGTGAAGAGATAAACCCGTCTGCCTTGCACTAAAGGCCATAGGTTCATATTCAAACTCTGCCATTCAATTCTCTGTTGCAGTTTTTTCAGAGACCCTGAGATTCATCGCTGGTGCTACGAGTTTGTGATCTATGTGACACTTTCGGTGGACCACTCTTTAGAAAGAGACTGAGCCATATTGAATAAACCACTGAGCCATATTGAATAAACCACTGAGCCATATTGAATAAACCAATGAGCCGTATTGAATAAACCACTGAGCCATATTGAATAAACCTTGATGTAATGAAGATCTCAAGATCCTCGTGCCTTTAAGCTGTACACATGAGTCTGTACACAGAGAATCTAGTACACACGAGTCTGTACACAGAGAATCCAGTACACACGAGTCTGTACACAGAGAGTCCAGTACATACGAGTCTGTACACAGAGAGTCCAGTACACACTAGTATGTACACAGAGAATCCAGAACACACGAGTCTGTACACAGAGAGTCCAGTACACATGAGTCTGTACATAGAGAATCCAGTACACATGAGTCTATCCACAAAGAATTCACTACACACAATTCTGTTCAGATATACCTGTACACACGATAAGCCAGTAACAGAGATATCTATACACACAAGTCTGTACACAAGTTGCTGTACACACAAACCTGTACACATGAACAAGTCATGATTTTATTAACAGGATCAACATCAATGTGTAGTGAAAGGATCAGACTGCAGTGCACAGACCTATCTTGTCTCAAGGAAACACATGACAAAATAAGTAACATTAAGGGATCTTCTCCATTCACCAAGCAAGTTGGAAGCAATCAAATACAACAGTTAAGAATAAACATGTCAAAAAGCTGACATAAATGTGTGCTGGCTTTGTGAACAATATGAATAAATACTACGAGTGTACAGACATGTTTAACAGATACATAGATATCAGGCACACAAAAACCACATCATACATGGGAGGTGACTATTGAAATATGGCAACATGAGAAATACTAACAAATGTTTTCCTGTTGTGAATTTGAATAAAGAAGGATTAGCCAATTTATTGCCTGGAATATTTTGCTAAATATTTTGCCTGATAATATGCCAGTGCAATATATTGGTTGTGACTTCATTATTAATAAAAGGAGATGACAGATATGAAGATGGGAGGTAATTAATGAAACACCAAGAACATTTTGACTCAATGCAAATTGTCACACGTGTCTGTTGTGCAGCTTTCACAATGTGTGAAACAATTTAACCTCAGGAATCTCATCCTTTTGGCTGAGATCAAAGTGTAGTATCTGCACTTGATCTTGCCAGGGCCACAACAGAGGTGGTCATCCGAATGACACAGGGACATGGAACATCGTGGAGCGACTCTGGCCCCTGGAGGACCGCAAGTCCTTAAAAAAAGGAAAATTTAGCCTCAAGAATAGATAAACAAAACAGATACATATTAACATTACATTTTGAAAACACTGTGCTAAAAATAGAGACAGGAAGTCTTAGTGTATTTTATGAAGTTTTCTAATGAAAACAATAAATGGGTATATTAACATTTAAGGGCAAAACAAATAGCTTTATTACCTCCTATGAACAACAGTCCCTTTCAAATGTATTTCCAAAATGTGGCGATTTGGTTACATGATTATTAATCTGAGGCTGGGATAGGCCCCTAATTATAACTTCTCTTCTGAGATTGAACAGGATAGGGGTAATGGGAAAATGACAAGCAAGTAGCTAATAAAATGAATTGTCATGTATTTTCATGACAGTGTAAGACTTCATGGGTGTGGAAATATGTACCTCCTCTGTCTCATGACTTAGATCCACACTTCAGAGGCAGCCGTGGCCAGGAGGTTACCGAGGCTCAGAAACTACAAGGTTCAATCCCAGAATAGAGCTGGGGATTTTTTTTTCATGAACCACTGGTAACTAATGATATCACTTATCCCCCCTGATCTCTTGGGTGGTGAGGTCAGATACCTATCCAGGTCAGCATAGCAGAATGGATAAGAACATGCGTTCTTAAACATCCGGTGTGCTGATGCTAAGGTAAGGGGTTCAACCCCTGCACCGGACAGTTGGATTAAAATGTTGACCTATCGTCTTTGACTTGGGGACGTAAATTACAAGTACCTCTGAAGTCAAAGTGGGTTCGCCTGATGGCAAGGGACACTGTTAATAAGGGAAAGCTAATCTACATGCAAAATTCAGTCCAGCACTACTATAAGTAGTGTGTATGGACTACACTTGAGTTCAAAGCGAGTGAGCGAAACAAAAACCTATTCTCCTCAGGCAAGGGTGAAAAGCAGAAGGTCAGTTGTGCATGTTATAGTCCATAGCAGTAAGAAATTGCAAACAGCAGGTTGTTTTCTTTTCTCATCATGAGGCCAAAGAATGAAAACTGCCTCTAGCCTCTTTCATAACATTTATATTATTCATTTTGGCTGTCCAAGAAATTGTCAGCTTTCTTCTGTAAAACATATTTCTCAGGCCTCAAAGGATTTGTTTTGCTTGTTTACTAACTGTCCAGCATTTACAGCCATATATTAATTACATTACAGGTTCATCACTACACTTAACACAGAGCAGCATAAAAACACTAGAAATATTGAAATGTTGTTAGCCAAGAATGACAATAACATGAAATCTAAACAACTTACATCTAGTTAAGTAACTACTCTTTCAGCCCCAAAAGGTTGCAGCAACTGCACGTAGTTGGAATTTAAATAACGAAGACACCAACAATAGAATGCACGATATATTGCCTTGCATTTATCTCATCAGGTACATACTGTAGAAATCACATTTACACATCTCATTTACACCACAAAAAAACCAAACTTTGTGCAAATAAAAAAGACATTACAGTCAGTTTTACATTACTGTGCTAGACAATTAAAATTACTGTGTAAATATGTGTGTTGTATATTTCAGCTTGAAGGATTTATCGTAAAGCTTTAGTTTATGCTGTGTGATTTCTGCAGTATGTACCTGCCAGGAAAAAAATTGTCCAATCTATTGTATGCATATATTACTAATATTCTGTTTAAACATCAACATTTTTCCTGACGTACATCCGATTAGCTGACCTGCAGTCAACTTGGCTCACAATTTGATTTACATTCTTGAGGAATGTTTCATGTCTGTGCCCATTCGGATGATGGATATACATCCAATAGGAAATGTTGGTCTATTTATTATGTAGCTGTATCAGGGTCTCTTTGTTGTGTGTGTGCTGATGAAGGCTGTAGTCACAATGTCCATTCTATCATTTGTGATTGTGTTCCTGTAATACTGACCAATTCCACTTCAAATTTTCGTTAATGCACTCACTGTCGTACCATATGAGATACAATAACCAAATTCTCGTGCCCTGCTGTGTTGCTTCTTCCTGAAGGCACAGCCTTCAGTTAATCTGGCTTTTCAGTTGGTTGGCACAGAATAGTTGAACATCCCACACACAAAACTGTCAGTGCATGTGAGAACACTGTTGTAACTTTATAGCAGTCTGGGCATTTCACATTCATAAAGTAGCTGTTCTAACAACAACTGCCTGAAAGAACCTAATGAAACTAAAACATATTCAACAATAAGAAAGAGACAAACAGCTTTCTTTGGTCATGTGATGAGAAGAGAGACATTGCAGAACATTGTGACAACTGAAAATATCGAGGAGAAGAGAGGCAGAGGCAGACCAAGAGAAAAGATGCTGGATGGATTGAGATGGTGGCATGGAGGAATACCATCAGCAGAGTTGATCCAGAAAACCAAAGACCGAGATCTGTAGAGAGTCATGAACGCCTACACCAGCTAGCAAGGCACTATATGATGATGAGAAAATTAACTGTTTGGGCTCTGCACTAAATGTTTAAGTTCACACCTCTGCTCATTGATACACATGATGAACAGCCAAACACACATAATACATTGATTTAAATAGAAAAATTAAAGCAGTTGTGAAATATATAATGAGTATACAAGTATATTATAATATGCATATTAATGGATTAAACTAGTCTTACTAGCACTTGGAACACTTATGTGATACAAAAAACAGTGCCCAGCAAAAACACAAACCTCAACGAAATAATCACTTCCTGAACTGGGACTACAGTTATATCATATACTATAAAGCGTTGATTTAACTGATTAATACATGAGAAAGCCACGTGGCATGGTCGAAACAGGAACATGGAGCTGATCCACGACTGTGGTGATCAAGTGAGATGGCAGAACATGACCACCCACGCTTATTGACATGGCACTTGATGGATGGATAAGAGAAAGCGGTGTCAGGTCCTAGTCAGATATGGCTGAGCTACCAATAACAATAGATGGTATTATCTCCTTTCTGTTTACACTGAATGTTGGGAGATGCACACCAAACCTGACACCCAACATTGTGCCAACATCTTCAGGCGGAGGAGAGGGTACAAGATTTATCCTGCTTTGAGGAAATTTAACCTAAAGATTAAATCACATGACATGGCAGACCAGGCTCTAAGCTTTGGTCAGCAACTGGTCTAGGATGGAGGCTCTCACAGGCAGACAGAGCATTGCTTTGCTGATCTGGCAGCTTCTGCAGCTTGTCTTTTTCTAGACTAATTGGGGTTACCTTTCCTCTGGAGTGTACTAGGCAGGCCGAGAAAGGGATCATGCTGCATGGGCAACACATGATCACTAAAATCAACCCAGACTTTGTGCTATGGAGAAGTATAACTCCATTTTACAAACTATCATTTATCAAGTTGACAGAATGCCAGTATAAGGGGAGGAGTGTCCATTAAACTCGAAGATCTGTGAAATCAACGGCAAGCTCCCCTCTGTCATGTCTCCACCTTACAGTGGTAGAGCGGTGTGTTCCAATGATCCCAGTGGTAGCATAGCTACTGGTACTGTCTCCCATGTCAGACGCATCATGGGATAGGAACCAGATGCAGAGACACAAACCTGCTGCCTTATGGGTAGACTGGAGACAGTCAAAGGCTAGGGAAAGCAAACCCGAACATGTTTGTCGAAGTCAGATGTACTGAGCCACAAGCTTCATGAAACAGTCAAATGCAACCCATTTTATGATGTCACAAATGCAAGCTAAGAAGGCCATTTTAAAAACCATGTTTACCTGTTTCAAACAGCTGGTCAGGCTGCAACATGCACAGCTGAGGTCCCAGACAAACAGCTGGTCAGGCTGCAACATGCAGAGCTCAGGTGCCAGACAAACAGCTGGTCAGGGAGCAACATGCAGAGCTCAGGTCCCAGACAAACAGCTGGTCAGGGTGCAACATGCCAGAGCTCAGGTGCCAGACAAACAGCTGGTCAGGGAGCAACATGCAAAGCTCAGGTCCCAGACAAACAGCTGGTCAGGGAGCAACATGCAGAGCTCAGGTCCCAGACAAACAGCTGGTCAGGCTGCAACATGCAGAGCTCAGGTCCCAGACAAACAGCTGGTCAGGGAGCAACATGCAGAGCTCAGGTCCCAGACAAACAGCTGGTCAGGGAGCAACATGCAGAGCTCAGGTCCCAGACAAACAGCTGGTCAGGATGCAACATGCAGAGCTCAGGTGCCAGACAAACAGCTGGTCAGGGAGCAACATGCAGCGCTCAGGTCCCAGACAAACAGCTGGTCACGGAGCAACATGCAGAGCTCAGGTCCCAGACAAACAGCTGGTCAGGGAGCAACATGCAGTGCTCAGGTGCCCAGACAAACAGCTGGTCAGGGAGCAACATGCAGAGCTCAGGTGCCAGACAAACAGCTGGTCAGGCTGCAACATGCAGAGCTCAGGTCCCAGACAAACAGCTGGTCAGGCTGCAACATGCAGAGCTCAGGTCCCAGACAAACAGCTGGTCAGGGAGCAACATGCAGAGCTCAGGTCCCAGACAAACAGCTGGTCAGGGAGCAACATGCAGAGCTCAGGTCCCAGACAAACAGCTGGTCAGGGAGCAACATGCAGAGCTCAGGTCCCAGACAAACAGCTGGTCAGGCTGCACCATGCAGAGCTAAGGTCCCAGACAAACAGCTGGTCAGGCTGCAACATGCAGAGCTAAGGTGCCAGACAAACAGCTGGTCAGGCTGCAACATGCAGAGCTCAGGTGCCAGACAAACAGCTGGTCAGGCTGCAACATGCAGAGCTCAGGTGCCAGACAAACAGCTGGTCAGGCTGCAACATGCAGAGCTCAGGTGCCAGACAAACAGCTGGTCAGACTGCAACATGCAGAGCTCAGGTGCCAGACAAACAGCTGGTCAGACTGCAACATGCAGAGCTCAGCTCCCAGACAAACAGCTGGTCAGGGAGCAACATGCAGAGCTCAGCTCCAAGACAAACAGCTGGTCAGGCTGCAGCATGCAGAGCTCAGGTGCCAGACAAACAGCTGGTCAGGCTGCAGCATGCAGAGCTCAGGTCCCAGACAAACAGCTGGTCAGGGAGCAACATGCAGAGCTCAGGTCCCAGACAAACAGCTGGTCAGGCTGCAACATGCAGAGCTCAGGTCCCAGACAAACAGCTCGTCAGGCTGCAACATGCAGAGCTCAGGTCCCAGACAAACAGCTCGTCAGGCTGCAACATGCAGAGCTCAGGTGCCAGACAAACAGCTGGTCATGTTGCAACATGCAGAGCTCAGGTGCCAGACAAACAGCTGGTCAGGCTGCAACATGCAGAGCTCAGGTCCCAGACAAACAGCTGGTCAGGCTGCAACATGCAGAGCTCAGGTGCCAGACAAACAGCTGGTCAGGGAGCAACATGCAGAGCTCAGGTCCCAGACAAACAGCTGGTCAGGCTGCAACATGCAGAGCTCAGGTGCCAGACAAACAGCTGGTCAGGCTGCAACATGCAGAGCTCAGGTCCCAGACAAACAGCTGGTCAGGGAGCAACATGCAGAGCTCAGGTCCCAGACAAACAGCTGGTCAGGGTGCAACATGCAGAGCTCATGTGCCAGACAAACAGCTGGTCAGGGTGCAACATGCAGAGCTCAGGTGCCAGACAAACAGCTGGTCAGGTTGCAACATGAAGAGCTCAGGTCCCAGACAAACAGCTGGTCAAGGAGCAACATGCAGAGCCCAGGTCCAAGACAAACAGCTGGTCAGGGTGCAACATGCAGAGCTCAGGTCCCAGACAAACAGCTGGTCAGGGAGCAACATGCAGATCTCAGGTCCCAGACAAACAGCTGGTCAGGGTGCAACATGCAGAGCTCAGGTCCCAGACAAACAGCTGGTCAGGGTGCAACATGCAGAGCTCAGGTGCCAGACAAACAGCTGGTCAGGTTGCAACATGCAGAGCTCAGGTCCCAGACAAACAGCTGGTCAGGGTGCAACATGCAGAGCTCAGGTCCCAGACAAACAGCTGGTCAGGCTGCAACATGCAGAGCTCAGGTCCCAGACAAACAGCTGGTCAGGGAGCAACATGCAGAGCTCAGGTCCCAGACAAACAGCTGGTCAGGGTGCAACATGCAGAGCTCAGGTCCCAGACAAACAGCTGGTCAGGCTGCAACATGCAGAGCTCAGGTCTCAGACAAACAGCTGGTCAGGGTGCATCATGCAGAGCTCAGGTGCCAGACAAACAGCTGGTCAGGTTGCAACATGCAGAGCTCAGGTCCCAGACAAACAGCTGGTCAGGGAGCACCATGCAGAGCTCAGGTGCTAGACAAACAGCTGGTCAGGGAGCAACATGCAGAGCTCAGGTCCCAGACAAACAGCTGGTCAGGGAGCAACATGCAGAGCTCAGGTCCCAGACAAACAGCTGGTCAGGCTGCAACATGCAGTGCTCAGGTGCCAGACAAACAGCTGGTCAGGGAGCAACATGCAGAGCTCAGGTGCCAGACAAACAGCTGGTCAGGCTGCAACATGCAGAGCTCAGGTCCCAGACAAACAGCTGGTCAGGCTGCAACATGCAGAGCTCAGGTCCCAGACAAACAGCTGGTCAGGGAGCAACATGCAGAGCTCAGGTGCCAGACAAACAGCTGGTCAGGGTGCAACATGCAGAGCTCAGGTGCAAGACAAACAGCTGGTCAGGGTGCAACATGCAGAGCTCGGGTGCCAGACAAACAGCTGGTCAGGTTGCAACATGCAGAGCTCAGGTCCCAGGCAAACAGCTGGTCAGGGAGCAACATGCAGAGCTCAGGTGCCAGGCAAACAGCTGGTCAGGGAGCAACATGCAGAGCTCAGGTGCCAGACAAACAGCTGGTCAGGGAGCAACATGCAGAGCTCAGGTGCCAGACAAACAGCTGGTCAGGCTGCAACATGCAGAGCTCAGGTGCCAGACAAACAGCTGGTCAGGCTGCAACATGCAGAGCTCAGGTGCCAGACAAACAGCTGGTCAGGCTGCAACATGCAGAGCTCAGGTCCCAGACAAACAGATGGTCAGGCTGCAACATGCAGAGCTCAGGTCCCAGACAAACAGCTGGTCAGGGAGCAACATGCAGAGCTCAGCTCCCAGACAAACAGCTGGTCAGGCTGCAACATGCAGAGCTCAGCTCCCAGACAAACAGCTGGTCAGGCTGCAACATGCAGAGCTCAGGTGCCAGACAAACAGCTGGTCAGGGAGCAACATGCAGAGCTCAGGTCCCAGACAAACAGCTGGTCAGGCTGCAACATGCAGAGCTCAGGTCCCAGACAAACAGCTGGTCAGGCTGCAACATGCAGAGCTCAGGTGCCAGACAAACAGCTGGTCAGGCTGCAACATGCAGAGCTCAGGTGCCAGACAAACAGCTGGTCAGGGAGCAACATGCAGAGCTCAGGTGCCAGACAAACAGCTGGTCAGGGAGCAACATGCAGAGCTCAGGTCCCAGACAAACAGCTGGTCAGGGAGCAACATGCAGAGCTCAGGTGCCAGACAAACAGCTGGTCAGGGAGCAACATGCAGAGCTCAGGTGCCAGACAAACAGCTGGTCAGGCTGCAACATGCAGAGCTCAGGTGCCAGACAAACAGCTGGTCAGTGAGCAACATGCAGAGCTCAGGTCCCAGACAAACAGCTGGTCAGGGAGCAACATGCAGAGCTCAGGTCCCAGACAAACAGCTGGTCAGGCTGTACCATGCAGAGCTCAGGTGTCAGACAAACATCTGGTCAGGCTGCAACATGCAGAGCTCAGCTCCCAGACAAACAGCTGGTCAGGCTGCAACATGCAGAGCTCAGGTGCCAGACAAACAGCTGGTCAGGGAGCAACATGCAGAGCTCAGGTCCCAGACAAACAGCTGGTCAGGCTGCAACATGCAGAGCTCAGGTCCCAGACAAACAGCTGGTCAGGCTGCAACATGCAGAGCTCAGGTGCCAGACAAACAGCTGGTCAGGCTGCAACATGCAGAGCTCAGGTGCCAGACAAACAGCTGGTCAGGGAGCAACATGCAGAGCTCAGGTGCCAGACAAACAGCTGGTCAGGGGAGCAACATGCAGAGCTCAGGTCCCAGACAAACAGCTGGTCAGGGAGCAACATGCAGAGCTCAGGTGCCAGACAAACAGCTGGTCAGGGAGCAACATGCAGAGCTCAGGTGCCAGACAAACAGCTGGTCAGGCTGCAACATGCAGAGCTCAGGTGCCAGACAAACAGCTGGTCAGTGAGCAACATGCAGAGCTCAGGTCCCAGACAAACAGCTGGTCAGGGAGCAACATGCAGAGCTCAGGTCCCAGACAAACAGCTGGTCAGGCTGTACCATGCAGAGCTCAGGTGTCAGACAAACATCTGGTCAGGCTGCAACATGCAGAGCTCAGGTGCCAGACAAACAGCTGGTCAGGGTGCAACATGCAGAGCTCGGGTCCCAGACAAACAGCTGGTCAGGTTACAACATGCAGAGCTCGGATGCCAGACAATCAGCTGGTCAGGCTGCAACATGCAGAGCTCAGGTCCCAGACAAACAGCTGGTCAGGGAGCAACATGCAGAGCTCAGGTCCCAGACAAACAGCTGGTCAGGTTGCAACATGCAGAGCTCAGGTCCTAGACAAACAGCTGGTCAGGCTGCAACATGCAGAGCTCAGGTCCCAGACAAACAGCTGGTCAGGCTGCAACATGCAGAGCTCAGGTCCCAGACAAACAGCTGGTCAGGGAGCAACATGCAGAGCTCAGGTACCAGACAAACAGCTGGTCAGGGAGCAACATGCAGAGCTCAGGTGCCAGACAAACAGCTGGTCAGGCTGCAACATGCAGAGCTCAGGGTCCCAGACAAACAGCTGGTCAGGCTTGCAACATGCAGAGCTCAGGTCCCAGACAAACAGCTGGTCAGGGAGCAACATGCAGAGCTCAGGTGCCAGACAAACAGCTGGTCAGGCTGCAACATGCAGAGCTCAGGTGCCAGACAAACAGCTGGTCAGGCTGCAACATGCAGAGCTCAGGTGCCAGACAAACAGCTGGTCAGGCTGCAACATGCAGAGCTCAGGTGCCAGACAAACAGCTGGTCAGGTTGCAACATGCAGAGCTCAGGTGCCAGACAAACAGCTGGTCAGGCTGCAACATGCAGAGCTCAGGTGCCAGACAAACAGCTGGTCAGGCTGCAACATGCAGAGCTCAGGTCCCAGACAAACAGCTGGTCAGGCTGCAACATGCAGAGCTCAGGTCCCAGACAAACAGCTGGTCAGGCTGCAACATGCAGAGCTCAGGTGCCAGACAAACAGCTGGTCAGGCTGCAACATGCAGAGCTCAGGTGCCAGACAAACAGCTGGTCAGGCTGCAACATGCAGAGCTCAGGTGCCAGACAAACAGCTGGTCAGGGAGCAACATGCAGAGCTCAGGTGCCAGACAAACAGCTGGTCAGGGAGCAACATGCAGAGCTCAGGTGCCAGACAAACAGCTGGTCAGGGGAAACATGCAGAGCTCAGGTGCCAGACAAACAGCTGGTCAGGCTGCAACATGCAGAGCTCAGGTGCCAGACAAACAGCTGGTCAGGCTGCAACATGCAGAGCTCAGGTCCCAGGCAAACAGCTGGTCAGGCTGCAACATGCAGAGCTCAGGTCCCAGACAAACAGCTGGTCAGGCTGCAACATGCAGAGCTCAGGTCCCAGACAAACAGCTGGTCAGGCTGCAACATGCAGAGCTCAGGTGCCAGACAAACAGCTGGTCAGGCTGCAACATGCAGAGCTCAGGTGCCAGACAAACAGCTGGTCAGGCTGCAACATGCAGAGCTCAGGTGCCAGACAAACAGCTGGTCAGGGAGCAACATGCAGAGCTCAGGTGCCAGACAAACAGCTGGTCAGGGAGCAACATGCAGAGCTCAGGTGCCAGACAAACAGCTGGTCAGGGGAAACATGCAGAGCTCAGGTGCCAGACAAAACAGCTGGTCAGGCTGCAACATGCAGAGCTCAGGTGCCAGACAAACAGCTGGTCAGGCTGCAACATGCAGAGCTCAGGTCCCAGGCAAACAGCTGGTCAGGCTGCAACATGCAGAGCTCAGGTCCCAGGCAAACAGCTGGTCAGGCTGCAATATGCAGAGCTCAGGTCCCAGACAATCAGCTGGTCAGGGAGCAACATGCAGAGCTCAGGTCCCAGACAAACAGCTGGTCAGGCTGCAACATGCAGAGCTCAGGTCCCAGACAAACAGCTGGTCAGGTTGCAACATGCAGAGCTCAGGTGCCAGACAAACAGCTGGTCAGGCTGCAACATGCAGAGCTCAGGTGCCAGACAAACAGCTGGTCAGGCTGCAACATGCAGAGCTCAGGTCCCAGACAAACATCTGGTCAGGCTGCAACATGCAGAGCTCAGGTCCCAGACAAACAGCTGGTCAGGCTGCAACATGCAGAGCTCAGCTCCCAGACAAACAGCTGGTCAGGCTGCAACATGCAGAGCTCAGGTGCCAGACAAACAGCTGGTCAGGCTGCAACATGCAGAGCTCAGGTGCCAGACAAACAGCTGGTCAGGCTGCAACATGCAGAGCTCAGGTGCCAGACAAACAGCTGGTCAGGGAGCAACATGCAGAGCTCAGGTGCCAGACAAACAGCTGGTCAGGGAGCAACATGCAGAGCTCAGGTGCCAGACAAACAGCTGGTCAGGCTGCAACATGCAGAGCTCAGGTGCCAGACAAACAGCTGGTCATGTTGCAACATGCAGAGCTCAGGTGCCAGACAAACAGCTGGTCAGGCTGCAACATGCAGAGCTCAGGTCCCAGACAAACAGCTGGTCAGAGAGCAACATGCAGAGCTCAGGTCCCAGACAAACAGCTGGTCAGGCTGCAACATGCAGAGCTCAGGTGCCAGTCAAACAGCTGGTCAGGGAGCAACATGCAGAGTTCAGGTGCCAGACAAACAGCTGGTCAGGTTGCAACATGCAGAGCTCAGGTCCCCAGACAAACAGCTGGTCAGGGAGCAACATGCAGAGCTCAGATGCCAGACAAACAGCTGGTCAGGGTGCAACATGCAGAGCTCAGATGCCAGACAAACAGCTGGTCAGGATGCAACATGCAGAGCTCAGATGCCAGACAAACAGCTGGTCAGGATGCAACATGCAGAGCTCAGATGCCAGACAAACAGCTGGTCAGGGAGCAACATGCAGAGCTCAGATGCCAGACAAACAGCTGGTCAGGAAGCAACTATGCAGAGCTCAGATGCCAGTCAAACAGTTGGTCAGGGAGCAACATGCAGAGCTCAGGTCCCAGACAAACAGTTACAGATTCATTACTGTCAACTTTCACTGTGAAGATGGAACTGCATGAAGATGATGATGATAAATTGATTTTTAACTCTTTCTATCCAAAACCACTGCCATTCTGTATTAACAGTTATGAGGCTGAGAACATTGTTAAATAACATCTGTTGCAGATAAAGGGTGCTAAACAAGCAACTGCCTTAAAGTGAGTACAGATAATAAATTATCAAGGACAGAAAGAGTTAAAGTTTCAATAGGACTGAGTTAGATGACGAATAACAGTACTCAGTTAGTTAATGAAGAATATGATTGGGTGAGTTAATGTAGAATAGGGCTGAGTTAGTATATGTAGAATAGGAATGAATAATGTAGAGTAGTACTGAGTTAGTTAATGTAGAATAGAATTGAGTTTGTAAATGTAGAATAAGATTGAGTTAGTTAATGTAGAATAGGATTGAGTTAGTTAATGTAGAATAGAATTGAGTTAGTTAATGTAGAATAGGATTGAGTTAGTTAATGTAGAATAGGATTGAGTTAGTTAATGTAGGCTGGCTTCCTGGCTTAAAGGTTACGACTTTTCTCCATAATCTCGTATACTCTCGTGGTTAACGTGATGACGGTGAGAATCAGCAGTGGTTCGAATCGCAACGGTAACCTACGGGGTATGTGAGCCGGCCGCTCAGAAAGCAATGGCAAACTACTGGGCGTAATCTTGCCAAGAAATCAACATACAGCTGAAAGATGCTGGTGTTGACAGCGATGTCCTGTAAAGGATATGCAAAAAAAAAAAAAGTTAATGTAGAATAGAATTGAGTTAGTTAATGTAGAATAGGACAGATAATGAAAAAGTAGAACTGAGTTAGTTAATATAGAATAGGATTGAGTTAGCAAGTGTATAATAGAATTGAGTTAGTTAATGTAGAATAGAATTGAGTTAGTTAATGTAGAATAGAATTGAGTTAGTTAATGTAGAAAAGAATTGAGTTAGTTAATGTAGAAAAAGAGTGAGTTAATAAAACAACAGTTGTAGAATAGGATTGAGTGAATTAATGAAGAAAATGCCTGGCAAGAAAAGAGTTAAAAGCTAAGTAAAAGACATGTGTGCATAAAGTAGTCAGTACTGCACGATATGATTGTTTGTTTTCATTACAATGTGCTCAGCAAGTTGTTTTGGGAAGTAAAGTCACGGACTCACACACTCAGTATGTAGTGCACATGCTTGAATTTGGTTTAAAAATCCCAACCTTACCTCCTACAATTTGTGAGGCCGAAATTGTGACCCTCGACCACCTCATGGTTACTGTGATTACGTGAGGATAACAAATGTTCCACATTCAAACAGCATCAGTGACCATGTTTGTGTTATAATTCAGCCAAAATATGATTCATCTATTCCAGTGGTTCTCAACCTTTTTTGGCCCATGCACCTTTTCACTATATGTTCAAAATGTCCCCCCCCCCCCTCCCCCCGCTAAATTTAATAACACATACTAGTACAAGTACCCCAATGGCTCGGAACGCTGAAGAAGAAGAAGAAGATACTAGTACAAGTCTACACAAAACGTGATTTGCGGGTCCACTTATGTTATAAAATGAATTTCAAAAGGGTGAGAAGTACAGAACCATAAAGTATGCAGGGATAAACAATATCAAGTAATCGGTTCTTGTATTAACTCAATCTTGAAATAATTGGAGACTTTAACATCATGAATACGCTTAATCTCCTCAGGTCGGAGACACAACTGTACACAACACTTACACATAATTCAAGAAAGGGGGGACGACCGCGTTGTGTGTGGTCCTGAAGCCAGTTTGAGTCTGCCAATATGTGGTCTTAATTCCCCCCTCCCCCGGAAACCCTAAATCCTCCCTCCCCCTGGTGGGGGGGGGGGGGGGGAGATTCCCCACTGGTTGAGATAGAACCACTGATCTATTCAATTCACGTGATATATAACTCCTCAGTATGCACTGGATCACATGCAGCAAAATATCACAGACTATAAACTGTGCAACCTACTGTCTGTGGCTTCTGTGTTCTCATTCACTAAGGGAGAACATTGTTTTGTATGTAGAACAAGTTGGGAGAAAATACAGAGATATTAGAAAAGGAATACAAACCGCAAGACAAGCTTTCACAGAATCAAGGCATTTGTGGAAGTCTTAATGAGTTAATTCTAGTACCAAGTTACGAATATTTAAAATATTTAACTCTAATGTTAAATCAGTACTGCTGGATGGATCAGAAACACGCAGAACACAACCACAATGATTCCTACGAACATTCATTAATTGGTGCCTATGCAGAATATAAGGACTAAAATGGTGTGACAGAATATAAGGACTAAAATGGTGTGACAGAATATAAGGACTAAAATGGTGTGACAGAATATAAGGACTAAAATGGTGTGACAGAATATAAGGACTAAAATGGTGTGACAGAATATAAGGACTAAAATGGTGTGACAGAATATAAGGACTAAAATGGTGTGACAGAATATAAGGACTAAAATGGTGCGACAGAATATAAGGACTAAAATGGTGTGGCAGAATATAAGGACTAAAATGGTGTGACAGAATATAAGGACTAAAATGGTGCGACAGAATATAAGGACTAAAATGGTGCGACAGAATATAAGGACTAAAATAGTGTGACAGAATATAAGGACTAATATGGTGTGACAGAATATAAGGACTAAAATGGTGTGACAGAATATAAGGACTAAAATGGTGCGACAGAATATAAGGACTAAAATGGTGCGACAGAATATAAGGACTAAAATGGTGTGACAGAATATAAGGACTAAAATGGTGTGACAGAATATAAGGACTAAAATGATGTGACAGAATATAAGGACTAAAATGATGTGACAGAATATATGGACTAAAATGATGTGACAGAATATAAGGACTAAAATGGTGTGACAGAATATAAGGACTACAATGGTGTGACAGAATCACCCATGTGCAGCTTCTGGACAAAAATGAACATATTCCAGTGTATTAAATGGCAATAAGCTAGGGATGAATAGGACACGCATGGAGAGAATCTTCTAAAAGTATAACTAGACAGTACTCCCTCTGGAGCCCACAAGGCATCAGAAATAGAGATAGACCTAAACACACCTGGAGAGAGAATTAAAATAAGAGATGAATAAAGGACATGGAGACAACTGTAAGAGATGGTTTATTGTTTGTTTATCTACCAGGAACACCTTGTTACCTCTACAGTCTGGACTAGGCAGTTCTTGCACATATTCTCAGCTGTTGGGAACTTTTTACTTCTGAATCATCATCATCATCTTCTACTTTTGCCATCACGCATTGTGGGGTGTAGTAGTTGAGGTTCTAGCACCCGATGGGTGGCACTGGATAGTGTCATTCCATGTGATTGTACAATGCCTTGGATTGGATGTTGTCAATCTATTTTCTTCTCAGGCGTCCTCTTGCTCTCGTATCAGATCTTTGATGTAGAGCCAGTGCTGGTAGTTGATGGTGTTGCATTCTAAAGAGATGGCCAAACATTTTATCTTCACCCTTTCAATATATGTGGCACAAGGTGTTCATGCCACTCTCTGTCTAATAACATAATTTCTAATTTTTGTCTCAGATAGTTAAGTTAGAAGCTCTCCACCAGCATCTCACAGGTGTTGATTTAGCTTATGTGTCATGTGGATAATGTCCAAATTTGACATTGGAAGCATAGGGTTGGCGTGAATATGCTATTTATTATCTGTCATTTTGCGGACATAGGTATATTTGGATGTTTCAGTATGGATGATTTTCTTTTGAATGAATTTGCCAAATGCAGCATTGTAGAATAATGGATATACTGTGGACACTATAGCATCATACAAGCATGAGTTTTATTATAAAGTGCATGGAAGAGTTGGGACAACAGAACATCTTGTTTCAGCTCACAAACTTGCTTTTAAGGAATAATGATATAGGGGTCGAGTACTGAGCAGTTTGTGAATTTGCAATAACAATTACAAAATGGCTGTTGCATTATCAACTTGCACCTTGGAAGAATGAGGCATTGCTTGTGTGTGTTTTTTTTTTT
Source organism: Cepaea nemoralis (assembly GCA_014155875.1). Classification (NCBI taxonomy): domain Eukaryota; kingdom Metazoa; phylum Mollusca; class Gastropoda; order Stylommatophora; family Helicidae; genus Cepaea; species Cepaea nemoralis. Next base: position 204,355 of record JACEFZ010005750.1, read on the forward strand.
TGGTGGTCAAAGGATGTTACACCTTGTGAAATCTACAGAAGAATGATGATTCAGTATGGAGACTGTTGATTAAGTCAGGGAAGAGTGTATGAATGGACAGAAAGATTTCAAAGTGGAAAACAACAAATAACTTCAGGAATCAGCTGGGAAAATCTTGATGACCATCTTTTTGGGATATCAAGGGTCATATACTGGTACATTTCTAAGAAAGGGGTTAAACTGTGACTAGAGCTTGATACAGTGGCATGGCAGTGAACAAACATGAAGCTTTTATATGATAAAAATGCTGACTGGGACTTCTCTTAAAAGAAGTATTGCTGCACGACATGGATCACCCTCATGTGACTTGCGGATATAGTGGATACACTACACGCTCTGGAATTTGAGGTCTTGATATATCCAGCATATAGTCTAGACTTTGCGCCATCAGACTTTCACTCATTAAACCCTCAAAAGAACATTTGCATGGTCAGAGGTTTGCAGATGACAACAAGGTAATGGTTTAAGGCCACAGCGAAAACTTTTCATAGAAGACATTAACCAGCTAGTGGACAGGTGGACCAAACAACTTTGAACACCCACCTCACAAGCCAGACCTAGCACCCAATGACTTCCATCTTGTCAGACCTATGAAGAAGCACCTGCCTGGAAGGTTTGTATGAAACCAATGACCAAGTCTATGAAGCTACAATATCCTTGCAGGACCAGGACACTGATTTCTGGTGGGCTATAATACATGTCTTGGTACACCAATGGAACAAATGCTCAGACAAGTATGCAGGTTATCCTCTTCTTACAGTCCATGCCACATGATATTGGTTATCATGCCTGTCCACAACTTACTGTCTTATGTCCTGTCAACCATGTCTAATACTGATGTTCCTCCATGCCATTATGTTTAACTGTACAGCATCTTCTCTCTTGATCCACCTCTGCCTCCCCCCACCCCCATCCAACTTTCCTGCTGTCACAACATACTCCAGCCTCTCCTCTTCTCATGGCTTTCCCAAAGAATGTGGACTGCCTCTTCTGATGCAAGCAACCAGTTCTCTTATGGATATTATGCGAACAAGAAATGTGTGACAATGTTAATTACTAGTTATCATTAGACTTATTTATGAATAAATGGATTCAAATTTGTTTTGTTGTCTTATTTATTCAAACGGCCTCATATAATCAACAGTATTGATGGTATCAGCTATTCCAAATACAATCTAACATAATGTGCATGTATTTAAATACTACACAGAGTGGATCACTAAGTCTACACATCAATAATAAATACTCCCCTAAAGTGATCATCATTTATGTGATAATTAACCAGCATACATTTGTTTTATACGTTCTTTAATTTAAACATAAGCAAGAAGAAAATAAATAAAACCAGCGTTGATCACAAAGGTGATTAAAATATATCCAATGTACATCATATCACTCTCAATTCTAGGCTTCTCTTTCTCTCTTTGAATTAAATGCGTAACTTCTAAGTGCTGGAACTGACACTTGTGACATGTAAATTATCTTCTAGTGTGTAAGGGTTCATCTATATAAAACAATTTTACCAACATTAAAAATACACAAACAGTACTGCACTTAATTTGTAGTAATATCAAATGAAAAATATACAGAACATAATTCCCACGTGGATGTGAGTCACGGATCATTTTGTAATCCTCCCATCTCTCCTACATTTGTCCTAAAGCAGTTTCCTACTATCAGCCTGCGATGTGACAGCATCATCTCATTTTGTAGGCCAACATGTATGGAGAAATAGGAGGCGGGTCTTTCCTTCCCTCTCACAAACGACAAGCCCCGGCGTCGAACGTGCGTCTGACCATGATCCTAACATTATCAGTGCTGTTCCTGATCAACTTCGCCTACGTGCCTGCATTTCACAGTGACTAAAGAATAAAATCAGGGCTGTTGAACTTAAATGGTCTAGAAAAATCTCTTAAAATACCATGAATCTAGAAGATGACAAGTACTGGCATTTTACCAGATCTGAACATCAAAGAAAACTGGCTCTTAAACCGCATCATGTCTCAGAAACAAATATTTTGGCCTTTGTACGCCATCGTGGTTTAGAAGAAAAGTACTGGAAGGTATAGTTCCTGGAATGAATGAACAAATTAACTTTATTTTCAAAGGGTTATGAACTGGACCAGCAGGCTCATATAAAATTCTGCCCTTCTTATCTGTCACCTATCAACCAGTTTCATTCATACATCACTTATGAGGCAACAACACCAATAACAATAAATGCAATATAAAGGCATAGGAAATGTGCAAGAACAGACAGGGGCCAACCAGCATGGAAGTGGACACAGGACATTGAAGACACCTTGGGCATGAAAATACAATATAATATACAATATATGAAAGCCTTTTTCATTTCTTTACAGTAACTTTTATACTATTTAACTATGAAAGCACATTTTTATACAGTTGCTATGATACTTAGTAATATACAACGGTTTTTTTCATTTCTACTATGCCACTTTAATACTATTTAACTGATCAAGTGTCATGGGATGATAAATAATCTTATCCAAACTTCCCGTAACTGCCATGAGCTTATAAATCAAACTATAGTTAAAATATTAATATAGTAGTTTTTCTTTTACAACCCTCTTTAATTTGATATATAATACAACATGTCTGCTACCATACTAACAACTTTTAAGTCATAACTGTGACATATCCCATCTCCCCATTTTCCGCCATCCATTTTTGTTTGGTCCAAGCTTACTTTCTGGTTGACACCAAATCTATTAATATATGAAAGCCTTATTCTATCCTATAGAGCCAGTCCGATACATAGTGATAACATGGAAGACTTTATCATTTCTACAGAGTTATTCACATGTTTGCTAAACCTGGTGGTTGAGTAGACCTGGAAGATAACTTGAACAATGAACAGTGTTCAGTCATAATGTATTGTTACAACTGTAATTAGAACCATAAACAGTGTTCATTCATAATATGTGCTGTTATATAACTGTAACATGAACCATGAACAATGTTAATTCACAATCTTTCCTGTTAAAACTGTAACTTGAACCACAAACTGTCTTTCACTCACAATGTAATGTTACAATTATAACTTGAACCATGAACAGTGTTCATTCACAATTGATTATTACAATAGTAACTTTAACCTCACACTGCATCCCATTACAAATGAGTTCCTGTGGTCTTTGCTGTAGTAACACTGTCATGTTTCACATTTTTGTTGTTTTTATTGTTATGTAACCTCTTCTGATGGTTGGTTTTTTTATGAAACGGTATGGGTGCTGGTTGTTCAGAAAGCAGTGGCAAACTACTGGATGTAAACTTGCCCAGGAATCATAAACAGCCAACAAATGCTGGGGTTAACTGCTATGTACGTAATGGATATGCAACTAACTTTTATCCTCTTCTACCCATGGGTGTAAATATCTACAGTTCAAACATATGTTCCCTATGTTCAGGGTGGGAGACACACTGGTGTAGTGGCTAGCATGCTTGGCTACTGGCCATATGTTCAAATCCCCATCAAGGCAGATTTGTACACCTGACCAGGGTTGGTCGTCCCATCTTACAATGGGGTACCAGGAAATGTCATGGGCAGTAAAGATGGTTAGTGTGATACTGACCACATCACCTGTCCAGTGTCCACTGATCTGTCTAGCACCATATACCCACAACACCTCAAGACATACACAGAGGTCCTTCATTCATTTACTTCAATGTCAAGTGTATATTGTCAGCTAATAATTATATACAGTTCTGTATTCAAGTCCTTTGATATGGAAGATTTTGAGCCAATTCTGAATTGAGTTGAGCTAAGCTAAGAATCGACATCACTGCACTCAGGACATTCCCATACACACTCCATCCCCTCATTCAACAGCCAGTGAAGAGTCATATTTTCTCCCCATTGGCTGTTGTAAAAGGTATCTAGCACAAAGCACACACTCTGTTACTTCAGTGATAATTATTTTTATTGAGCCAATTCTACAAATGGAATTCTTTTTTCATTTGTATTATTTTCATTAAGTACTTGTGCATGTACTGGAAAGTTTGGCGTAGAGGATAGTGAAATGCACAGTTTCAGAATTACCTGACATACCATGTCAAGGGTTCAAAATCATATGTGGGAAATTTGAAAGCAGACCGCTTTGCCCAGTTTTCACTGATATTAAGTGCGGCTGTTCAGAAAGTAATGGCAAACTACTGAACTAAATTATCAAGTAAATCACAAACAGCTAATATGTGCCATAAAGGACATGCAATTAACTTAAACTATGCGTGTATTCATTTCATATCATGATAAACCTTCAAAACAAACATAACTCTGCTCTGTGTGTAGCAGTGATCCAGACATGTGTGGTCCAGCAGACATGAATGACCCTGCAGTAAACAACTGTGAACATCCAACATGTGATCCAGCCAACACATTAGCAAAATAAACTAATGTCTAACCGAAAAATAACATTCACCCAAACCCGTTGAGAACTGATCTGACCCATCACCGAAAGAAAAGCCACTGTAACAATGTCTGGAAGACCAGCAAGATCAAAATCAAAACCCAGCTTCTGAACCCCACTCCGACTCCTTCCATCGTATCCGATGATCGTAACTCAGCCTGAGATCTTTGAACACCTGCCACTTGAACCACCAGGTCATTGAGAACATTGTGCATGTCTCGCTGCATCTCCAGCACCTTGTTCATAGACTCAGCATCCCATGGGAGCGCTTCCTTTTTATTCCTGTGATGAACATGTTCTGAAGACAGTCTTTCTGAATCAGATGAACCAGGCAAGTGCGTTCTCCTTCCGCTGTCTGACGATGTTTGTAAATGAGCCTGATGGGAAATGTTTGTTACTTCCTGACATTGAGTTAAAGAGATGTCCTTGTCTTTCCTGACTGCGGTACTGGGACTTTCACTGCCAGGCAGCCTACACACCACATTCTTCTGAATCTGCTCTGGCAAATGAGACTTCTTGTCCTCAACATTGCTTTGAGTATTGGCTGATTTTCTGTGCACAATTCTGGGACTGGCTGTAGAGGAATCTGGGCTGGCATCAGCCAGAGTTTTCTTGTAGGACCAATGTTGCTTGTATCTCAGATCTTCAGTTTTCCCAGGAAGGCATGATTTGTGACTGGTATCCCGACATCGGGCATCATCAGATTCTGTCAAAGAAATGTAGTTAATATTAAACACCCATAAGCCAAAATATTCACAGAAGCAGATATTTGTGTAATTAAGCTATACCAGTAACATTGAATTGTAATTAATATTTAAAATGTATTTACAAATACAATTGAAATTTGACGAAATCAAATGCCTCACTGGCTTGGAAAGAGCAGTTTGGAAAATGTGGTTCCAGAAAGACGTGTCAGGGGTCGACCAGCATGAAGATGGACACAGGATGTTGCAGACAGCTTGGACATGAGGGTACACATCTAGTTGAGTATCTGTTTGCCAGACAGGGTGAGAGTGATACACTACAAATAACCGGCTACATGATAATGATAATCAGAGCCATTTCAGTACGGCTGTTAGTAGACAAAATTACCAATACAGCTGCACTAGATGGTTTTGCCTTATGAAGTAATGTGTGTGCAACTGCCGATTTTCTAGTGACTGCTGCTTCCATTTAATTTTAGTGGTGGACTGTTGCATTGGCATTCTGGCAGTGGCCTTATGCATGTATACCTGTGCGTGCTGCTAGTTTGTCTGGACTGCTGTCCGTTCCACTTTTTACATGGGACAGTGAGGAGCATCTTGTGTGATATTTACTGACACAGGAATGGAACATTATAAGGTGACCCTGTGCCGTGAAGTTGGAACCACAATTAATGACTAGCAAATACAGACTTCAACTGCTAGTTAGGACCTTGTTGTTTTATCCCTGACTAGTATGGGTTTGGAGTCTAGCCAGCCTGGTAACACTGGTACCGGAAATAAATCTCTTCTTAAGTAAGGCACAAGCATATTTATACTGACCATATCATTTTCTGCACGCTGTTTGGACATGGAAATCATGAACATAGCATATCAATAAGAATCTTTACTTGACTGTAGAGATTTCCAAAACAACAAACAAATATAAAAGATTTTCATATAAATGTATGTAGAAATTTATTATTTTTAAAAATGTTAGATAAATGCATATATCCTTACTTTTTTAAAGTGACAGTCGAAACTTGATTTTGTTGACTAATCCCATTAAAAAATTGAAACTGTAAACATAGATGGAGATTAAAGGAGAAGAGGAAGGTGGAGAAGGAGGAGAGGGAGAGAAAGAAGAAGAGAAGGAAAAAGAGAAAGAAGAGAAGGAAAAAGAGAAATAAGAGGAGGAGGATAAGCAGCAGCAGAAGAAGAAGGAAAAGAACAAGACAACGCAGAAGAAAAGATACAAGAAGATGAAAAGGAGACGCAGCAGTATCCACAGCAGCAGCAGCAGCAGAAAAAGACAACTGTGTACTATAATCAACTCTACAACAGCAGTTAGAAGATCACTCTCTATGAGTGCACTGGTGTAGAGGTTATGACATTATGCTAAACATGGCCTGAACGTGGTCGGACAAGAGTTCCATGCCAGTTCTGGCTATGGCAGTCAAAGACTGGTCATCAATTCCTCTGTGCTCTCAGGTCTACACAAATGTGAAGGTCCCAACACTTGACACACCCACAGTGGGTTCCTGGTGCTTGATTTTATTTTCACTTTATATTATGAGAAAAAGGTTGACATCTGAGATAGTACAGACGAGCAGCATAACACTGAGCCCGTTACTCACTGTGTGCACCTGGTCATGGAAAACACGAGCTTAATCCTTCTTATTCTACTTATATTTCTTTCTGCTATACTTGTTATTTTAAACACAGAAGTCACAAACAATATGTTGCACAACTTATTGCCTGGCATATTTCCTTGCATCTCGTCAGGTGCATACTGCAGAGTTATAAATCACATGAAGTGTTAAATGAATAATACTTTAGCTGAAACAATTAAAACACAGTCACAGGTATTGTTTAAATCTGGAGCATCATTTATCCCTACAGTTAACTGAAATTATCGTCTAGCACATCTAGCACACCATGATTCCCTGTTGCTTTCAAACTCTCTGATGAAATCAACAGCTGGCAATGCGTTCGTTTTTTTTCCTGATATATTCATCAGCAACAGCAGCAGGTCAGTCAATCATTTAACACCATATTCCCACAATGCCCAAGTGGCCAGCCAATGGGGTTATTTTACTTAAATTCCCAAGACACAAGCTCAGCATGAAGGCACCAAGCACCCAGTGGTTGACTGATCACATGCTGAAAGTTGATTAATTGTCATAAGTCAGTGGTTCTCAACCTTTTTTGGCCCATGCCCACCTTCCACCATATTTTTAGTACATCATTCTCTTCCTCCCCCCCCCCACCATATTTTTAGAACATCATTCCCCCCTTTCGTATTTCCTCGCTAAAAATTCCCCCCTGCCCCTACATAGTATACGTAATAATTGAAGCTAAATTAATAGCACATATTAAAACAAGTCTAGACATCTACATAAAACGTGATTTGCGGTACGTTATAACATGAATTTCAGAAGGGTGATACGTACAGAACCGTAAAGTATGAAGGGAAAAACAATATCAAGTAACAGGTTCTTGTATTAACACAATCTAGAAATAATCTTAATTCCCCCCCTGGAAACCATAAAATTCCCCCCTGGGGGGAATTCCCCACCGGTTGAGAACCACTGTCATAAGTGATTTTGTGTTTCTGCCATTGGTTTATATATCTCCATAATTTTGTCATCACATTATTTGTTTCTTATCCCAATCTGTTCCACAATTTTAATGTTCAGTAAATGGACATTTACCCTGGAGAAATTCTTCATTCCTATATAATGATAAATTAGTCATGCTGGCTCAAAATTTTAAGAAAGATAGGAACATTTTATGATTAATTTTCTGATTTCAGAAATGGCAACACCCACTAGTTTTCGACCTCGTCGATTTACATCAGATTATCATTTTAAACAATTTTAGATGATAGTTATTCTGATATAAAAGACTTTCTGAAGAATTCTGATACTGATTGTACGTGCAGTAATGTGGTTATTCAGTTAAATTATTTAGCCGGTGGTGACACAGAAAACAAAACTGACAGTGAAAGTTCATCACCATATGTCAAATTATGTTTGCTCTAATGGACCACACTTGTGTCCCTAAGTTTGCTTTGTCTACTATAAACAAGCTCAGAATTATTGTAAATAATTATAACTACATAGACAATAGTGAATATATTCGTTCTTTTTCTACTGAGAACAAATCTGTCCAGTGTTTTCCCAACTTTTCAATTTTGTGTGAAAATGATGTGCTCCAAAATATAATGTTATAATTATATTCTGATTGTATGGGGTAGCAGTTCTTGTGATATGTGCGAAGAAAAGCGGTGTATTTATCATCATTAATTGAAATTAACTGGATTATCATCGCAAAATGAAGGAAATTTAGCTTGGCAAGTGAAAATTGTGAATAATTTTCTCCCGTTTTCTCAATACATGTTGAACAATTTAATATTACTTGAATAATTTTTTCCCAACTATAGTTAAAATATCACTGCAGTAGTTTTCCTAATGTACTTCCTGTAATTGTATATATAATACAACATGCTTGCCACCATAGTAATAACTTCTAAAGATTTTGATTTGATCCAAACCTACTTTTTGCTTGGCACCGAATAAGCTAAGCAACAGAGCCGGAACAAACTCAGTACCTGCAGCAGTGTTATCTGACGAGTAACTGTCATCTGTGACCATCAGACTGTGACTGTTGTAGGCTTTAATTCTGCCCTGGGCTATGCTGGAGGCAGCTTGCCACACCTGGGGCACATTATGAACTGTCTGTGTTTTAATAAAGTAATCTTTCTCATACTGCAGGCAGTCTGTCATTGGGTCCCAGGGCCTGGCGCTGAGGACATAAACAAAAACAAGGCTTGATAACCGGTGACCACGACTACATTTGTTTACATAAACATCTTATCATCATCATCATCACATGTCCTGCCAACATGTGTAGGCTTCCATGCATCTCCACAGGTCTCAATCTTTGGTGTTCTAGTTCAATTCTATTGATGATATTCATCCATGCCACCACCTCAGTCCATCCTGCATCATTTCTCTTGGTCTGCCCATCTCTTTTACCGCTGATCTTCTCAGCTGTCATGATGTTTTTCAATACCACTCTTCTAATTACAAGACCAAATGACATTATTTGTATTCCTCTTACATTTATATATAATGTTCTACTCTTTTTAGCCCTTAATGCATTATTACAAGGGTCAGTCAATAAGTAAGTCACAAATGGCTGTAGAAAAATAACTAAATAGGATAACAACTTGAAACCAGTTTATTTTTATATATACATTGTTCCTTTATTTCTCAACATAATATCCACCAACATTGATGCACTTATCCCATCGTTTTATCAGTCTTCCCAAACCGGCTGCATAGAACTGCTTGCTGTTTTCTAAACCCCATTTTCACTTCACATTCAACTTTGGCGTGATTCGCGAAATGTCAATCAATCATGCATTATGCTATATGCTGAACCATGTGAGCACCCTATTGCAGATGCTACAGAGTCTATCGTTACTTGCCTGTCACCGCTAATCATCGCCTCCATTTGCTGCACGGATGCTTCTGTGGCAATCTCAACAGGAAACCAGATCGGATTTCATCAACAATTTTAGAGTGTCCTTGAGAAAATGTTTATACCCAGCTATGCACCGCTGTAAGGGACAAACATTTGTCAGCATAAACAGGAAGCTTTTCCTTATGAATGTTCTTTGCAGGCTGTTCTTTTGCCCACAAAAAAACACACAACAACATGTTGCTCTTTGGTTGTACACTCTGTAAGCACAGTCACCATTTTGTTTATGTGCTGCACATGTGCATGAGAAACCTAGCACCACCTGACAAACGGGAATATAAAGTTCAATGTTGCTGTCACCTAATGACACCTGTAGAAAACACCAGCTACATTTATCTGAAATCCCACAGAACTGTGTGACTTACTTATTGACTAACCCTCTGGTTGTCCAAGGTACTTACATCACATCTGCTGTCCATGAAATCCTTGTATAGTTTTGTAATGTCAAAAGACTCTCCTATCTTAGTTACAAAACAACAAACGGAGGCAGATTGGACAACGGAATCAAGAAAAGAATTGGAATGGACAATGTTGTATTCCACAACATGTGAAATATTCGAACAGATTGTTCACTTACTTTAGTTAAACTGAAAGTCATCAAGTTAATTAACACATAAGGTAAACACAGATTTACTGATCTAAGTACAATTGTTTGAGAGAGAGTCAACAGTTAATCAACACTTTCAGTAAACACAGATTTACTGATCAAACACAGATTTACAGATCTAAATACAATTATTTCAGAGGAAGCCAAGAGTTAACCAACACATTCAGTAAACACAGATTTACTGATCAAAAACAATTAACTGATCTAAGTGCAATTATTTGAAAGTAAGTCAACAGCTAATCCACATTTATTGCACATAGATTTATAAATCTAAGTGCAATTATTTGATAGTAAGTCAACAACTAATCCACACATCTATCACATTGAGAGGGATTGGTCTAAGTACAATTATTTGAGAGTAAATTAAGAGCTAATCTAATCAACACATTCTGCACACACAGATTTACTATAATAAATACAATGAGAACTGAGTTTCCAGGTTCATTTTAGAGTTGAGTGGCTGAGAACTGCAACACAGCATCTAACTTAACAAGTGCTATTCACCAGTATGCAGCTGTCTGAAATGTTTACAAATAAGCAATGACATCATACTCCTCACTGAATCCAGGGCAGTCCATTGAGCACAGCCTTGACCTAATCCTAAATATTCAAAAAGCTAACCACAAATATAATATTTCTTCTTCATTGTGAAGTGTTGGGGGCAGATGTAAAGAACTTTTATGCACTCTTTATCCTGCTCTTTGTACGATGGTATTCATTTCTCTAAGGCTGTCCACGATACCAACAGTCCATTTTTCAGGTGGTCTTCATCTTGTTCTGTATAAATTATATTTCTTAAATGTGGCTCTTAGTGACAGATTGTACCAAGGCTTTCTTGTTAGGTGGCCAAACCATTTAATCTGTTGTTCAGTTATGAAGTACATGACTGGTTTCAGACCTAAACATCTTGTAAATTCCTAATTCTATCTCTCACAGTTCTCTGACGATACATCAATAACATTAGGTACACAGATGATACAGTCTTGATAGCAGACAATGAACAGGACCTGCAAAATTTACTAGATGCGGTTGTTGCACACAGTGAACAACTAGGGTTAGAATTGAATTGTAAGAAGACATAGGTTATGGTTGTCACTAGGAAGGAAGAAATACCACAATGTAATATACAAGTAAATGGGCGTATTCTTACACAAGTGAATCGGTATAATTATCTCAGGAACAGTCATAACATCTGATGGGAGATGCCTTGAAGAGATTAGAACAAGAATTGCCACGGCGAAGGTAGCCTTTTGCAAGATGAAAAACATACTGACCATAAAAAGATAGCAATTGAAACGAGAAAAAGAGTGTTGAAGTGTACACTGAACCTGTACTTTTATATGGATGTGAAGCGTGGACAATGAGCAGACAAGCTGAAAAACATCTGATGGCTGTGGAAATGTAATTTCTGAGGAAAATGCAAAGAATACCATGGACAGACAGAAAAACCAATGAACAAATCTTTCAAGAAACAAATGAAAATTGTAAACTGATTACAGACATTAGACGAAGACAATCAAAATTTTTTAGGCATGTTATGAGAAGAAATGAATTGGAGAACTTGGCGACAACTGGCAAGATCAAGGGAAACAGACCAAGGGGAAGACCAAGAATTAAATACCTGGATGGCTTGGCCACATGGCATGGTCGAGACAGAAACACAGAGCTGATCCACGATTCTGGTGATCGAGTGAGATGGCAGAACATGACCGCCCACACTTATCGGCATGGCACATGATGGTGGATCTCTCACAGTTACTCCTGCAGCTCTTCTAAAGCATCTCATTTCTGTAGTTATGATTTTGCACTCATTAGTTTCACTAAGTGTCCATGGACCAAAAAATAGTTTTTTAAATCTTTCTATGCGACAGAAATGGTGCCAGTTGTCCCAGTAGCTGATTTGCCTTTGCACAATGTGTATTGATTTCTCTATCCATTCCCCCACCAGAACTGAAAATTGACCCTAGATATTTAACTTTGCTAGTCTGTTTTATTTCCGAGTTCTTTATTTTTATTGACAGGGTTTATGACTGTTTGCTTACACCCTTGTCTCTGTCTTTTCAATGCTTATTTTCATTTACAGAATATTTAAGTAATTTAACTAAAGAACAATTTTACACGTCTTGAGGTGTATTAGTTATATAGTGCTAAGCTGATATTTCTATACACGAACAGGCACTCAATGGATGATATAGTCAAAGTCACACCGGGTTGCCTTTATTTATGAGGACCATTTCAATACAATAACACTCAATGGATGATATGGTCTATGTCACGCCGGTTGCCTTTATTTATGAGGACTATCACGATGTTCTTAATGATAAGTGCGTGATATGGTCGTTGTCTAGGTAACGATGCTCCTGGTGTGTCAATTGAGCTATCTAACTGTCTCACAATGCAACTCACCCCAGTAATACACATCCATCAGTCATTAAACAAGATTGAGTTGGCGCACACAATCCCTTATTGCAGAAAGAACACGGACAAACGGAACATCCTTATATATCCAGAAACAATATAATCCATAGAATATAAATATCCTCCTCACAATTTAACCAGCACACATCACCGTCTTCTCACGGCCTGCTGAATCTCAAATTCACAAGACAGGTAATCCAGCTCCTATCCACAGCTGGACCTCACACAATACACCCACACAATGGGTCTAGTCTCCACTAACTATCCAACCCACTCTGGGTTCAGGCCTCTATTAACTATCCAACCCCCACTGGGTTTTAGGCCTGTATTCACAACTGGGAGAACAACACTACAAAATAACTGACCCACCGTCAGTCTAAGCTCCCACGTATTAGCCCACCGATCCGCTCGGCGCTAAAACATCAACTGTCCAGAAGTCCCCTGACTTCACACGAACCGAACCTCCGTCGGTCTCAGCCGTAACTCTCCAGTCAATGTTTTTCCACTGTCTTTTAACCCTGCTGTGTAGCCCCTCCCTGGGCTCCCCACAACATTACACCCCAGCCTAAAACTGTCTCTCTCCCCATCCACCCTGGGGGTCTCCACTCACCCTCACCATTATTTCTCATGGCTGGTTGTTTTTTCTCGTAGTCCCGCTACACAGGTCACTCATCTCAATGTCAATGACCCAGGCATATGTCAAGGACCATTTCAATACACCCACACTCAATGGATGATATGGTCTATGTCACGCAGGTTGCCTTTATTTATGAGGACCATTTCAATACACCAACACTCAATGGATGATATGGTCTATGTCACGCCGGTTGCCTTTATTTATGAGGACCATTTCAATACACCAACATTCAATGGATGATATGGTCTATGTCACGCCGGTTGCCTTTATTTATGAGGACCATTTCAATACACCAACATTCAATGGATGATATGGCCTATGTCACGCCGGTTGCCTTTATTTATGAGGACCATTTCAATACACCAACACTCAATGGATGATATGGTCTACGTCACGCCGGCTGCCTTTATTTATGAATACCATTTCAATACACCAACACTCAATGGATGATATGGCCTATGTCACGCCGGTTGCCTTTATTTATGAGGACCATTTCTGGTAGCCATTTTAGGCTGGGTCGACATCAGAACCCTGGTCAATTTAAAAAATCCACCATGATTAGGATTTGAACAAATGAACACTGGGCCGGCAGGCAAACATGCTGGCCACTATGCTACTGCGGCCTGTGAAGAGAATAGATATAGGACGTAAATCTCTTATGCAATATGGATGGCAAGATGAAACCACTCCATTAATTTCTCAAAAGTAAGTTTATGAGCCTTCACAAAGCTATATTTGTGGTGGAATGACATGACAAAAAAATTGCGTACGAGCCTTTAAACTGACATAAACCAGTCATCTAACATGAACAAGTATTCAAACTAACGTGAACCAGTCATCAAACTGACACAACATTTACCTCCAAAAACAGACTATGTTGACATATCTAATTCAGACACGACTTACTCCACATGCTTGTAGATCCACTTGTTGGTAGCAGGGTCCAGTGTGAACCATTTGGGCTCCCACTCCTGACCGCTTTTATGTCTCTCCTTTGCCTGTATCCGTTGCCTCTCTTCTAGTTTGTGCTTTTCTGTAGTTGCCATGTGCATGTCTTGATCTATCACAGCCTCACTGACCCTGTGCCACAACCTGAGAATTGATTAACATATATCGTTAATAACACTTGTATCTATATCAAAGAGCTTCAATTCATAATGGTTGGTGCACTTGTTGATAAATGTTCCATAATGCTTGGTGCACTTGTAGGTCAATGTTCCATAATGGTTGGTGCACTTGTTGATCAGTGTTCCATAATGGTAGGTGCACTGTTGATCAATGTTCCATAATGGTTGGTGCACTTGTAGGTCAATGTTCCATAATGGTTGGTGCACTTGTTGATCAATGTTCCATAATGGTTGATGCACTTGTTGATCAATGTTCCATAATGGTTGGTGCACTTGTTGATCAGTGTTCCATAATGGTTGGTGCACTTGTTGATCAATGTTCCATAATGGTTGGTGCACTTGTTGATCAGTGTTCCATAATGGTTGGTGCACTTGTTGATCAATGTTCCATAATGGCTGGTGCACTTGTTGATCAATGTTCCATAATGGTTGGTGCACTTGTTGATCAATGTTCCATAATGGTTGGTGCACTTGTTGATCAGTGTTCCATAATGGTTGGTGCACTTGTTGATCAATGTTCCATAATGGTTGGTGCACTTGTAGGTCAATGTTCCATAATGGTTGGTGCACTTGTTGATCAATGTTCCATAATGGTTGGTGCACTTGTTGATCAGTGTTCCATAATGGTTGGTGCACTTGTTGATCAATGTTCCATAATGGCTGGTGCACTTGTTGATCAGTGTTCCATAATGGTTGGTGCACTTGTTGATCAAGGCATTGTAAAACAAATAAAGGACTCGTTTACATGCATGAGGCATGCTGGGTATATGGTGCTGGCCTCATATTGTATAGACCAACTGGCAAGTGATAGTTGATGTGGCCATCTTTACTACCCATGACAGTTCCTGGTGCCCATTTAATGCTGGGTCAGTTGGGGTGCCCGGTTTAACTTAACAAATCTGTCCTGATGTGGATCTGAACCCATGGCCACCATTCCCTCAGGTAAGCATCTAGCCACTTGGCTACCATGGTGCCCAGTGGGCATACCCATCTAAGCATCTAGCCACTTGGCTACCATGGTGCCCAGTGGACATACCCAGGTAAGCATCTAGCCACTCAGCTACCATGGTGCCCAGTGGGCATACCCATCTAAGCATCTAGCCACTCAGCTACCATGGTGCCCAGTGGACATACCAAGGTAAGCATCTAGCCACTTGGCTACCATGGTGCCCAGTGGGCATACCCATCTAAGCATCTAGCCACTTGGCTACCATGGTGCCCAGTGGGCATACCCAGGTAAGCATCTAGCCACTTGGCTACCATGGTGCCCAGTGGACATACCAAGGTAAGCATCTAGCCACTTGGCTACCATGGTGCCCAGTGGACATACCAAGGTAAGCATCTAGCCACTTGGCTACCATGGTGCCCAGTGGGCATACCAAGGTAAGCATCTAGCCACTTGGCTACCATGGTGCCCAGTGGACATACCAAGGTAAGCATCTAGCCACTTGGCTACCATGGTGCCCAGTGGACATACCAAGGTAAGCATCTAGCCACTTGGCTACCATGGTGCCCAGTGGACATACCAAGGTAAGCATCTAGCCACTTGGCTACCATGGTGCCCAGTGGGCATACCCATCTAAGCGTCTAGCCACTTGGCTACCATGGTGCACAGTGGGCATACCCGGGTAAGTGTCTAGCCACTCAGCTACCATGGTGCCCAGTGGGCATACCCAGGTAAGCATCTAGCCACTTGACTACCATGGTGCCCAGTGGCCATACCCTGGTAAGTGTCTAGCCATTCAGCTACCATGGTGCCCAGTGGGCATACCCAAATGTAATAACAGTGATCCTTAATCCAAAGGAAACTGTCTGAACACTGTCCTCCATTCATTCATAATGTGCCATTCCGATATGCATGGGCGGTCATGTTTCACTATCTTACATGATCATCAGAGTCATTAATCAGCTGTTTTTGACTTGATTATGCCATATAGCCAAGCGAGAGATAATATTTACTTCTCTGCCTTCCCCTTGTTCTTTTCCCCTCAATCTTGCCAGTTGTCACTAAGTTCTCTAATTTATTTCTTTGTATAACGTGTCTATGTCTAACTTCTCTAATCGGTTTATGGTTTTCATTTGCTTCTTGTAGGGTTTGCTCATTGGTTTTCTGTCTGTCCATGGTATTCTTTGCATTCTCCTCAGAAACCACATTTTCTCTGCCATAAGATAGTTTTCCAGCTTGCCTGCTCATTGTCCATGTTTCACATCCTAAAAAAATTAAGGTTCTATTTAGCACTTCAACACTTTTTCTGTCATTACAATTGACATCTTGTTACTGTCCCCCACACCCAACTTTATATTGTCATATGTCAGATCAGTTCTATCTTCACGATGACTGCAATGGGTCTCCAGCTCTCTATTCCTCACACTATGACAGTATGGACTAACATCTTATTGTCATGATTTATTGCCTGGCATATTTCGCTGCATCTCGTCAGGTGTTTACTGCAGAATTATATATCATCTGAAGTGAATACATGAATAATACTTTTTCTGAAACAATTAAAACACAGTCACAGTCATTGTTCAAATGTGCAACATGCGTTATTCCCATGGTAATTTCAAATTTAACACAAACTCTTTCTGTTTGCATACAATCAACTGGAACCGCCTTATTGTTAACTCAATAGTGTGAGTGCCAAGCAACTTACAGAGGTGGAATGACAATTAGCAATCAAGTAGCCGAATATAAATTGGTGCGAATGGAAAAAAGTGTTAATCAGTCTTTAGGAATTCCTTGCAGTCGAAAGGCTTTAAAATGCCATCCTCATCAATTTCTCAACATCACATGAACTATGGCCATAGCGTGAACAAACAAACGCATTTCACATACTGTATTTGATGAACACGTAATGAGTTCATGCTTTGAGCGATGCTCTGGGCAGATGGTTTGCCATTCAGCAGAGAGAGACCGAGCCAGACAGGGTCAAACCTGGTGCAATGAAGTCACTCCTCTTGCCTGTAACCTTTCTAATGGGGCAAACCATAGATTGCAAACATAAATGACAGGATTTTGATTGTACTATTACTCCCATTTGACAAACCTTAGCTTGCAAACATAAATGACAGGATTATGATTATACCATTACTCCCACTTGCAAACATAAATGACAGGATTTTGATTATACCATTACTCCCATTTGACAAACCATAGCTTGCAAACATAAATGACAGGATTTTGATTATACCATTACTCCCATTTGACAAACCTTAGCTTGCAAACATAAATGACAGGATTTTGATTATACCATTACTCCCACTTGATAAACCTTAGCTTGCAAACATAAACGATAGAATTTTGATTATACCATTACTCCCATTTGACAAACCTTAGCTTGCAAACATAAATGACAGGATTTTGATTATACTATTTCTCCCATTTGACAAACCTTAGCTTGCGAACATAAATGACAGGATTTTGATTATACCATTACTCCCATTTGACAAACCTTAGCTTGCAAACATAAATGACAGGATTTTGATTATACCATTACTCCCACTTGATAAACCTTAGCTTGCAAACATAAATGACAGGATTTAGGATTATACCATTACACCTACTTGACAAACCTCAGCTTGCAAACATAAATGACAGGATTTTGATTATACCATTACTCCCACTTGATAAACCTTAGCTTGCAAACATAAATGACAGGATTTTTATTATACCATTACACCTACTTGACAAACCTCAGCTTGCAAACATAAATGACAGGATTTTGATTATACCATTACTCCCACTTGATAAACATTAGCTTGCAAACATAAATGACAGGATTTTGATTATACCATTACACCTACTTGGCAAACCTCAGCTTGCAAACATAAATGACAGGATTTTGATGATATCACTACCCCTACCTCGTTCAACATCAGAAGAAGTTATATTAGGGCCCATCCCAGACTCAGATTATTAATCCTGTGACCGAGTCAGCCGTACAAAGGATATTAATTTGAAGGTGAATGTTGTCCAACGAGGGTCATGATGATCCTTTTACGATCCTTAAGACACACAGGGCATATGGTGCTAAATCCATATTTGTATGCACCAATCGGCACTGGGTGGGTGGCGTGGTCAGCGTCGTGCTGGTCTCTTGTAATTCCTCAGAAAGCTTAGCTTGAGGATGGTACAGACAACTGCACACAAGTACATGACAGAGAAAACAGGTCAATTTGTGGTTGAAGTTAACTCTGGCTGTAGATACCTTTCAGATTCATTGTCATCCTGCAGTTCTAGGGGCACTGTGTACCTCAGCAACCTCTTGGCCCGGGTCTCTGGACTGGGATCCCAAAAGAGAACCTTCTCCTAAATGTAAATAAATAACAGACAGTAGAAACAACACCAACAACAACATCAGCAACATTCTTGTGATCCTCAGCATCCACGTAATCGTCATTTTCTTTGTCATCATCATCATTGTGATCACATTATCATCATCACCATCCACATCATCATCCTTACCATCAACAACACCATCATTGAAAACATATAATAATCATCATCATCCACATCATCATCACCATCATTGTCATCATACAATTATCATCATCATCCTTATCATCACATTGCCATCACCCACAACATCATTATTACCATTGATATAACCACAGTATCATCACCATCATCATCACCATTATAATCATCACCATACTTGTCACTATACAATTTCTCAATTCAAACAATACCCAGTACAGTTACAAACCCCCCCCCCCCCCCCCCCCCCCCCCCCCCCCCCCCAACCAAAAAAAAAATAAAAAAAAATAAAATAATAATCTAAAGATTGAACCTCTCTCTCTGTGTGTGTGTGTGTGTGTGTGTGTGTGTGTGCGTGCGTGCGTGCGTGCGTGCGTGCGTTGCGTGCGCGCGCGCGCGTGCGTGCGTGCATGTCTGTGTGTGTGTTAAAAAAAAAAAACAACAAAAAAAAAAACAAACGTCCAACTGATGGTAAACCTGTGGCGTGAAAACTGGTAAACATCTAGCTTATGATAAAACAGAATGATTGGCCATTAAACAACTGACAGATGATAAAACAGTATAAATATTGGCCAATAAACAACTGATAGATGACAAAAAAGTTAAATGACTGTCAAACTACTGACAGATGATAAAATAGTAGAAATATTGCCTACTAAACAACTAATAGATGATAAAACGGTAGAAATATTAGCCATTAAACAACTGACAGATGATAAAACAGTAGAAATATTGATCAATAAACAACTGACAGATGACAAAACAGTTGAATGACTGCCCATTAAACTACTGATAGATGATAAAACAGTAGAAATATTGCCAATTAAACATCCAACAGTCTACTGGATTAATAATGAACACATGCAACAATTTACTAGGTCAATAATGAACACATACAATAATTTACTAGGTCAATAATGAACACATACAACAATTTACTAGGTCAATAATGAACACATACAACAATTTACTAGGTCAATAATGAACACATACAACAATTTACTAGGTCAATAATGAACACATACAACAATTTACTAGGTCAATAATGAACACATACAACAATTTACTAGGTCAATAATGAACACATACAACAATTTACTAGGTCAATAATGAACACATACAACAATTTACTATGTCAGTAATGAACACTTATAACAATCTAATCTGTCAATAATGAAAACATACGTCTACTAGGTCGGTAATGAACATATCCATCAGTTTAGCAGGCCAATAATGAACAACCCAACAGTCTAGTCTGCCAGTCATGAACACATAAAACAGCGTACCCTGTTGGTCAGTTCTTTGATGTAGATCTGCTGATCCCAGTGACCTTCAAATGTACACAACACTTCACTGCCCATACATATACGACCAGTAATACGATTTGCTGATTCTCCATTTCCAAAAAATGGCTACAAAATATTAAAGACATGCCTTCAGTAACATGACATGATAAAGTTAGCATTCTGCATGCAAAAACAAGTTAATTAAATATCTGGAAACATTTATTCTCCTTATATAGTTGTGGTGGCTTAGTGACCAGACGCCTACCATCCTGGTTTGTCATGGATTCACATTCACAAAAGGGAGGATTTTTAGAGCCTGGCCTGGGATTCTGGGTTAACCCAGTCTAAAATGGGGACCTGGGAATGTGTTGGTAGGTCAAGGAGGCTGGCGTGATGTTGACCACATGACCCATGGAGTGCCAGTTGGTTTATACAAATATGGGTCTAGCACCATATGCCTGTTATGACTTAAGACATATAAATGTGTCCTGTTTTACCCAAGTGGCCAACTTCCAAGCTCCGGGCATTTTTTTTTTTTTTGCACTTGCTTTGAACACAAGTGTAGTCCATACATGCACTTCTAGTAGCACTGGGCTGAATTTTGCATGTGGATTAGCTTTCCCTATTACCAGTGTCCCTTGCCATCAGGTGAACTCACTCTGACTTCTAAGATACTTGTAATTTACATCCCAAGTCAAGGATGAGAAGTCAACATTTTAGTCCAACTGACAGGTGTAGGGGATGAACCCCCTACCTCAGCATCAGCACACCGGATGATTAAAAACAAGCGCTTTTATCCGTTCGGCCATGCTGACCTCAGCGCCAGGAATTTTATCTGAGCTCCATAATTTATTAAATACGGATGTTATAATTCCTTTACTTCTTTCTTACACCCTCTTTAGTATTTCATAATTCTGAGGCTCCACAGCCACAATGGAACTTGTACTAAAACAAGGACAAGATAAAAGCAATGCAGATTCACATAGATGAATATCTTTAACTGCCCACTTAGATAAAATTCTAGGAATCATAGTAAATCAAAGATTAACATTTCACTTGGATGCGAACAACTCATATAGCACAAACCAGACTGGAATTAGGAATAAATGTATCCATCAGACCAGACTATTCAGTACAAAAGTCAAGAGGGTCGACTTCACTGCACTGTTTTTTATCATAGGTGACCCAGTCTCTCCACAGAATGGCTAGCCGATTGCAACTCATAAAGAACAAACTCCTTAGCTCCAGTGCTGATCCCCAGGAGTCTCTGAAAACATTGCATCTGAACAATGTAGTCCAGGGAATAAACCCACAACCTACACAGCGCAAGGCAGATGACTTAATGACTCTGCCACAGAGACCCTCTAAACTGTTAAGCTAGAATAAGAAGCAATTCTGGACTTCAAAGAAAAGAAAAGAATAGAAAAAAAAAGAAAAGAAAAGAAAAGAAAAACAGCTGCCATATTTCTGGGCATATCTAGGGCATCTGGTGTGAGCTGGAGAGAGGACATCTTTACTGTGATTATCTGTCACTAACCTTCAGCTTGAAGTCCAGATCACAGTGATAGCCTGTCTTTGGGCAGTCCAAGGTCACTTTACCGCCCATTTCCATAGTCAGTGTTCCCAGAAGAATTCCTGAAATGTGTTCAGACACTCAGTATTAAGTGTGGAAGGCATGGAGAAACAACCACATAAATTTCTCAAGTATAAGCTTATGGGTAACCCCAAAGATGGAGTGGCATCTTACAATAACTTCATACCAGCCTACAGATCGAATAACCTGACATGACAGTGACATATGTCCTCCCTGAAAGCTCCCTGACATCCAGATGTCACAGTTTGCTTGGTTGGTAGTTTGCTGTTTGTGAATCCGCTGCAAACTTGAATTTTACCTCTCAAGCTGCGGGTGATTTGGAAGCAGGCTGCCTTGTGTTGGTTTCCATAAAAAGGTATGAGTGCCGGTCATTCAGAAAGCGATGACAAACTAATGAACCTAAACCTGCCAAGCAGTCACAGCCAGCCTAAAGAATGCTGGGGTTGACTGTGATGTCCTGTAAAGGATATGCAAATAATAAGCCCAATGAAGTGATGTTCGGTTCGTCTGGGCCCTGAAAAGAGCTTGCATCTATCGGTGCAAGTTTGGTATCAGCACTTTTCTCCCAGCCCGGTATTAAAGTACCAACTTCATGGGATGTATGTTGCAGAACTCTCCTTCCCCTCTCCAAGACTATAAACCAGTGGAGGGTGCAAGACTGATGAGGAATTTCACATCTGCAGAGAGGCATATCAGGAAGTAACTAGGTCATGATAAGGCACAGCACAAATAGACTGGCTGGAAATGGAATGTAGAACCAGTGTCAAAATTAAGCCAAAGACAGCTGCCTGGGGAGCAGCACTGACTTTTGGGAGCAGTTTTATATAGATAAGTAGGCCTGGTCTACTGTACTAAATTAGCCTGCTGTCATTGCTAGGTATATGACCATCTTTCCTGAACACTTCTTTAAAAAAAATACTTTTACTCTAATAAATGACACTTGATAATAATTCCAGCACTTTTCCAAGACAATGTTCATGACAAGCATCAATGAGTGCCATCTCCACAGTGAAGGTTGGCAGTAATGATCTCCAACAGTTTCTGTCTTGAATCTTTGTGGTACATTCTGTTAGGTTGTAACCTGACCATATCTTGATAATTTATATCTTTGACATCCTCTAGCTTATCTGTCTTAGACTGTTACCTCAATTATGGTTTAAAATAGAATTTTATGTCATTTGATTTAATCAAAATAGCTTGTCTTTCTCATGTTTATTTCAGTCAGCAGTATCCTTCTCTATATTTCATAAGCTTTCCTGCATTCTTCTCTAAACGTTTACTTCCGAGCATTACACACCTAACATCTATTTCAAGAAATGCTGAAGGAGGAAACAATATTTCTCTACACAACAAGAGGCATGCTTTGTGCAGAGTGGCATCTTTCAATTCAACTTTCAAGGACAACAACTCATTGCACAAAATGTTCTTCATTTGATAGAATGCAGTTTTTGCTTGTCCTATTCTATACTTGATCTCAGTGATGCATCTTCCATAAAATGTTATCTATGTGCCTAGAAATCTGAATTTATGTACTTGCCCCAAAATAATGTACTGTACTTTAATTGCACATTCAGGCACAGTCTGTCTCTTTGATATCACCATGACTTCTGTCTTTCTATTATTAAAACTAAGGTCCATATTTTCACTTTCTACAACCACTGTATCTGTCATTTCTTGTAGTCCTTCTGACTTGTTGCTGATCATTTCCTGTAGTTTCTTCTTACTAGTTGCCATCAAGACAGTGTCATCAGCATAACATACGTTATTTATATTATGTCCACCAACTAGGATCCCTGACATATTTTCTGTAGATCTCATTATATGCTCACTGTAAAAATGAGAACAAATCGGAAGACGTTACACAGCCTTGCCCGACACCTTTTTTTTTTTAAAACTTAAATGTTCCTACCAGGCTGTCGATTCTTATGGCTGCTGTTTGCAGCCAATATATGTTCTTTATTATTAGCAGATCTTTGCCATCAATGATCAGTTGCTTTAGCAGTTTTATTATTTCATCATGTTTCACATTGTCAAATGCTGTTGTGTAGTCTATGAAGCAGATCTGTTTTTGCTTCTATAGCTCTTTCTAATAGTGTCCTGAGAATATATATAGCATTGTTTGTGCCCTCCATCCACAAATACACACTGTTCACCACTAACTTCTGGTTTAATCTTGCTTCTTACTATTTTCATAATTGTTCTGTGTAACAGCTTTGTCATGTAACTCAAGGCGTGTAAACAAAGGGATACTTTACTTCTTTTCTTTTTTACATGTGGGGCATCTCAATGACTGTTTTGTCGCATTTCAATGAGGTGTAATCATGCCAGAAAAAAAACATTCTAAGGCACAGGGTGTGTGAGGACAAGCAATGAAAGACAACAAAACAACCAAATATTATACGTGAAATGATCATGTTTTCTGTGTTACAACAATACCTTTACAGTGAGCGTATGGCATGGTGATCAGGTAGTCCTCTCCCCTCTCCAGGAATGTCAGACTGGCCACACCTTCTAGAATGGCAGAGATGGAGTTTCCTGCAACAAACATAGCAGGCATGGCTACAGCACTCTGGGAAACCATGTCATGTGATATATGAACTGACTAACTCACTCAATGGTTGATTTAATGGCTACCTCCAGTTGATGTTATAGCACTGACACTAGGCATGGCTACAGCACTCTGGGAAACCATGTCATGTGATACATGAACTGGCTGACTCACTCAATGGTTGATTTCATGGCTACTTCAAGTTGATGTTATAGCACTGGCACTAGGCATGGCTACAGTACTCTGGGAAACCATGTTATGTGATACATGAACTGGCTGACTCACTCAATGGTTGATTTCATGGCTACTTCAAGTTGATGTTATAGCACTGGCACTAGGCATGGCTACAGTACTCTGGGAAACCATGTCATGTGATACATGAACTGGCTGACTCACTCAATGATTGATGTAATGGCTACTTCAAGTTGATGTTATAGCACTGGCACCAGGCATAAATGCTCAGTCTCCCTCAACAGATGCTGGCATTTAGACATGCTGACTGTGTCTGTAGAGTTATGGTTGAATAAGTGGAACCCTGCGGATGATGGCATACTAGAGAGAGAGAGAGAGAGAGAGAGCGAGAGAGAGAGGAGAGAGAGAGAGAGATGAGAGAGAGAGAGAGATGAGAGAGAGAGAGAGAGAGAGAGAGAGAGGGAGAGGGGGGGGGAGAGAGTGAGTGAGAGTGTGTGCATGTGTGTGTGTGGGAGGGGGAAGAGGTTTTGAATTTAAGTAAGTTTAATATCCAGCTTAATACCGGCTCCGTGGCGAAGGGAGTTATGGGTGCAGTTCGTAATCCCACATACTACATTAGAAACACAGCTGTGGGCGATTTGGCAGCAGACCGCCTTGCATTTGTTTTTATTAAATGGTATGTGTCCTGGTTGTTCAGAAAGCAATGACAAACTACTGAACATAAACTTGCCAAGAAATCACAAAGAGCCCAAAAATGCTGGGGTTGACTGTGGCATCCTGTAAAGGATATACAATAAACTTTTTTTAATATCCAGAATGGAAAGTGAAGGTGGCTGGTGTGATACAGACCACATGACCCATCAAATTCCAACCTACCTACATAAACATGGGACTAGAACCATATACCCAACACACTTCAAGGCATGTAACAGGGCCCTTTACTTAGTATCAAGAAAGAGCTATGTATTTGCATAAGGCGCACTAGAGTTGTAGCCTAGGAAGTATGGCTACCTGGGCAAGACTGGGCACCACTGATTGAAGGACTTACTATTGTCCAAGCATGTGATCCTTGCTGCTATTATGAAATCATTATCATGCTGAGAGCAGTGGTCAGTTATGGTTTGCCAACATCACATGCTCACCAGAGTGTCAGACCAGGTCTGTGCTCTTAACCCGACTATGCCACACAGTCAAGTCATCCAGGCATTTATTACTTTGTCTTCCTCATATTCTTTTTCCCATCAAGTTTGCCAGTTGTCACCAAGTTTTCAAGTTATTTTCTCCTCATAACATGCTCCCAAAAATTCTGGACTCACTACGTCTAATTTCTCAAATCAATTTACAGTTTTCATTTGTTTCTTAACCCTTTACAAGGCAGAACAGCCATTTACATCCGATACCATAAACGGGCGAAACGTCCCAAACCGGCCGATACTATTATGCATTGTAAAAACGCGATCTCTTGGCTTTCCGATACTTCCGACGGCTACTTTCGCTTTCGCCGATAGCTTGACAACATGGCCGCCATTTGTAAAGCGCCTACTATGAATTTGAACGGACTTTTACGGTCTTTTTTTGATAGTTTTCGGGGTTTTTAACGCTGTTTTTCAAAACGGATTTCGGCGATTCTTCAAGTGATAGCCGAGATTTCGCTCTGTTCAATTTAAGTGACATTAAAGGGCACGAAGTTGACTATTAATCGGAGCTAGATATCAGTGCAAAGCGTTACTTTGCATTAGCAGTCTGAGTCGGACTTTAAAGAAAGTGATTATGATTCTGAAAATGTGTTTGTAAATTGCTGTATAGATGACGGAAAATCACAAACAACATGCCGTATTTCGTAAATATTTGTGTTCATATATGGATTACCGACAACAATCACGTGAGTAACATATTCTGCATGCTTTTCCCTTCATTGTGTTGTTTATTTAACTAAAATCGGTTGATTAACACCTTATTTGTGATGTTTTTACTAATGCGACCCGAAATTTTACCGAACCTGAAAAAATCTTGCCCATTCACGGCTAAAAAACGGACACGCGTCTGCCCTGTACAGGGTTAAAAGGCTGTCTCACTCATTGCTCTGTCCATCCACGGTATTCTTTCCAAAAGGAAAAAAAAAAGACAAGAAACAGAAAACCAACCATAAAACTTGGACTTGGCCAGGATGCAGCCATTGATGTTGAAACCATCATGTCTGTTTGTCACATGGAATGCTGAGATTGGTGGATGGTGGGAAATCTGAAACACAAATACGGAACATAGGACGTCATTCAAACTGTTACAGCGTAGGTTCTGAATCTTCTGGAAGGCTGTTTTTAAATCTTAAGTTAAATGTTTTAACTCATATGTACAATGTTTAAACTCTTAAGTCCAATGTTTGAACTCCCAATGCATAGACACTCAAGTGACCCGAGCCCTGCAAAGAGCTGGCATTTACTGGAGTGAAGATGATGTTGAGACTTGTCCCCTGACCTGGTACCAACATACCATCTCCACAGGGGACTGTGTTGCAGTAGCTATCCTTCTCCTCTCCAAGCTCAGAAAGCGGGGTGGTCAGCAAGACCAGTACTGGAACTTCACATGTGTGGAGAGGGATATTAGGATGTAGCCAAGCCATGGTTCAGGATATAGCCAAGCCATGGTTCAGGATGTAGCCAAGCCATGGTTCAGCACATACAGACTGGTGGTCAGTGTGGTACTGACCGCATTACCCACCAGCTGCCGATTCATGTATAAACATACGGACCTGGCATTATGTGACCAATGTGCTTGGATGTAAAAGGGTGCTTTACTTTACTTTTAAATGTAAAATCAGTACAGATTATTTTTTAATAACAGAACATAATCACTTATCCCTTAACTTTATAGGAAATCCCAAGCCGAGAGAAATCTGCACCAACCATGCATCCTAAATAGGTTATAGGTATGTCAATGTCTCTCAACCCAATGCCCAGAGGGATGTTCAAACTGTTGAAACTTGCACATTTGCCAGAATTAATACAAACTGACCATGATTAACTAGGAGTTTGGTGTCTGGTGTAATATAACCCTGGTAGCGGGGTAGGGGTATCCCCTATCAAAGGAGAAGTAAGGTGCCTCCTTCCCTCCGCTAGCCTACGGGACACCCTTGGGCAAGGTGGAGTACCCGTTTAGCCCCCCGATCAGGGTTACGTGAAGCCATGGGTGCAGGTGGTGGATGAAGATGGAGAGCAGCCAACAGATAGTTGTAGGTTATGGTCTCCACCTTCATGACGGTAGGCAGAGGATCTCTATTTTGAGGAGACAATGGCTACGGTCACTGACCAGTATGGTCACTGCTAGGAAGGAAAGCAATGGCAAACTACCTTCTTTACAGATGCCAAGAAAATTATGTTGTGTGAAATCATCGATAATCAGAGAAACGGCGTAAATGGGTGCTCCATAGGAGCAGCCTCGCCCGGTAGGGATAGTCATGCGCACCAGGTGACTCCAGACCGTCAACAGGCTACTAGGTGCAACAGATTAATATCATTGAAAGTAGGAACTTGGAACGTTAGAACAATGAATGCAGATGGAAAATTAGAAAACATCAAAAAAGAAATGGGGAGAGAGAAGATTAACATATTAGGAGTATCGGAAACGAGATGGAAAGGAGCAGGGATAAGGACAGGAGAGGATTGTAAGATTATTTACTCTGGGGGAGAAGAACAGCAAAGAGGTGTAGCCATTATATTAGATAAGCAAACATCAAATTCTGTCAAAGGATATCATGCTGTGTCAGACAGAGTCCTATTAGTAAAATTAAACGGAAGACCTTTTAAAATAAATGTCATTCAAGTATATGCCCCAACAAGTGAAAGCAGTGAAGAAAGCATAGAGGAATTTTATAATGACGTGGAGTCTGCTTTGAAGAACTGCAAAAAATCAGAAATAAATATCATAATGGGTGATTTCAACGCAAAAATAGGACAGCAAGGCGATGGATGCAGTGTAGGCAACCATGGTTTGGGAGAGAGAAATGAAAGAGGATACAGACTTGTAGAATGGGCAAAAGAACAAGAAATGGTTGTAGGAAACACCTGGTTTAAACAGCATCCTAGAAGATTATGGACATGGAGGAGTCCAGACAGCAGGATTAAAAACCAGATAGATTACATCCTGATTAGCAAAAGGTTTCGAAATGCGTTAACAGTCGTAAAAACAGTTCCAAATGCAGACTGTTACAGTGATCACAGATTAATTACAGGCACATTGAGGGTAAAGTTAAAGAAAGTCAAGTATACAGCAGGAAACCCTAAATATGACTTGTGCAAATTGAAAACTGACAAAGAAATACAAGATAATTTTAACATAGAAGTAAAGAACAAATTTGATATATTGTCTGATCTAGAGATCCTGTTTCAAGATGTAGATGATCAATGGGAAACGATGAAGAATTCAATCAGTTGCGCAGCAGAAAAAACTATTCCAAAAGTAAAGAAAGTGGGCCGTAAGACATGGATGACTGAAGAAATTTTACAACTAATGGAAACAAGAAGACAGAACAAAAATAATCCTGCCAAATATGAAGAAATTCACAGAAAAGTGAGAACCTTATGTAAGGAGGCAAAAGAAACATGGCTTGAGAAAAATTGCAGAGAAATTGAAAAACAACACAACAGTAACAATGCGAAACTAATGCACAAAAGAATTCAGGAGCTTACTAATCAAAGAACACGTACATCAGCAGGCTGCCTAAAGACAAAAGATGGAAGAGTCATAATAGAAAAAGATCAGATCTTACATGAATGGTCAGATTATGTGAAAAACCTTTATGACGATAACAGAGACGAACAGTATGATGTCCAAAATAATAATGAAGGACCAGCAATTTTAAAGATGGAGGTTCAGAATGCGCTTAACCATATGAAATCTGGCAAGACCCCCGGTTCAGACAGCGTCACAACAGAAATGATTAATGCTTTAGAAGAATATGGAATAGATAAAGTTACCAGTCTGCTTAATACAATATATGATACTGGAAATATACCTCAGGAGTTATGTAATTCTGTATTTATTGCAATCCCAAAGAAATCAGGAGCCTTGGAATGTGATCAACATCGAACAATTAGTATAATGAGTCACATCACGAAGATTTTGCTAAGAATTATCATGCAAAGAGTTAGGAGGAAAATACAACCTGAAATAGGAGAAGAACAATGTGGGTTTGTGGAAGGCAAGGGTACAGTAAATGCTGTGTATATACTGAGAAACATAATCGAACGTTCTATAGAAGTAAACAAAGATCTACACCTTTGCTTTATTGACTACACAAAGGCTTTTGATAAAGTGAGACATGTCAACATGATAAGGATGCTTGAAGATCTACAAATTGATGGAAAAGATCTTAGACTTGTAAAAAACATATATTGGAAACAACAAGCTGCCATAAGAGTTGATAATGAAGTAAGCCAATATCAGCCTATTAAAAGGGGTGTGAGACAGGGATGTGTAATGTCTCCAGATCTGTTTTCCCTGTACAGTGAAAGTATTTTCAGAAATATTGAAGATATGGAAGGAATCAACATTGGGGGACGATGCATCAATAACATTAGATATGCAGATGATACAGTCTTGATTGCAGACAATGAACAGGACCTGCAAAATTTAGTAGATGCGATTGTTACACACAGTGAACAACTAGGGTTAGAATTAAATTGTAAAAAGACACAGATTATGGTCGTCACTAGGAAGGACGAAATACCACAATGTAATATACAAGTAAATGGGAATATTCTTCAACAAGTGAGCAGGTACAATTATCTCGGAACAGTAATAACATCTGATGGGAGATGCCTTGAAGAGATTAGAACAAGAATCGCCATGGCAAAAGTAGCCTTTAGCAAGATGAAAAACATATTGACCAATAAAAAGATGTCAATTGAAACGAGAAAAAGAGTGTTGAGATGCTACATTGAACCTGTACTTTTATATGGATGTGAAGCGTGGACAATGAGCAGTCAGGCTGAAAAACATCTGATGGCTGTAGAGATGTAGTTTCTGAGGAAAATGCAAAGAATACCATGGACAGCCAGAAAGACCAATGAACAAGTCCTTCAAGAAACAAATGAAGATCATAAATTGATTAGAGAAATTAGACGTCTACAGTCACAATTTTTTGGGCATGTTATGAGAAGAAATGGATTGGAGAATTTGGTGACAACTGGTAAGATCGAGGGGAACAGACCAAGGGGAAGACCTAGAAGCAATTACCTGGATGGCTTGGCCTTGTGGCATGGTCGAGACAGAAACACGAAGCTGATCCACGACTCTGGTGATCGAGTGAGATGGCAGAACATGACCGCCCACGCTTACCGGCATGGCACATGATGGATGGATGGTAATATAACATACCATATTGTGAAAACAGACCTGCCTGCAGTAAGAATGGATGGGAACATTCTGAGTAGAACCCAGTCAATGACATATCTTGGCGTGAGGCTTGATCGTAGCCTGTCCTTCAGAGATCATGTCGATTATGTCATAACAAAGGCTCGAAAAGGTTTGACAGCAATGAGAGTCATGGCGACTGCCAATATCGAGCAAAGACTGCTATTACTTCTGTTCCAAGGACTTGTGCTTTCACGCATCGAGTATGCCCTGGCCATCCTCACTGTCAGCCCTACACAGATTGGAAGACTTGAAAAGGTACAAAACGAAGCCATGCGCATCATTTTGGGCTGCACGAGAGACACCAGCTGTGTAGCAATGAGATACCTCCTTGACTTCCCGACAATGGAACACAGGATCAAGATCTGGAGAGCTCGTGCATACTTAAAAATAAGTGCAGATGAGCAGCACCCTCTGCATGACGCTGTATTCAGAGAAAAGGGTGACAGGCTAAAGAGGGGCAAATCATGGATGGGTCGGGCGGAAGATGTCGTCGGACAGGTCTGCAG
The DNA here is from genome assembly GCA_014155875.1 of Cepaea nemoralis. NCBI lineage: Eukaryota > Metazoa > Mollusca > Gastropoda > Stylommatophora > Helicidae > Cepaea > Cepaea nemoralis. Next base: position 235,858 of record JACEFZ010005750.1, read on the forward strand.
TCTTACCAGTATCAACCCCGGCAAGGAATGGGTGCCGGTGCCTCCAGCTTTTAAGTGTACCTTCTCCTGCATTATCACACTCGACAGATGGTGCAGAGAGCAGAACCCTGCCACTGTCAATGCAGAGGTTAACGCGCTCATCTATGATCACTCAGATAGCCCCGAAGTGCTCATCTATACAGATGGATCTGTTGTAAAGCAGCAGAGAAGTGCGTGGGAATTTACAGCCTGTTCAGCGGGCCGAACCGTTCAAGAATCCAGTGGTGCCCACTCTATGACCACTGAGCAGCATGACGATGGAGGTGATGGCAGTTACACAGGCTTTCATATGGCTGGAATCACAGCATTATACCAACGTGTGTGTACTAAGTGATTCAATGAGCATGATTCAGAAGGTCGAAGCTGGATCTGTACGTAGACAGTGGACTGAGTCGCTGCGGAAGTCTGTTGTCCGCAAAGTCACCTTCATCTTCGTCCCGGGACATGCGGGAGTCGAGGGAAATGAACGAGCTGATAAATTGGCTGGCTCTGCACCCCCTGTAGATGGCCAGCCCATGGATCGTGCCGATGTTATTAACACCCTTAAAGATATGGCGAGAACAAAGGATTTTGACGCCAGTGATTCCACATCGCTTTCCAGGATGAAAGACCTGGGAGTAAGAATCGGCACAGCCAGACGCGAGAGGTACGTCGGGAAAACAAAGCGCCTCGTCAACCAACACAGAACTGGCACTATTAGCCACCGGACACTGATGCATATGCTGGGGGGAGGATCTGAGCACCTATGGACATGTCCGGAGTGCAATGAAGATACCCAAACTGATAACTAACTAATAACATACCTATTGAGTGTTGTTTACAAAAACAAATATGTGGCTAGCACCATATCCTCACCTGAGAAGTAAAAGCTGTGGTTGTAATAATACTCACCATAGCATCCCTCAAGTGTTGACTGATCTATAGCAATATGAGGCTAGTACCATATGTTCAATACGCCTCAAGACATATAACAAGGGTTGTTTACTGGAACTTTTTGTAACCATATCCTCAATGTGTCATGACATCATGGAGACTGTGTCATTATCTTTCTGTGTATGGCAAGATTACATCTTCGGGGGGTCATCTCCACATTCATGGTCAGCTGTTATGAGTTTCCTATGCTCTGTGTCCTGTGTCTTGGTCCTCTGACACAAGCTTCTTCCAGTTCATTTCTTGATGTTGCTTACCCACATGTAACAACTGTCTTCCTCTTGTAAGCTTCCTCAGTCATCTGTATGGCTTGAGAATGGGGGATGTGGAAAAGCATGACTGCCTACGTCAGCTGGCAAGACTCTTGCATGATGATGATGATGATCATAATGATGTACACTAACCATTGGCACCTTGTCGTCTTGACAGACGATAGTTTGTGCTTTAAAAAGGCATAATAACTTTTACCTATGGCACTAGCGAATGTGACTGATAAGGCCAATTTGAGCTGTAAATGTCCGTTCACAGTGGGTGCATGTGAACACATGGTCATTTCCACCATCATGCACCATCTTACGTCTCACACGCTCGGTGTGTGACTTATCTGCAACTAACCACTATGGCTCTAACTGTGATATGGTGTATAAAGGATTACTTCTGTGTCACAAGGATATCTCCATAAGTGCTGCAGTCTCCTCCTATAGATCACACCAGGAAAATCTCAGCACAGTGCACATACTTCATAGCACTGGTAAAGATCTAAATGTGTGTATAGCAGAATCACACATGCTGTAATTTTATTTATTTACTTTTGGATCAGGTTCTTCACACATCAATGACTGGAGTTTTACAAAGTAAGGAATGAAAAGGATGACGGTATCTCCACCTGACCCTGGGGTAATGACACACCATACCATTGTATGAAAATCAATGCAAGACTAAAAAGGAAAGTTACCCACAAAACAATGGTGATTAAATGTAAAAGTCACATTATTACTGACCTGTTCTGCGACATAGAAAGTGCGACTTTTTGTTTCTGGATGGACCCAATAGCAGCGGAATGTCTCACCAATAATTGGATTGTATGGTTTCTTCAAACCCTGTTGACACAGATGTGATTACTGGGATCAAAGGGATAATAGTATACATTCATTAGAAATTTGAAAAATAGAACTTGTGTGTGTTACATATAATCAATTTTAACATATGGCCGTGAATGCTGGACACTTAGTAAACTAGCATAAAAATACTTGAAGCCACAGACATGTGATTTTACAGAAGAATGTTAATATTAAAACATGCAGTAAATATGAGTAATCTAACGTTTTTAACAGAGGCTAAGATACAAATAACCTATACTACTAATATCTCAATGAGGCAATCAACATTTTCTGGCTACGTTGTGAAGTGAGGCAAAACTGGAAAATATTGTAACAACTGGCAGTGAAATAAAACAAAGAGCTAGAAGAAGACAGTGAGAGAAAATCCTCAACAGCTTTCATGGTGACATGGAAACATATCAGTGCACATGTTTACACTCTATGTGAGAGTGGGAGCTGTATGAGTGGTCTCGAGGCATGATGTCCTGGGTTCAAGCCCCGGTGAGGGCCTGGATTTTTTCACATGGACTTCTATTCACAAAATTTCACCTGGTCTCTGGGTAGTGAGGTCGGACACCCGTATGTATTGTTGCACACGTTAAAAAATTCCTAGGCAGTTAGAAATAAAAAAAGAGTAGCCTAACGGCACTACCTGGGCAAAATTTTGAGTTAAAAATCTACCCAAAGTATTCCAGGATCCTCGCCGGTGCTACGGAGTTCGTGCACTGAGCTGAGATTCTCCAGACTCAGGCTTGAGTTAGGAGTAGAGCGGAGTACTTATGGGTTACACCCGTGTGCCGTGATGTTGATCCGTCGACTAAACTAACTACACTGTGCAGAAGAATATCACTGGTATACATTGTGATACTATTCTATGTTTCCCTTCAGGGTCCCGTTAACACACGGGCGGTATCTTCTTTAGTCGCCTCTTACGACATGCATGTTACCTTTCCTGGTTGCATGTAATCACCTGGACTCCTAGGTGTCTGTCGGGGAAATAATCAACAGGTCCCACTCTCTCTCTCATTACCTTTGGTTTCTTGTAGAAGCCTGATAAGTACCACTTGACGACCATTTTCATTCTTTCCAAAGCAGTCTCTTGCTGTACAGCTCTGAGAACAAAATATATATCAATATTCAGGTCATGCCTCCTTTACACTGATTTGTTTATTTTACCGTGTTTTGCAGACATGTTGCATATTACACACATATTTCTTGAGGTACACATATTGTTTCTTGTGCACATATTGCTTGCTGTAGACATATTTTTATTGCACACATATTTTTTATTGCACACATATCATTACTGTACACATATCTTTATTCTACACATATTTTATACCTGCATAGTTGGACAGATCATGAAAACTGTAACCCAATGGTACCTCCCTCAAGTCCCTACGCCACTTCTATGCAGAGACATGCATTTTAACAAATTACTGGCAAGCAAAATGGCAAGCAAAGGAATGCAGGCAAATGACCAATTGGCCAGTTTGCAACTCCTGAAATGCTGTAATTTATGTATTACAAATAATATAGTAATAAATGGATTTTATTTGTTTAATATTACTAAAAATACATATAAACAGCTATTGTTATTTAAAGGGACGATAAAAGGAAAGTAAAAAGCTCATTTCTGTTCCAGTATTACATCACTAGACCCATTCAGGAAAGGGACTTACATCATCAGATCCATTCAGGAAAGGGAAATGCAGACATGGTATGCACTAATTATTAGATAATTTTTATTGAAACAAACGTAAGTGCTAGAAGGAAGATATCACGCGCAATGGCGTGAGGGATCAGGGTAGAGTGACAGCATTGGTTAGGAAAAACATGCTCTATCGACAACTGAGAGGTGGGAATGGGGAGAAGGATTGGAACCCAGGGGGAGTTTGTAGGTGCAGGTGAGCAGTGTTAGTGTTACAACAGAACAGCTTACAAGCAGCCAAACAGTTTAGCCCAAACACATGAGAATATAATCCCGACATTATAAGTGCTAATCAACTGATGATGCTTGTGACTGAGACAGTTGTCTCTTTAATAGCATGCATCCTTGAGGGTCACCAATAGTTCTGCAGTGGAGGTAACACATTTGATAAACTGCTTGCTCTATGTTCACACTCTACATGCATCTGATTCACACATTCTGGAAACAAAAAGCAACTGGTGACAACTAATTACTTGCATTCATTTCATTAGCACAGCTGAAGTTTTATTCTTCCACACATTTATTATACACTGATTCATTTGCATTTCATGTTAAAATTTGGGTGCCTGCGGTGGCAGCAGAAGAAGAAGAGGGGAGGGGGGGGGCTTAGAAGAAACAAGCAGAAGAGGAGGAAAATGAGAAAGCAAAAGGAAAAGAAGAAAACGATGATGATGAAGAGGAAGCAGATTAGAAATGGAAGAAGAAGAGGAGTAATAAGATGAAGAGAAGGAGGACTAAGCAGAAGTTGAGGAGAAGGAAGATGAAGAACAAGCTGGGGCGAAGAAGAAGGAGAAAAGTATTACAAGAAAAAGAAAAAGAACAAGATCTGATAAAGAAAGAGTAGATTCAGGAAGAAGATACTGACTTTGACAAAATGTCTGCGTGGTAATAGTAATCAGTCAGCTTATCCAGGAATGATCTTGGCTCGAGAATAAAGGTTGGAAGTACAACTTTAGACAGATCCATGCCTGGTCGAACCTAGTATATACAAATGTAAAAAAAAAACACACACACAATTTAAGCAAGTATAATACAGCTGTAAAGTGCACAATGGTGTAGTGGTTAGGACATCATGCTGACAATGGTATTAGCATGGTCAGATGAGGGCCCAATGCCAGCTCTTGAATTTCGCTACAGGAGGGAAAGACTGGCCGCTTATTTCTCTGTACACTGAGCACTGAGGCCTAAAAAGTTTTATCATCCTAAGATTCCACTTGCCCACTGCAGGTTCCTGCCATAGGACATTGTTGTTGTGATTTTGTTTGTAGCAAATCCAGTTCACATTTCTGTATTATGAATTCATTTGTTAATCTATCCAATATCACAGAATACAGCCAGAAAGTGCACACAACAAAGTAAGAAAGAATCCACACAACAAGCGCAGGAAGAAAAAAAGAAAAAAGTTACCAAAATAAATATAAAGTCAATATAACACTTACAGAAATAGAAAGAAAGATCAGGTTCTCATAACAAAGAAACACATAAAAATCAAAATTTATTTTTAAAAAAGAAAGAAAAAGGGTCCATGTTACAAAGAAAGAGAAAAAATGTCTACATAACAAAGAAAGGAATAAAACAAAGAAAGAAAAAGTCTATGTAACAAAGAAAGAAAGAAAATGTCTACATAACAAAGAAATAAGAAAGTTAACCTTGCAGAGAATCAAGAAAATGTCAATGCACCAACAAAGAAAGAAAGAAAAGGTCTACATAACAAAGAAATAAAGACAGGCAGGCAGGCAGGCAGGCAGAAAGAAAGAAAGAAAGAAAGAAAGAAAGAAAGAAAGAAGAAAGAAAGAAAGAAAGAAAGAAAGAAAGAAAGAAAGAAAGAAAGAAAGAAAGATCCAGGTAACAAAAGAAAGAACTGAAAAGTCCACATAACAAAGAAAAGGTCCATTAATAAACATTGAACAATAAGGTCTTCCTATGAAAGGAAATATCTAACTACATAACAAATAAAATGATTAGCTTGTAAAATGAAACAAAACTAAAACTAAATGTAGCTAGTGTGCTTGCTCATGAAGACAATGGTCTGGGTTCAATCTCTACAGTGGTAGGATTCTCTTCTCTGACCAGTATGCCCCAGGGGTGGACTCATCCTCATAAAATTAGTTCTAATTTTCAGATGTTTCTGGGAAGGAAATGTGACAAGGAAGATAACTGGCCACCCAACTTCAATATGCCATAACCTAGAATATGTGGAGGTCTCACACTTTTCTACGCCTCAATGGCAGTATCTACAATGAGACTACATTTCCCATTTAATAGAACCAAGAGAGAATTAAATATTTAGCACAACCCACTATTGGCAATGCTGATCGTATTCTGGTATGAACCTGAGGCCTATCCACGTCAATGTGGAAGCACTAGACTCGAGTATCGCTCTCGTTTGAGCTCGTCAGTAGTGCATATCCTTGACTGGACCTGGAAACAAACCCAGGATCACCGGGTGTGTAAAAACTAGACCACGCGGCACATGCTGGACCGGGCCAAATTATCACAACAGAATATTACAACGTCACCCATCGTAGGCTGTAGCTCAAGATTTGCCTGATCACCGCGACTGACATCCGTCAATCAATGTGGACCCGAACGATCAAGTCTTCTCACTGACAAGGCACACCAGGCCGCCTAAAGTCCAGCGAGTAATAATCAAATTGATTTATTTGGTTGTTTTGGGATTTGAGATTTAAAGAGAGAAGCTATACATAACATGCAAAGAGAGAAGGTATATATAACAAGCAAAGAGAGAGGGTATACATGACAAGCAAAGAGAGAAGGTATACCTATAAAAAAAACACATTGAGAAGGTATACATGACAAGCAAGAGAAAAGGTATATAAGACAAGTAAAGAGAGAAGGTATACCTGAAAGCAAAGAGAGAAGTTGTACCTGAAAAGCAAAGAGAGAAGATATACATGACAAGCAAAGAGAAATGGTATACAAGACAAGAGAGAAGGTATATATGACAAGCAAAGAGAAGGTATACATAACAAGAGAGAAGATATACATGACAAGCAAAGAGAGAAGATATACATGACAAGTAAAGAGAGAAGGTATACATGAAAATTAAAGAGAGAAGGTATACCTGACAACCAAAGAGAGAAGGTATACATGACAAGCAAAGAGAAAAGGTATACAAGACAAGTAAAAAGAGAAAGTATACCTGACAAGCAAAGAGAGAATGTATACATGACAAGCAAAGAGAGAAGGTATACATGACAAGCAAAGAGAGAAGGTATAAAGACAAGGAAAGATAGAAGGTATACCTGACAAGCAAAGACAGAAGGTATACATGACAAGCAAAGAGAGATGGTATAAAAGACAAGCAAAGAGAGAAGGAATACCTGACAAGCAAAGAGAGAAGGTATACATAACAAGTAAAGAAAGAAACTGCATCAATCCAATACATTCTAGCTGCCCAAACCATAAGAAGATGAACACTCCCATTGATTAGAACAACAAGGAAGAAAACAAGGAAGAAAACAATAAGCCTACACCATTACCTGTTTGACTAAAGTCCAAATTAAGCTTTTGTTCTCTTCATTGACCTCCTCTGTCTGACAGGCATCACCTTGCTGATGAAGGTATAGATGAACATAATCACATTCAACGTTATTTAACTCTGAATTCTCATACTACTTGTATGTTCAATGGTGTATGTACAGATAACACAACACATACTGAAGTAATGACAGCTACAGGGGTTAATACACCGCTCATCACACCATAAGGAAAAGACAAATGAAAATTATGGGACATGCTCGATTGGATAAGAGTGCCTGCTTTTAAACTTCTGGTGTGCTGCTGCTGAGGTAGCGGATTCAACCCCTACACTAGTCAGTTGGACTAAACTGTTGACTTCTCATTCTTGACTTGGGGACATAAATTCCTAATACTTCAGAAGTAGAAGTGGGCTTGTCTGATGGTAAGGGACACTGGTAATAAGGAAACCTAATCCACACGAAAAAAATCAGTCCAGTACACTGGAAGTAGCAACATGTGTATGGACTACACTTAAGTTCAAAGTGAATAATATGTGGGTGGTTTCCTTAATAATAGAGGTTTCCAGAAAAATATGTGGGTGGTCTCCAGAACAATATATATCGGTGGCTTCAATGACAATAAGTGGGTGATTTTCAGGAAAATGTATGAGTGGTTTAAAGAACAATATATCAGTGGTTTTTCAGAAAAATTTGGGGCGGTTTCCAGAACAATATATCGGTTATGTCAATGACAATGTATCAGTGGTTTCCATAACAATATATCAGTGGTTTCTAGAACAATATGTAGGTGGTTTTCAGAACAATATGTAGGTGGTTTCAAGAACAATATGTAGGTGGCTTCCAGAACAATGTAATCATGACTTACAAAAAAATAAGTGGGTGGTTTTGAGAACAATATATGTGCTTTCCATAAAAAATAATATATGAGTGGTTTCCATAACAATAATATATGGGTGGTTTCCAAAACAATAATATATGGGTGGTATGTCAGGTCTTAGTCAGATATGACTGAGCTACCGTATGACAGTAGACGGTACTACCTGCTTCTGTTAGCGCTGAATGTTGGGTGACGCTTACCAAACCCGACACCCCACATTGTGCCAATGGCTTCGGGCGGAGGAGCGCAATTGGGAGGATACAAGCCTTATCCTAGAGCGAGGAAATGCAACCTAAAGACTGAATGTCATGGTAGGGCAGGCTAGGCCCTAATCTTTGGTTGGCAACTGGTCTAGGATCGAAGCTCCAACAGGCGGACAGTTAGAGCATTGCTTTGCTTATCCGGTAGCTTCTGCAGCTTGTCTTGTTCCAGGCGTATTGGTTTTACCTTTCCTCTGGAGTACACCAGACAGGCAGAGAGAGGGATCATGCTGCATGGACAACACATGGTCTCTAAATTCAGCCCAGGCTTTGTGTTAAGGAGAGATAACTCCATTTTACAAACTATTGTCTGTCAAGACAGTATGGTGTCAGTCAATATATGGGTGGTTTCCATAACAATAATATATGGGTGGTTTCCATAGCAATAATATACGGGTGGTTTCCATAACAATAATATATGGGTGGTTTCCATAGCAACAATATATGGGTGGTTTCCATAGCAATAATATATGGGTGGTTTCCATAACCATATAATATATGGGTGGTTTCCATAACAATAATATATGGGTGGTTTCCATAAAAATAATATATGGGTGATTTCCGGAACAATAATGTATGCTTGGTTTCCGGAACAATAATATATGGGTGGTTTCCATAACAATAATATATGGGTAGTTTCCATAACAATAATTATATGGGTAGTTTCCAGAATAATAATATATGTGGTTTTCATAACAATAATAGCGAGTTCCATCGTGCCGCGACCGGAAATGAGAACAGAAATCATGTACGGAATCATATAGCTATGAGTCACTGGGTCTCCCAGTTCGCTCTAGTTCATACCATTAGTTTAGTTTAGTTTTAGTTGAGTTTAGTTTATGGATCAACATCACGGCATATGGGTGCAACCCAATAGTGCTCCGTTCTCCTCCTAACTCAAACCTGAGTCTGGAGAAACTCAGCTCAGTGCATGAACTCCGTAGCACCGCCGAGGATCCTGAAATACTTGGGTAGACTTTTAACTCGAAATTTTGCCCGGGCAGCGCCGTTAGGCTACTCTTTTTCGATTTCCAACTGCCAAGGGATGTTTTACGTGCGCAACAATACACACGGGCTTCCGATCTCACTACCCAGAGACCAGGGGAAATTACTGGAAGTCCCGGTGGATTTTTAAAATAAATCCTGGTCCTCACCGGGGCCTGAACCCGGGACCTCCAGCACTCGAGGAGGACACCATACCTCGAGATCATACCATGCATTCTTTCGACATCATTCATTCATTCATTCAAATCTCACATGACAATAACACACGTCATCCGGGGTTTTCCAGGAAAGGTATGCCGAATATTCCGTGCACAGCGATTGGTTGAAATCATCCTGACCTTTTATATAAATAAGAATATATTTCATACTTACCGTAATTAATTATTTTTTGGCGTTGTCCATAGAATTTAATCAATTATATATGTAATTTTGAATTCTGCATACAATTTTACATATATCTGGAAAGTTTCATCACTGTGATAGCTTGAAATGTGGACGAAAACAACATTTACTGCAAAGATGTGTTTTTGTTCTTTGGGCATATCGATCGAACTGGCATGTGCACTTTGTAGCACTATTCTGGCGTTTTTATTAGAATTTAAGCAATCATAGATGTATTTTTGAACTCTGCATACAATTTCAAATATATCTGGAAAGTTTCATCGCTCCAATAGCTTGATATGTGGATGAAAAACAACATTTTCTGCGAAGCGTGCCTTTGTGAATGGGATAGAAGAAAAAGCAGACGCAAGACCATGTGCCGCGGCGACTGCGCATGCGCATATCGATCGAACTGGCATGTGCACTTTGTAACACTATTCTGGCATTTTTATTAGAATTTAAGCAATCATAGATGTATTTTTGAACTCTGCATACAATTTTAAATATATCTGGAAAGTTTCATCTCTCCAATAGCTTGATATGTGGACGAAAAACAACATTTTCTGCCATGATGTTTTTTGTTCTTTGCGCATATCGATCGAACTGGCATGTGCACTTTGTAACACTATTCTGGCGTTGTCCATAGAATTAATTCAATTATAGATGTACTTTTGAATTCTCCATAAAATTTTTAATATATTTGGAAAGTTTCATCGCTGTGATAGCTTGAAATGTGGATGAAAACAACATTATCTGTGAAGCGTGCCTTTGTGAATGGGGGAAACTGCAAGGCCATGCGCCATGGCGACTGCGCATGCGTATCGATCGCTGTGGCATGTTACACTTTCACTTTTCAACACTCAAAACGTGCAATTTGACCCACTAAAGTTAAATAGAACACACGTTTAAAGATTATTAATAATTTATTTGTATACTTGTACTATCTTTTAATCATTTAACATAACGGAACATATTTTTGAAGTCAGTTTTCATAATCCGTCTATGACCCGTGTTGGTTGAGACCAACCTCACGCGCGGAGAAAAGTGAAAACGGCAAGCTGAACCATAAATAATGTTTTTCTGGCGCTTTCAATAGAAAACCATCAGTTGTAGATGGATGTTCAAATTTTGTATTCAATTTTACAGACGTTGGAAAGTTTCATCGCTAAACTTGCTTTAATTGTGGTTAAAAAACAGGACGAAAATATTACGATCATGTAACCCAAAACGGCGGCTTGGCTATATAAATTTGTTAGCAGAACAAACGTGTACACGTTAGCGTAAGTCGTAAGCAGTCCGCCTGTCACGCGGGAGATCGGGGTTCTCTTCCCGGCTGGGCCTATTTTTTTTTTTTTTTAAATTTTCCACAAAATTATTAGGTGATATAATAGAAACTATTAAACATTACGAACTAAAATATTATATAGAACTAAGACACTGGAAGTTTGTGAATAAAGTGTGCTCTATGGATCTCTGCGAGCTGCCGACTGCCGGGAGCGTATCCCACAGAGGCAACGGATTGATCACGTATCGGAATCGATGAATCCAACAGATGTCTTTGTTTAATGTGAATTTTAATTGCCATATAAAATATTGCCCCTGAATCAGCATAGTTTCATCGCTAAACTTGCTCGAATTGTGGTTGAAAAACAGATTTTCTGGGAAGATGTGAATTTGTGAATGGGTCATGACGGCCGCCGCATATCGATTGCGCTACACTTTTCAACACACAAAACGTGCGATTTGACCTACTAAAGTTAAATAGAACACAAGTTTAAAGATTATTAATAATTTATTTGTATACTTGTACTATTTTGTAATCATTTAACATAACGGAACATATTTTTGAAGTCAGTTTTCATATGACCGTTTGAAACAATCTCGCACGCATAGACGCGCAGACACCAGCGGGTGTCGCTGGTGGGGAGGAAAGGGACACATTAGAGAGCTCCACTTACGGATGAATAGTATGAAAAATCGCAACTCGTCTCACTTTCACAAAGATGTGATGTGAATATCTTCACTTAGAAGTGACATACAGGCATCATTGAGGTACCATTAGATTTTGAATTTCAAGGCCTATCTACTGTGGCAGTCTCATTTGTAAATACTCAAATTTAAAATCTGATGGTTCATGCTAACAATAATATATGGGTGGTTTCAGGAACAATATAAGGGTGGTTTCTGTTAGATTACCTTTCATGAGGGCTTCAAATATTTAGTACATTCTTTATAATTGTAATCACCTTTTGGCAGTTATGTTTACAATTATCAGGTTTAACATTTACTGCTTCATTTTACATGACAACAGTTATGCTGCTACGTGCCATTTTGCTTAAATTGTATGATTTGATATTATCCACGTACACTTAGATATTGCAGCTGTTGTCATAACTGGGCGTATACTTGTTTACGACGTTTGAAGACTGAAGTCATAAAGTGAATGTATCTAATTAACTATTTTTTTACAATTGTAATCATATTTCAGAAATCAGAAAGAGACACTGGGACCTGTGCGGAGCAGAGGCATGGTTGTCCATGGCAGTTTACAAGGCATTTCATGATATTGCTGATGATGAATCTTTCTCCGGCACAGAACACATCTTGTTGCTGCACAGTTTCGAGTTATGAAATGTGTTTCTTTTATGACCATGCTATAAATTTCACAGAAATCTCATAAGGGCAATATTTGGTTTTGATTGAAGTATGACTGAAGTACTGTAGCATCCACACATCAGTAGAAATGTAAACGGACAAGTGATAAAGAGCATATTTATAACTCTAGCACCCATACATCAATGGAAAAATCAAAAGACAAGTTAAAAATAGCACATTTATAACTCTAGCATCCACAAATAAGTGGTAATGTACATGGACAAGTGATAAATAGCATATTTATACTCTTAACACCCAAACTATCATTACTGCCAATAGTTCCTTGCGGTGTAGGAAAGGATATCTTGAGCCCAAACATCAGTGAAAAAGTCAAAGGACAAGTGATATGGCACACTCTGCTACCAATGCCTAGCATAGACACTTGTCTAATTTTCATAAAAGGACATTTATCACACACAAGATGATATCCTTGAGAAACTTTGCCAGCTTTCACCAACTCACCTGTCCCAGTTCCTCTACTTCATTAGACACATATACCGTCTCCTCCACTTTGGGTATATCCTGTGGTTTTCCTTCCTCCTCTGCGAGCTCAAAGTCAGATTCACTCATACCAGTACTCGAGTGGTCTGTACATGAGAAATCATCACATATGTCAAACCTAGCATATGCCAAACTTATATAACGAACAATTATCAAGCAAGTCCACAGAAGTGCATATTGATCTCGCCAAAATGATACAGATAGTAGGATTGTCTTCTCTGTACCCAATCTACCCAATCTGGCTCCGTCTCTCTCCACAGGCTGGCAAGATGCATATGTCCACTGTAACTTTCTTCTTCTTCAGCTTCCCGACCCGGTAAAGCTCGAAACTGCCAGCAAGATATGTTTACATTGCTTCTAACCTGCTGCAAACTTTCTTCTTCTGCAGCTGCTGCTTCTTTATCTTCTTCTTCAGTTTCTCAAGCCAGTAAAGCTCTTCACTGCCAGCAAGATGTGTTTGCATTGCTTCTAACTTGCTGCAAACTTTCTTCTTCTTTTGCTGATTCTCCTTCCTTAGCTTCCAGAGCCGGTAATGCTCTTCATTGCCAACAAGATGTGCTTACATTGCTTCTAACCACAATGATGTTGCTCTATTCATGCTGTTGGTTTGTCGGGACTACTGTCTGTTCCACATTTCACACGGGACAGTGAGGAGCACATTGAGGGAAATAGAGCACTTTTTTGGTATGTCCTGATTGCCATGAAGTCACTTGTGTTAATACATAATGGAAATTTTTTTACAGCTACTTCAATATTGTCTCTCCATCTTCATGGAATGCCTGTTGCTATTGTATTTGCCCAGCATATATCTTGTTTGTCTCCTGCCTGCATCCATTTTTTACCTTGGGCAGACCATCTTAATTTGTGGTACTTCATAACACTGGCAATTGATGAGTGTTTAACCATATCCATCATTATATTCCACTTTTGCCATCGTTGTGCAGTGGATAGATGACATTCTAGTATCTGATGGGTGGCACTGGATAGTGTCATTTCATGTGATTGCACAATGTCTTAGATGTCGTCAGTCCATTTTCTTCTCTAATGTCCTTTTGCTCTTGTATCAGATCTTCTTTGACGTTGTACCAGTGCTGATAGTTGACGGTGTTGCATTCTAACAAGATGGCCAAACCATTTGTTTTTCTGCCTTTCAATATATCAATATATGTGGTGAACGGTGTTTATCCCACAATTTGTCTGATTTCATTTCTTACCCGGTCTTGGACAATTAAGTTGCCAGCTCTTCTCAAGCATCTCATCTCTCAAGTGTTGATTTTACGAAGTGATTTGGATAATGTCCAAGTCTGAAACTGGTAGCATAGAGTTGGTGTGGATATACTATTTATTACCCATCATGTCCACAAGTTCTAAATATTTATCTGAGTAAGCCATGCTAGTGCAATGGCTGACATGCTTGTCTATTGTCCATGTGTTTGTATCCTCTTTAAGGCAGGGATTTTTTACTGACCTAGGCTCCGATGTCAACCCAGCCTAAAATAGCTACCTAGACATTTTCTGGGAAGTTCTGGCAGCCAGATTGATATTAAATACACACCCATCCAGTGCCAAATGCACTACAAATATAGGGCTGGCACCGTAAACCAGGAACCATGGTAGCATAGTGGCTAGCATGCTTGCTGCCAGCTCTGTGATCATGTGTTCTAATCCCAGTCAAGGTGGGGATTGTTTTAAAACTGACCGTAACTCCCAGGTTGACCCAGCTTAAATTGGGGACCAGGAAATTTCCTAGGCAGCAAAGGTGGCTGGCATGATATTGACCCCATCACCCATCCAATGTTGATTATTGTGCACATATGGGACTAGCACAGAGTACCCAACACCCATCCAATGTTGATTATCCTAAACATATGGGACTAGCACAGAGTACCCATCACCCATCCAATGTTGATTATTCTAAACATATGGGACTAGCACAGAGTACCCAACACCCATCCAATGTTGATTATTCTAAACATATGGGACTAGCACAGAGTACCTATCACACATCCAATGTTGATTATTCTACACATATGGGACTAGCACAGTGTACCCAACACCCATCCAATGTTGATTATTCTACACATATGGGACTAGCACAGCGTACCCATCACCCATCCAATGTTGATTATTCTAAACATATGGGACTAGCACAGAGTACCCAACACCCATCCAATGTTGATTATTCTAAACATATGGGACTAGCACAGAGTACCCATCACCCATCCAATGTTGATTATTCTAAACATATGGGACTAGCACAGAGTACCCATCACCCATCCAATGTTGATTATTCTAAACATATGGGACTAGCACAGAGTACCCAACACCCATCCAATGTTGATTATTCTAAACATATGGGACTAGCACAGAGTACCCAACACCCATCCAATGTTGATTATTCTAAACATATGGGACTAGCACAGAGTACCTATCACACATCCAATGTTGATTATTCTACACATATGGGACTAGCACAGAGTACCCATCACCCATCCAATGTTGATTATTCTAAACATATGGGACTAGCACAGAGTACCTATCACCCATCCAATGTTGATTCATCTACACATATGGGACTAGCACAGAGTACCCATCACCCATCCAATGTTGATTATTGTGCACATATGGGACTAGCACAGAGCACCCATCCAATGTTGATTATTCTAAACATATGGGACTAGCACAGAGTACCCATCACCCATCCAATGTTGATTATTCTACACATATGGGACTAGCACAGAGTACCCATTACCCATCCAATGTTGATTATTCTACACATATGGGACTAGTACAGAGTACCCATCATCCATCCAATGTTGATTATTCTAAACATATGGGACTAGCACAGAGTACCCATCACCCATCCAATGTTGATTATTCTACACATATGGGTCTGTAAGGTGTGGAATGCGCCTGGCCCTGCAGCCAGCAGGGTTAGGATCGGCTAGCCTCTCCCAGGAGGGGTGAAGAGCGAAAATTAGTAGCCTGCCGATGACCCGCAGACTACACAAGTCAACCCCCACCTCCAAGTGGTGCAGACCGGGCAACCATGACCGCGAGGTCATGGGCTAACGGGGCTATGGCTCGCCATAGGGGATGGACTCCCTGTGGTCAGATTAGTGTCCTAAACCTGCGACTGGCCTAGCAAGCCGGCAGGGGATCTTCATACTGCTCGTAGAAAAACCAAGAAGTATAAACGGACTGACCCAAACGACTACGAGATAGATCAGCGATTCAAAAAATAGGCATAATGAACGTCTGTGGTTTCAATAGTAAAGAAGAAGAGCTTATAGAAACAATGGAGAAGAGGAATATTGGTCTGATGGGAATAGCGGACACCAGAACAAAAGGGAAAGGATGCAAGGAGCTCCACCGCAGTTACACGTTTGTTTACTCTGGAGTAGAACAGCAAGAAAGGGCAAGACACGGTGTGGGAATAGTCATCGAACCACGGCTAGCAAGAGGAATACTAGAAATAAAATATATATCAGAAAGAATCATAACAGTGAGAATAAAAGAACAAACAATCACAACATATGTACAGATATACGCACCATGTAATGCAAACAATAATGAGCAAGAATGCGAGGACTTCTACGAAGACATACATGATGTGCTAAACAAAATAGATAAGCAGGACAACATCATAGTTATGGGAGACTTCAATGCAAGACTAGGACATAACAGAGTGGGCATAGAAAAACACCTGGGAGCATTTGGAGATCAGCAAAATGAAAGGAATGATAACGGAAGTAGACTGATAGAGCTTTGCAGCCAACACGACCTCTATATAACAAACACATTCTATAAACATAAAGATTCGCAAGTATACACCTGGTATAAATGGAACAATCTAGATACTAAAAGCCAAATAGATTTTATATTAACAAGAAATAACAGAAAGAGAAATATATTAGATGCAAGAGCAGTGCCCAATTTCAGTATAAACACAGATCATAAAGCAGTCGTTGCCACAATAAGAACCATTAGAAGAAGAAAACAAAGAGCAGGAAAATACATGCCATGCGAATCAGTAAACTTAAAAAACCTTAAAGACGAGGCAGTAAGGGAAAATTATGAGAAAGAACTAACTGAACTCTTTGTAAAATTACCTACGGAAAGAAAAACAGTGGAAGAAGAATGGGAGATGTTCAAATCAAGCATTTTAAATACTGCAAAAATAACATGCGGAACCACGAAAAAACGCAAAACACGGATAAAGAAAATAACAAGTTGGTGGAACGCAGAAGTAAAGAAAGCGGTAAAAGAAAAAAAGGAAAAATATAAAAAGTGGTTGAAGAGCAAACAGGAATGTGATTACAGAGAATACAGAATAGCGAGAAGACATGTGAGTAGAATAGTAAAGAGGGAAAAACAAAAAGACTGGGAAGAGTATGGAGAAACCCTAAATAAAAACTACAAGGAGGCAACCAGAAACTTCTACAAAAAGATAAGTGCAATGCGAACCAGAGGAGAACCCTTTGACCCAACTGAAATAATTAACAGCGAAAATGGAGAACCAATAAGTGAACAAAAACAGATCCTAATAAGATGGAAGCAGTATTTCGAACAACTTCTCAACATTCCATCAGATGTCACAGGAATTCAAGAGACCTACACAGATGTCACCGAGGAACTAGAACCAGACATACTAAAAGAAGAAATTATAGAAGCCATCAGATTAGCCCCATTAAACAAATCACCAGGACAGGATGAAATACCAAATGAACTAATTAAAGCAGCAAGGGAAGTAGGAACAGCTTGGCTACATAGACTATTCAACCATGTTTGGGTAGAACAACAGACACCACGAGACTGGGGAAACGCCATAATTATCCCAATTTGGAAAAACAAAGGCAGCAAAAGAGATTGCACACAATACAGAGGCATTTCACTGTTGAGTCATACTGGGAAAATATTTTGCAAAATTCTTGAAAAAAGATTACGAACTACTTTAGAACCCCAGCTAAGCGAAACGCAGCTTGGATTTAGGAAAAACAAAGGATGCACAGACGCCATTTTTGCTCTTAGACAACTTATAGAAAAATCAATTGAATTCAATGAAACACTCTACTTAGCCTTTGTCGACCAAGAAAAGGCATTTGATAGGGTAGATAGAAACAAGCTGTGGGAAATCCTTAAACAATATGGAGTGAGTACACATCTAACAAACCTATGCAGAAGTTTATACAACAACAGTGAATGCATAGTGAGAGCAACTGGAGAACACTCAGAACCCTTCACCATAAGATCTGGAGTACGACAAGGTTGTGTCCTGTCCCCTCTCTTGTTCATAACATATATAGACAACATATGTAAAGAAACCAGCCAAGCAGAGACAGCAAGAATACCGCATGACGAGAACACAGAAGAAGAACCATCTGCAAATCTAACCATTAGAGAACTCCTGTTTGCGGACGACCAAGCACTAATAGCAAAATCAGAAGCTGAATTACAAGACCACATGAATAGTCTAAACGAAATGTGTAGGGAACATAACATGAAAATTAGCACAAGCAAAACAGAGGTAATGACTATAACTAAAGAAGAACAAACAGCAACAATTCACCTAAACGAACATCCCTTGAAACAAGTAAAGAGCTTCAAGTACCTAGGAAGTATAATATCATCAAATGGCAGATCAGAAGACGAGATCGAAAATAGGTGCAATAAGGCAAATCAACTCATTGGACAAATGGCACCAATACTAAAGAACAAACATGTATCAATAACTACTAAGAAAGCACTTTACAACACAATCTTCCTACCAACTCTGTGCTACCAATGCCAAACCTGGACAATGACAGAAAAAGAGAAAAGAAAAATCACAACAACAGAAATGAGGTTTCTGAGAAGAATACTCAACGTATCAAGAAGAGATAAGATCAGAAATGAAGAAATCAGGACTAAAGTAGGGGTTAAAGCTGCTCTAGATTTTATTAGAAAGCAGCAAGTCAAATGGTTTGGCCATGCAAGTAGGCTACCAGTCAACAGCATGCCACAACAAGCAATGATGTACAGACCAGATGGAAACAGAGGAAGAGGCCGACCACGTAAACGTTGGACTGAGGGAATAACAGAATCCATAGGAATGTCGATATACGAAGCCCATAACCGGGCACTCTCACGAAGTTTATACTTCACCTCGACACCGCAAGGTACAAGAGGAACATGATGAGATGAGATGAGAGAGATGAGATATGGGACTAGCACAGAGTACCCATCACCCATTCAATGTTGATTATTCTAAACATATGGGACTAGCACAGAGTACCCATCACCCATTCAATGTTGATTATTCTAAACATATGGGACTAGCACAGAGTACCCATCACACATCCAATGTTGATTATTCTAAACATATGG
Organism: Cepaea nemoralis; assembly: GCA_014155875.1. Classification (NCBI taxonomy): domain Eukaryota; kingdom Metazoa; phylum Mollusca; class Gastropoda; order Stylommatophora; family Helicidae; genus Cepaea; species Cepaea nemoralis. The sequence continues at coordinate 255,186 of JACEFZ010005750.1, forward strand.
AACTAGCAGAGTACCCATCATCCATCCAATGTTGATTATTCTAAACATATGGAACTAGCACAGAGTACCCATCACCCATCCAATGTTGATTATTCTAAACATATGGAACTAGCAGAGTACCCATCACCCATCCAATGTTGATTATTCTACACATATGGGACTAGCACAGAGTACCCATCACCCATTCAATGTTGATTATTCTAAACATATGGAACTAGCACAGAGTACCCATCACCCATCCAATGTTGATTATTCTAAACATATGGAACTAGCACAGAGTACCCATCACCCATCCAATGTTGATTATTCTACACATATGGGACTAGCACAGAGTACCCATCACCCATTCAATGTTGATTATTCTAAACATATGGGACTAGCACAGAGTACCCATCATCCATCCAATGTTGATTATTCTAAACATATGGGACTAGCACAGAGTACCCATCACACATCCAATGTTGATTATTCTAAACATATGGAACTAGCACAGAGTACCCATCACCCATCCAATGTTGATTATTCTAAACATATGGAACTAGCACAGAGTACCCATCACCCATCCAATGTTGATTATTCTAAACATATGGAACTAGCAAAGAGTACCCATCACCCATCCAATGTTGATTATTCTACACATATGGGACTAGCACAGAGTACCCATCACCCATTCAATGTTGATTATTCTAAACATATGGGACTAGCACAGAGTACCCATCACACATCCAATGTTGATTATTCTAAACATATGGAACTAGCAGAGTACCCATCATCCATCCAATGTTGATTATTCTAAACATATGGAACTAGCACAGAGTACCCATCACCCATCCAATGTTGATTATTCTAAACATATGGAACTAGCAGAGTACCCATCACCCATCCAATGTTGATTATTCTACACATATGGGACTAGCACAGAGTACCCATCACCCATTCAATGTTGATTATTCTAAACATATGGAACTAGCACAGAGTACCCATCACCCATCCAATGTTGATTATTCTAAACATATGGAACTAGCACAGAGTACCCATCACCCATTCAATGTTGATTATTCTAAACATATGGGACTAGCACAGAGTACCCATCATCCATCCAATGTTGATTATTCTAAACATATGGGACTAGCACAGAGTACCCATCACACATCCAATGTTGATTATTCTAAACATATGGAACTAGCACAGAGTACCCATCACCCATCCAATGTTGATTATTCTAAACACATGGGACTAGCACAGAGTACCCATCACCCATCCAATGTTGATTCATCTACACATATGGGACTAGCACAGAGTACCAAGTGCGGTGCATGTGGTGAAAAGGGGTATTTTATTATTTAGTCAATACACTGAAGTAATTGTACCCCACATTCGCTGGCATTAGTATCTTTGAGAAGATCCTGATATTCTTCTGAGCACTTTGCTTCAAAATGCTGCACTTGAGCAAGATCTTGGTATGCTATACTACAGCTCAAACTATGATGAAGAACAGATTATTATAAAGACCACTGTAGAATTTAGCTTCATCCGGTAACAACCTACAGCAGATATGAACTCACCTACAATCAATTGTGGAACTGGTCTACTACACCTGACCAAGCAGCAACTCACCATCATCATCACTGAAGTGCTCCAAAGGTTCCTCAGACTCCTCAACAGCTTCCTCGGCATCATCACCTAGACCAGACATCCCTCTAGAAAGGTCAGAAGCCGCCAAGGCTGCAGACAGGTTACTTGTGATGTCATTGGGCTTTGAAGCTGCTCGTTTGATCAAGCTTGTACATCTCAAGGCTAGCTCCAGTCCATCCATCCAACATTTTCCTGTGTGAAAGATAAGAATACTGTTGTGCTGTAGCTGATGACATGAAATTAGTATGCTGGATAAAAAGGCAAAGAAAGGTCCCAATATATCAAATTTAGTGACGTTGGTTTCAAGAGCAAAATACACCAATAAGGAAACTTCTCCCTTGTTCAAAATCTGAGCAGTGGGTAGGAGTTGAGGAAGCCATGACATTAGTTTAGTTTAGTTTAGTTTAGTCTAGTTTAGTCGTTGGATCAACATCACAGCACACGGGTTTAACCCATAAGTGCTCTGTTTTCCTCCTCACTCAAACCTGAGTCTGGAGAAACTCAGCTCAAGGCATGAACTCCGTAGCATCGGCGAGGACCCTGAAATACTTTGGGTAGATTTTTAACTCAAAATTTTGCGCAGGCAGCGCCATTAGGCTACTCTTTTTCGATTTCCAACTGCCAAGGGATTTTTTTACGTGTGCAAGAATACACACAGGCGTCCAATCTCACTACCCAGAGACCAGGGGCAATTTTATTACTAGAAGTCCACGCCATGCCATGACATTATCTCTCAAGAATACGTTTTTATGGATAGTCAATTCTTTTTTGCATATACTATTACAGGATATTGCTGTCAACACCAGCATTTTACTGCTGTTGTTGATTTCTTGGCATAGTGACAGAAAATGGGATAATACTGAAAGAAGAGGAGAGATTCAGTCATCTGGGGCCACTGATAATAGCAGATGAGTAATACAGACATAACACATAATTATCAAGCAACAGCAGTATTTCATAAGATGAAGAATATATCTTATCACTTTCCATGGTAATCAGATAAGTTTTAAGAAGTTATATACTGCCCATGCTACTGTATGCCATGGATTAAAAGAGAGAAGAAAGAAACTGGCGGCCACATAGATGTGGTTCCATCATAGAATACTGAGAATTCCATGGATGGCTAAAAAGACCAACACCCAAATTCTGCAAATAACGTCAGCTCACAAAGACATTGATTACCCACAACATGACAAGACAATCATTGTATTTGGTCACATTATGAAATGACATGATCTGGAGAAGGTTGTGATAGCCAGGAAGATCAAGGGTCAGTGGTCAATAGAGGGAGAAAATACTGGATGAGTTAGTATTGTGGCATGCAAGGTGATTAGCAGATCAACTTAACAAGAACACAAAGGTCACATGTTTGTGAAGGAACATGAGTGTGTACAATGTTCAGCAACTCACAAGAAGGTAATGATGAGTAGTCACAAAATGAGATATGTGGTGACATGACATGTTACAATTAGTCTTCAGACTGGCAAGATATGACATGACATATCCATCTGATCTATAATGTTGCCACCTCTTCTGAAGTCATCTAATGACTGCCTTTCTTAGCTATCTGATCTGCATCAATCTGTTTGTACATTTGAACCAGATGTTCACCCCTGCTGCACACAGAACCGTAATCACAAAGTGTATTCTCATAATAATGCCAACATATTAACTGATTAAGTGGCATGAGATTATTAATCATCTTAAGTGACTTCCCGTATCTGCCATGGGCTTATAAATCACCAAAATGTTGTCACTGCGATATAATACAACATGTCTGCTACCATATTAACCACTTTAAAGCCATAACTGTGAAACACCCCTACTTCTTATGTTTCCTTCTTTCATTTTTGTTTGGTCCAAACCCACATTTTGTTTGGCACAGAATCTGTAAAAACTCAGGCTCCATATTTGATGTCAGCAAGTAAATATACAACTGATCATCTAGTTACACCTTACCTATATTTTCAGAAGGTGCACGGAATATGGCATACGACACAGGCAGTGGTTGGACAAATGCTCCCATTGTTTCTCCTTTGGGTCCCTGTGAAAAGATCCATATGGTTATCATCATCATCTTCCACTTTTGCCATCAAAGTTCATGGGGAGGGATCCATATGGTGCTAGGAGTGAAAATATTCTTAGGGCAGATGCTGACAAATGATGTTACAGGACTTCACATTAGCAGGTCCTGGCATTATGATGATGGCAGCTCTATTGGCTATACTATTCAATGTATGGGCAGTAATTCAAGGATATCATGGATACTGTGCACAAGTGTCATCAACTGAGAGAGATTTCAAAGAATGGATTCTAGGCATGAGTAACAGCAGCATGATTGCTCCTGTTGTTTTCAAGCTGTGAGTGCAAGATGTGTGTAGCTGCTGAAGGAGCTGTGTTGAAGGAGTTGCAGTGCAAATGATTGTGTTGTTACTGATTTATAAATAACAAACAGGGCAAATTATTGTATTGTTACTAATTTCTAATCAACAAACAGGGCAAGTGATTGTACTGTTACTGATTTCTAATCAACAAACAAGGCGTGCGATTGTATTGTTACTGATTTCTAAACAACAAACAGGGTAAATGATTGTATTGTTACTGATTTATAAACAACAAACAGGGCAAATGATTGTATTATTACTGATTTATAAACAACAAATAGGGCAAATGATTGTATTGTTGCTGATTTCTAAACAACAAACAGGGATGCAGGTACTGATGCGCTAGGTCAGGGTTCACACTGATTAAGATCTCTCTTAATTTCAATGTGGAGCTTTCTGGGCAGATCTGGCTTATAAAGGGTGGATCAATCATGATTTCCAGTGTGGTGAAACTCGCCGAGGGCTCAAAACTGTATACATTACAAGACTGCATAAAAGTCACATCATTTTCCTATGATGACAGCGACTAATCAACATCCACATCTTGCACTCATAGCTTGAAAACCACATGAGCATGCTCAAAATGTATGTGCTGCTTTGCCCACCAAGATGGAACTAAGTAATCACCAATCTTCCATAAGTAATCACTTATCTTCCACTTCTTTAAGTTGTTCAAAAGATAATTCAAATCAGCAGATTTCTACCATGACATAGAATAAACAAACTATGGGAACTGTTTGAAGCTGTCTCACAGTACTAAAATCAAACCTGTCAACCTGAAACTAAAGCATAATAGAAATATGGTATTTAAACATGGAACAATAAAGGTTCCATTTAAATGGCTGGATGTGTATTTGGTATATGGTTCTAGACATATAATTTTTCAGACCAGTCAGCACTCAATGGGTGATGCAGTCAATATCATGTTGACTGGGGTGGAAAGAAGAAATATCATCACTGGAGCTATGGAGGTTTTGCTGCTCAACAAGTGGCTAATTTTGTGCTTTGTGCAATGCTCTCAGCAAGCAGCTAACCATTTGGTCTTTGCTAAATTAACTCTTTCTGTACACCTCAAAACCAAATAATCTTGCCTCGGCTGGTGATTGAACCCAGATCATTGTCTGTGATATAATGTCTTGGACATGAAAAGTCACATTAGTATTAGCATGCTCTGTTAAAACAAAACCAGGTTTGCCCCAGAAGTCGGAGTGGGTTCGCCTGATGGTGAGGGACACTGGTAATAAGGAAAGCTAATCCACACGCAAAAATCAGTCCCGTGCACTAGAAGTAATAGCATGTGTGTGGACTACACTTGAGTTCAAAGCGAGCGAACGAAAAGAAAAGAAAACAAGTCCCGAAGCAAGAGCCTGCTTTGGGTTTGTGGAATGTTAGAAGCATCACATGTTACAGGCCTGAATGAAGGCAGGAATAGGCGGCCAGTCTTTCCCTCCTGTAGTGATCGGCGAGCCCAGGTATTCAACCATCACCTGACTGCACCCATGCTTTCTCAATGCAACATCCTAACCACTCTGCTAAAATGTCACCTTTGCTCTGTTCAAACATGACTACACAGATGCCCAATAAATTACAAACACTGCAGACAGCCTGGCTTACCTTTGTGGCCCAGATTGACTGATCCAATGGATGGAACAGCTTAAAGCAGAAGCCTTCCTTCTTGGATGGTCTCTGCAGCAGCTGGCATGTGTTCAGCAGTACAGTACCCACCCAGTGGCCAGCCTGTATGAGAGTTGCTATATCAGTTCTAAGGACATATACAGGCGCAGTGGCTTATACATAATGTATGGCTTTCACTTGACAAATAGAAACAGGGTTAGAGGGGAAGGGACTGACTTCACTACATTTGTATTTTAACACAGCACAACTCAAGGATGGGAGCCACGGTAGTACAGTGGCTAGCTAGCCAGCCCAATGGCCATGTGTTCAAATCTCTATTGAAGCAGAAATGTTTAATTGGCATGTGCTACCAGGTTGACCCATCCTAAAATGTCTTGGGTAGCTATGGCAGCCGCATGATACTGACCGCATTGTCCATCATGTTTTGATTTGGTCTATACAAACACAGGCCTATTCAATAGCCTCAAGGCATGAAAAAGGGTCCTTTACTTTACTTACAACTCCAGGCTGCTTCATCAATTTATAACTGATGACAAGAAGCCATGTCAGAGGAGGAGATAATAAAATCAGTTAGGTATGTCTAACTCCTACAAAAACATGAGATATAATAATCACAGACCTTACAATGAACTCCAATACAGTAGAGATGCCAAATAAGAACATGTGGAGCAGAAGGTGTGCAAACAGTTAGATATGGAAGTCAGCAGGGTTATACAGTGGCATCTACAACAGTATTGATTCCTGCTGGATGGATGCATCCCAACGAGTTGATTAACTGATCTGATGATGCCAGGCTGATCAGCAGCAATGTATCCCAAAACAAACCAAACAAAGAAAACCAATATTTTCCCAACTTTTACAAACAATAAGAATTGCAAAATTAGCAAACTTATCCACAAAGTAAGAACCACAATGTCCATAGTGGTTAGTGCATAGCTTACCAAAACAGTGGTCTAGGATCGCCAGAAGTGGCAATTGCCATGGCTATTTTGTACAACCAGCACAGCTGCTACACCAGCCTCACATAAATGACATTCATTTTTCTGCCCAGCATGGCTCTAGGGTGGACTCAGCCTCATCAACTGAGATAATTATCATACATTTCTATGAACTGTCTCGTGAGGAAAAGAGCTGCCTACCACACTTCATTATGGTATAGTCAAGAATATTTAAAGGCTGAGAAGGATATAATGTACAGAATATGTCAAAACTTCACACCACAATGTTAGCATCTGATTATCACAAGGGACTACCTTTTCCCCCCATTTTATTGTTAACTAATAAAATTATACTGAGAGCATGTACACTTCTGGTGTATGCAAATCTGAATCCCCACAGTACTACAGAGTTCATGGACAGCCACACATGCTGCAATCATAGCAGACTCCTTAAACATGCTACAAAAAAAATCACAAATGTCAGCCTCCACTCAGAATGTATAGGCAGCACCTGGAAGTCATGCTTCACAACACTCAACCTCGATGTATGCACCTGAACACATGGACTAGCTGGCAAAAATGCACTGAAACAAATGGGAAGAAGCATGGACAAGACTGATATTGTCAATGCTGTACTGACTCTTCTGGTGGATACTGACGAGTCTCTGGTGTTAGCATGAGCTGGGGGTGAAACCTGGCCAGCATGGCGATGCCATCTTCAAGGTCAAGAGAGAGGATACCAAAACTCCTCACAGGAAGAGTGAGCAGAGATACTTTGGGATGGGTACTGCATCCTAAGACTAATCATGCATGGGAATGCCCAAAATGATATCGTTCAAATTGTCATAATATGGAACAAAAGAAGCAGCGGATGCAGCAGGATATAACAATATGAATTACAAAAAATTCGGTATATTTGCAAAAAGAAGAGACTTATTAAACATAGTTACAGTGTACATACCTTACAATGGACTCCATACAGGTGAACAGAGTGAAACTTGTCCAAAACAAGAAATAATCAATAACTATATAATAATGAAGTAATAAAATTTAAAAAAAGATCAGTATTATAGGACACAGTATACAACCGTTAATAAGTCTCTTCTTTTTGCAAATATACCGAATTTTTTGTAATTCATATTGTTATATCCTGCTGCATCCGCTGCTTCTTTTGTTCCATATTATGACAAGTTGAACGATATCATTTTGGGCATTCCATGCATGATTAGTTCTTAGGATGCAGTACCCATCCCAAAGTATCTCCTGCTCACTCTTCCTGTGAGGAGTTTTTGGTATCCTCTCTCTTGACCTTGAAGATGGCATCGCCATGCTGGCCAGGGTTTCACCCCCAGCTCATGCTAACACCAGAGACTCGTCAGTATCCACCAGAAGAGTCAGTACAGCATTGACAATATCAGTCTTGTCCATGCTTCTTCCCATTTGTTTCAGTGCATTTTTGCCAGCTAGTCCATGTGTTCAGGTGCATTACATCCAGGTTGAGTGGTTGTGAAGCATGACTTCCAGGTTGCTTCCTATACATCTGAGTGGAGGCTGACATTTGTGATTTTTTTGTAGCATGTTTAAGGAGTCTGCTATGATCTGCAGCATGTGTGGCTGTCCATGAACTCTGTAGTACTGTGGGGATTCAGATTGCATACACCAGAAGTGTACATGCTCTCAGTATAATTTTATTAGTTAACAATAAAATGGGGGGAAAAGGTAGTCCCTTGTGATAATCAGATGCTAACATTGTGGTGTTGAAGTTTTGGACATATTCTGTACATATATCCTTCTCAGCCTTTAAATATTCTTGACTATACCATAATGAAGTGTGGTAGGCAGCTCTTTTTCCTCACGAGACAGTTCATAGAAATGTATGATAATTATCTCAGTTGATGAGGCTGAGTCCACCCTAGAGCCATGCTGGGCAGAAAAATGAATGTCATTTTATGTGAGGCTGGTGTAGCAGCTGTGCTGGTTGTACAAAATAGCCATGGCAATTGCCACTTCTGGCGATCCTAGACCACTGTTTTTGGTAAGCTATGCACTAACCACTATGGACATTGTGGTTCTTACTTTGTGGATAAGTTTGCTAATTTTGCAATTCTTATTGTTTGTAAAAGTTGGGAAAATATTGGTTTTCTTTGTTTGGTTTGTTTTGGATACATTGCTGCTGATCAGCCTGGCATCATCAGATCAGTTAATCAACTCGTTGGGATGCATCCATCCAGCAGGAATCAATACTGTTGTAGATGCCACTGCTATAACCCTGCTGACTTCCATATCTAACTGTTTGCACACCTTCTGCTCCACATGTTCTTATTTGCATCTCTACTGTATTGGAGTTCATTGTAAGGTCTGTGATTATTATATCTCATGTTTTTGTAGGAGTTAGACATACCTAACTGATTTATTATCTCTCCTCTGACATGGCTTTCTTGTCATCAGTTATAAATTGATGAAGCAGCCTGGAGTTGTAAGTAAAGTAAAGGACCCTTTTTCATGCCTTGAGGCTATTGAATAGGCCTGTGTTTGTATAGACCAAATCAAAACATGATGGACAACTGCAGGTCAGTATCATGCGGCTGCCATAGCTACCCAAGACATTTTAGGATGGGTCAACATGGTAGCACATGCCAATTAAACATTTCTGCTTCAATAGAGATTTGAAACACAGGCCATTGGGCTGGCTAGCTAGCCACTGTACTACCGTGGCTCCCATCCTTGAGTTTGAAGTCAGTCCCTTCCCCTCTAACCCTGTTTCTATTTGTCAAGTGAAAGCCATACATTATGTATAAGCCACTGCGCCTGTATATGTCCTTAGAACTGATATAGCAACTCTCATACAGGCTGGCCACTGGGTGGGTACTGTACTGCTGAACACATGCCAGCTGCTTGCAGAGACCATCAAGAAGGAAGGCTTCTGCTTTAAGCTGTTCCATCCATTGGATCAGTCAATCTGGGCCACAAAGGTAAGCCAGGCTGTCTGCAGTGTTTGTAATTTATTGGGCATCTGTTGTAGTCATGTTTGAACAGAGCAAAGGTGACATTTTAGCAGAGTGGTTAGGATGTTGCATTGAGAAAGCTATGGGGTGCAGTCTGGTGATGGTTGAATACCTTGGGCTCGCCGATCACTAAGGAGGGAAAGACTGGCCGCCTATTCCGGCCTTCATTCAGGCCTGTAACATGTGATGCTTCTAACATTCCACAAACCCACAGCAGGCTCTTGCTTCGGGACTTGTTTTTCTTTTCTTTTCGTCTCGCTCGCTTTGAACTCAAGTGTAGTCACAACACATGCTATACATTCTAGTGCACGGGACTGATTTTTTGCGTGTGGATTAGCTTCCTTATTACCAGTGTCCCTCACCATCAGGCGAACCCACTCCGACTCTGGGGAACCCTGGTTTTGTTTTAACAGAGCATGCTAATACTAATGTGACTTTTCATGTCCAAGACATTATATCACAGACAATGATCTGGGTTCAATCACCAGCCGAGGCAGATTATTTGGTTTTTGAGGCTGTACAGAAAGAGTTAATTTAGCAAAGACCAAATGGTTAGCTGCTTGCTGAGAGCATTGCACAAAGCACAAAATTAGCCACTTGTTGAGCAGCAAACCTCCATAGCTCCAGTGATGATATTCTTCTTTCCACCCCAGTCAACATGATATTGACTGCATCACCCATTGAGTGCTGACTGGTCTGAAAAATTATATGTCTAGAACCATATACCAAATACACATCCAGCCATTTAAATGGAACCTTTATTGTTCCATGTTTAAATACCATACTTTCTATCTATGCTTTAGTTCAGGTTGACAGGTTGATTTTAGTACTGTGAGACAGCTTCAAACAGTTCCCATAGTTTGTTTATTCTATGTCATGGTAGAAATCTGCTGATTTGAATTATCTTTTGAACAACTTAAAGAAGTGGAAGATAAGTGATTACTTATGGAAGATTGGTGATACTTAGTTCCATCTTGGTGGGCAAAGCAGCACATACATTTGAGCATGCTCATGTGGTTTTCAAGCTATGAGTGCAAGATGTGGATGTTGATTAGTCGCTGTCATCATAGGAAAATGATGTGACTTTTATGCAGTCTTGTAATGTATACAGTTTTGAAGCCCTCGGCGAGCTTCACCACCACTGGAAATCATGATTGATCCACCCTTTATAAGCCAGATTCTGCCCAGAAAGCTCCACATTGAAATTAAGAGAGATCTTAATCAGTGTGAACCCTGACCTAGCGCATCAGTACCTGCATCCCTGTTTGTTGTTTAGAACTCAGCAACAATACAATCATTTGCCCTATTTGTTGTTTATAAATCAGTAATAATACAATCATTGCCCTGTTTGTTTGTTTAGAAATCAGTAACAATACAATCATTTACCCTGTTTGTTGTTTAGAAATCAGTAACAATACAATCGCACGCCTTGTTTGTTGATTAGAAATCAGTAACAGTACAATCACTTGCCCTGTTTGTTGATTAGAAATTTAGTAACAATACAATAATTTGCCCTGTTTGTCTATTTATAAATCAGTAAACAACACAATCATTTGCACTGCAACTCCTTCAACACAGCTCCTTCAGCAAGCTACACACATCTTGCACCACAGCTTGAAAACAACAGGAGCAATCATGCTGCTGTTACTCATGCCTATAGAATCCATTCTTTGAAATCTCTCTCAGTTGATGACACTTGTGCACAGTATCCATGATATCCTTGAATTACTGCCCATACATTGAATAGTATAGCCAATAGAGCTGCCATCATCATAATGCCAGGACCTGCTAATGTGAAGTCCTGTTACATCATTTGTCAGCATCTGCCCTAAGAATATTTTCACTCCTAGCACCATATGGATCCCTCCCCATGAACTTTGATGGCAAAAGTGGAAGATGATGATGATAACCATATGGATCTTTTCACAGGGACCCAAAGGAGAACAATGGGAGCATTTGTCCAACCACTGCCTGTGTCGTATGCCATATTCCGTGCACCTTCTGAAAATATAGGTAAGGTGTAACTAGATGATCAGTTGTATATTTACTTGCTGACATCAAATATGGAGCCTGAGTTTTTACAGATTCTGTGCCAAACAAAATGTGGGTTTGGACCAAACAAAAATGAAAGAAGGAAACATAAGAAGTAGGGTGTTTCACAGTTATGGCTTTAAAGTGGTTAATATGGTAGCAGACATGTTGTATTATATCGCAGTGACAACATTTTGGTGATTTATAAGCCCATGGCAGATACGGAAGTCACTTAAGATGATTAATAATCTCATGCCACTTAATCAGTTAATATGTGGCATTATTTATGAGAATACACTTTGTGATTACGGTTCTGTGTGCAGCAGGGGTGAACATCTGGTTCAAATGTACAAACAGATTGATGCAGATCAGATAGCTAAGAAAGGCAGTCATTAGATGACTTCAGAAGAGGTGGCAACATTATAGATCAGATGGATATGTCATGTCATATCTTGCCAGTCTGAAGACTAATTGTAACATGTCATGTCACCACATATCTCATTTTGTGACTACTCATCATTACCTTCTTGTGAGTTGCTGAACATTGTACACACTCATGTTCCTTCACAAACATGTGACCTTTGTGTTCTTGTTAAGTTGATCTGCTAATCACCTTGCATGCCACAATACTAACTCATCCAGTATTTTCTCCCTCTATTGACCACTGACCCTTGATCTTCCTGGCTATCACAACCTTCTCCAGATCATGTCATTTCATAATGTGACCAAATACAATGATTGTCTTGTCATGTTGTGGGTAATCAATGTCTTTGTGAGCTGACGTTATTTGCAGAATTTGGGTGTTGGTCTTTTTAGCCATCCATGGAATTCTCAGTATTCTATGATGGAACCACATCTATGTGGCCGCCAGTTTCTTTCTTCTCTCTTTTAATCCATGGCATACAGTAGCATGGGCAGTATATAACTTCTTAAAACTTATCTGATTACCATGGAAAGTGATAAGATATATTCTTCATCTTATGAAATACTGCTGTTGCTTGATAATTATGTGTTATGTCTGTATTACTCATCTGCTATTATCAGTGGCCCCAGATGACTGAATCTCTCCTCTTCTTTCAGTATTATCCCATTTTCTGTCACTATGCCAAGAAATCAACAACAGCAGTAAAATGCTGGTGTTGACAGCAATATCCTGTAATAGTATATGCAAAAAAGAATTGACTATCCATAAAAACGTATTCTTGAGAGATAATGTCATGGCATGGCGTGGACTTCTAGTAATAAAATTGCCCCTGGTCTCTGGTGTAGTGAGATGGACGCCTGTGTGTATTCTTGCACACGTAAAAAAATCCCTTGGCAGTTGGAAATCGAAAAAGAGTAGCCTAATGGCGCTGCCTGCGCAAAATTTGAGTAAAAATCTACCCAAAGTATTTCAGGGTCCTCGCCGATGCTACGGAGTTCATGCCTGAGCTGAGTTTCTCCAGACCTCAGGTTTGAGTGAGGAGGAAAACAGAGCACTTATGGTTAAACCCCGTGTGCTGTGATGTTGATCCAACGACTAAACTAGACTAAACTAAACTAAACTAAACTAATGTCATGGCTTCCTCAACTCCTACCCACTGCTCAGATTTTGAACAAGGGAGAAGTTTCCTTATTGGTGTATTTTGCTCTTGAAACCAACGTCACTAAATTTGATATATTGGGACCTTTCTTTGCCTTTTTATCCAGCATACTAATTTCATGTCATCAGCTACAGCACAACAGTATTCTTATCTTTCACACAGGAAAATGTTGGATGGATGGACTGGAGCTAGCCTTGAGATGTACAAGCTTGATCAAACGAGCAGCTTCAAAGCCCATGACATCACAAGTAACCTGTCTGCAGCCTTGGCGGCTTCTGACCTTTCTAGAGGGATGTCTGGTCTAGGTGATGATGCCGAGGAAGCTGTTGAGGAGTCTGAGGAACCTTTGGAGCACTTCAGTGATGATGATGGTGAGTTGCTGCTTGGTCAGGTGTAGTAGACCAGTTCCACAATTGATTGTAGGTGAGTTCATATCTGCTGTAGGTTGTTACCGGATGAAGCTAAATTCTACAGTGGTCTTTATAATAATCTGTTCTTCATCATAGTTTGAGCTGTAGTATAGCATACCAAGATCTTGCTCAAGTGCAGCATTTTGAAGCAAAGTGCTCAGAAGAATATCAGGATCTTCTCAAAGATACTAATGCCAGCGAATGTGGGTACAATTACTTCAGTGTATTGACTAAATAATAAAATACCCCTTTTCACCACATGCACCGCACTTGGTACTCTGTGCTAGTCCCATATGTGTAGATGAATCAACATTGGATGGGTGATGGTACTCTGTGCTAGTCCCATGTGTTTAGAATAATCAACATTGGATGGGTGATGGGTACTCTGTGCTAGTTCCATATGTTTAGAATAATCAACATTGGATGTGTGATGGGTACTCTGTGCTAGTCCCATATGTTTAGAATAATCAACATTGGATGGATGATGGGTACTCTGTGCTAGTCCCATATGTTTAGAATAATCAACATTGAATGGGTGATGGGTACTCTGTGCTAGTTCCATATGTTTAGAATAATCAACATTGGATGGGTGATGGTACTCTGTGCTAGTTCCATATGTTTAGAATAATCAACATTGAATGGGTGATGGGTACTCTGTGCTAGTCCCATATGTGTAGAATAATCAACATTGGATGGGTGATGGTACTCTGCTAGTTCCATATGTTTAGAATAATCAACATTGGATGGGTGATGGGTACTCTGTGCTAGTTCCATATGTTTAGAATAATCAACATTGGATGGATGATGGGTACTCTGCTAGTTCCATATGTTTAGAATAATCAACATTGGATGTGTGATGGGTACTCTGTGCTAGTCCCATATGTTTAGAATAATCAACATTGAATGGGTGATGGGTACTCTGTGCTAGTCCCATATGTGTAGAATAATCAACATTGGATGGGTGATGGGTACTCTTTGCTAGTTCCATATGTTTAGAATAATCAACATTGGATGGGTGATGGGTACTCTGTGCTAGTTCCATATGTTTAGAATAATCAACATTGGATGGGTGATGGGTACTCTGTGCTAGTTCCATATGTTTAGAATAATCAACATTGGATGTGTGATGGGTACTCTGTGCTAGTCCCATATGTTTAGAATAATCAACATTGGATGGATGATGGGTACTCTGTGCTAGTCCCATATGTTTAGATAATCAACATTGAATGGGTGATGGGTACTCTGTGCTAGTCCCATATGTGTAGAATAATCAACATTGGATGGGTGATGGGTACTCTGTGCTAGTTCCATATGTTTAGAATAATCAACATTGGATGGGTGATGGGTACTCTGTGCTAGTTCCATATGTTTAGAATAATCAACATTGAATGGGTGATGGGTACTCTGTGCTAGTCCCATATGTGTAGAATAATCAACATTGGATGGGTGATGGGTACTCTGCTAGTTCCATATGTTTAGAATAATCAACATTGGATGGGTGATGGGTACTCTGTGCTAGTTCCATATGTTTAGAATAATCAACATTGGATGGATGATGGGTACTCTGCTAGTTCCATATGTTTAGAATAATCAACATTGGATGTGTGATGGTACTCTGTGCTAGTCCCATATGTTTAGAATAATCAACATTGAATGGGTGATGGGTACTCTGTGCTAGTCCCATATGTTTAGAATAATCAACATTGAATGGGTGATGGGTACTCTGTGCTAGTCCCATATCTCATCTCTCTCATCTCATCTCATCATGTTCCTCTTGTACCTTGCGGTCTGTCGAGGTGAAGTATAAACTTCGTGAGAGTGCCCGGTTATGGGCTTCGTATATCGACATTCCTATGGATTCTGTTATTCCCTCAGTCCAACGTTTACGTGGTCGGCCTCTTCCTCTGTTTCCATCTGGTCTGTACATCATTGCTTGTTGTGGCATGCTGTTGACTGGTAGCCTACTTGCATGGCCAAACCATTTGACTTGCTGCTTTCTAATAAAATCTAGAGCAGCTTTAACCCCTACTTTAGTCCTGATTTCTTCATTTCTGATCTTATCTCTTCTTGATACGTTGAGTATTCTTCTCAGAAACCTCATTTCTGTTGTTGTGATTTTTCTTTTCTCTTTTTCTGTCATTGTCCAGGTTTGGCATTGGTAGCACAGAGTTGGTAGGAAGATTGTGTTGTAAAGTGCTTTCTTAGTAGTTATTGATACATGTTTGTTCTTTAGTATTGGTGCCATTTGTCCAATGAGTTGATTTGCCTTATTGCACCTATTTTCGATCTCGTCTTCTGATCTGCCATTTGATGATATTATACTTCCTAGGTACTTGAAGCTCTTTACTTGTTTCAAGGGATGTTCGTTTAGGTGAATTGTTGCTGTTTGTTCTTCTTTAGTTATAGTCATTACCTCTGTTTTGCTTGTGCTAATTTTCATGTTATGTTCCCTACACATTTCGTTTAGACTATTCATGTGGTCTTGTAATTCAGCTTCTGATTTTGCTATTAGTGCTTGGTCGTCCGCAAACAGGAGTTCTCTAATGGTTAGATTTGCAGATGGTTCTTCTTCTGTGTTCTCGTCATGCGGTATTCTTGCTGTCTCTGCTTGGCTGGTTTCTTTACATATGTTGTCTATATATGTTATGAACAAGAGAGGGGACAGGACACAACCTTGTCGTACTCCAGATCTTATGGTGAAGGGTTCTGAGTGTTCTCCAGTTGCTCTCACTATGCATTCACTGTTGTTGTATAAACTTCTGCATAGGTTTGTTAGATGTGTACTCACTCCATATTGTTTAAGGATTTCCCACAGCTTGTTTCTATCTACCCTATCAAATGCCTTTTCTTGGTCGACAAAGGCTAAGTAGAGTGTTTCATTGAATTCAATTGATTTTTCTATAAGTTGTCTAAGAGCAAAAATGGCGTCTGTGCATCCTTTGTTTTTCCTAAATCCAAGCTGCGTTTCGCTTAGCTGGGGTTCTAAAGTAGTTCGTAATCTTTTTTCAAGAATTTTGCAAAATATTTTCCCAGTATGACTCAACAGTGAAATGCCTCTGTATTGTGTGCAATCTCTTTTGCTGCCTTTGTTTTTCCAAATTGGGATAATTATGGCGTTTCCCCAGTCTCGTGGTGTCTGTTGTTCTACCCAAACATGGTTGAATAGTCTATGTAGCCAAGCTGTTCCTACTTCCCTTGCTGCTTTAATTAGTTCATTTGGTATTTCATCCTGTCCTGGTGATTTGTTTAATGGGGCTAATCTGATGGCTTCTATAATTTCTTCTTTTAGTATGTCTGGTTCTAGTTCCTCGGTGACATCTGTGTAGGTCTCTTGAATTCCTGTGACATCTGATGGGATGTTGAGAAGTTGTTCGAAATACTGCTTCCATCTTATTAGGATCTGTTTTTGTTCACTTATTGGTTCTCCATTTTCGCTGTTAATTATTTCAGTTGGGTCAAAGGGTTCTCCTCTGGTTCGCATTGCACTTATCTTTTTGTAGAAGTTTCTGGTTGCCTCCTTGTAGTTTTTATTTAGGGTTTCTCCATACTCTTCCCAGTCTTTTTGTTTTTCCCTCTTTACTATTCTACTCACATGTCTTCTCGCTATTCTGTATTCTCTGTAATCACATTCCTGTTTGCTCTTCAACCACTTTTTATATTTTTCCTTTTTTTTCTTTTACCGCTTTCTTTACTTCTGCGTTCCACCAACTTGTTATTTTCTTTATCCGTGTTTTGCGTTTTTTCGTGGTTCCGCATGTTATTTTTGCAGTATTTAAAATGCTTGATTTGAACATCTCCCATTCTTCTTCCACTGTTTTTCTTTCCGTAGGTAATTTTACAAAGAGTTCAGTTAGTTCTTTCTCATAATTTTCCCTTACTGCCTCGTCTTTAAGGTTTTTTAAGTTTACTGATTCGCATGGCATGTATTTTCCTGCTCTTTGTTTTCTTCTTCTAATGGTTCTTATTGTGGCAACGACTGCTTTATGATCTGTGTTTATACTGAAATTGGGCACTGCTCTTGCATCTAATATATTTCTCTTTCTGTTATTTCTTGTTAATATAAAATCTATTTGGCTTTTAGTATCTAGATTGTTCCATTTATACCAGGTGTATACTTGCGAATCTTTATGTTTATAGAATGTGTTTGTTATATAGAGGTCGTGTTGGCTGCAAAGCTCTATCAGTCTACTTCCGTTATCATTCCTTTCATTTTGCTGATCTCCAAATGCTCCCAGGTGTTTTTCTATGCCCACTCTGTTATGTCCTAGTCTTGCATTGAAGTCTCCCATAACTATGATGTTGTCCTGCTTATCTATTTTATTTAGCACATCATGTATGTCTTCGTAGAAGTCCTCGCATTCTTGCTCATTATTGTTTGCATTACATGGTGCGTATATCTGTACATATGTTGTGATTGTTTGTTCTTTTATTCTCACTGTTATGATTCTTTCTGATATATATTTTATTTCTAGTATTCCTCTTGCTAGCCGTGGTTCGATGACTATTCCCACACCGTGTCTTGCCCTTCTTGCTGTTCTACTCCAGAGTAAACAAACGTGTAACTGCGGTGGAGCTCCTTGCATCCTTTCCCTTTTGTTCTGGTGTCCGCTATTCCCATCAGACCAATATTCCTCTTCTCCATTGTTTCTATAAGCTCTTCTTCTTTACTATTGAAACCACAGACGTTCATTATGCCTATTTTTTGAATCGCTGAATCTATCTCGTAGTCGTTTGGTCAGTCCGTTTATACTTCTTGGTTTTTCTACGAGCAGTATGAAGATCCCCTGCCGGCTTGCTAGGCCAAGTCGCAGGTTTAGGACACTAATCTGACCACAGGGAGTCCATCCCCTATGGCGAGCCATAGCCCCGTTAGCCCATGACCTCGCGGTCATGGTTGCCCGGTCTGCACCACTTGGAGGTGGGGGTTGACTTGTGTAGTCTGCGGGTCATCGGCAGGCTACTAATTTTCGCTCTTCACCCCCCTGGGAGAGGCTAGCCGATCCTAACCCTGCTGGCTGCAGGGCCAGGCGCATTCCACACCTTACAGACCCATATGTGTAGAATAATCAACATTGGATGGTGATGGGTACTCTGTGCTAGTCCCATATGTTTAGAATAATCAACATTGGATGGATGATGGGTACTCTGTACTAGTCCCATATGTGTAGAATAATCAACATTGGATGGGTAATGGGTACTCTGTGCTAGTCCCATATGTGTAGAATAATCAACATTGGATGGGTGATGGGTACTCTGTGCTAGTCCCATATGTTTAGAATAATCAACATTGGATGGGTGCTCTGTGCTAGTCCCATATGTGCACAATAATCAACATTGGATGGGTGATGGGTACTCTGTGCTAGTCCCATA
The DNA here is from genome assembly GCA_014155875.1 of Cepaea nemoralis. Taxonomy (NCBI): domain Eukaryota; kingdom Metazoa; phylum Mollusca; class Gastropoda; order Stylommatophora; family Helicidae; genus Cepaea; species Cepaea nemoralis. Next base: position 274,177 of record JACEFZ010005750.1, read on the forward strand.
TGTGTAGATGAATCAACATTGGATGGGTGATAGGTACTCTGTGCTAGTCCCATATGTTTAGAATAATCAACATTGGATGGGTGATGGGTACTCTGTGCTAGTCCCATATGTGTAGAATAATCAACATTGGATGTGTGATAGGTACTCTGTGCTAGTCCCATATGTTTAGAATAATCAACATTGGATGGGTGTTGGGTACTCTGTGCTAGTCCCATATGTTTAGAATAATCAACATTGGATGGGTGTTGGGTACTCTGTGCTAGTCCCATATGTTTAGAATAATCAACATTGGATGGGTGATGGGTACTCTGTGCTAGTCCCATATGTTTAGAATAATCAACATTGGATGGGTGATGGGTACTCTGTGCTAGTCCCATATGTTTAGAATAATCACATTGGATGGGTGTTGGGTACTCTGTGCTAGTCCCATATGTTTAGAATAATCAACATTGGATGGGTGATGGGTACGCTGTGCTAGTCCCATATGTGTAGAATAATCAACATTGGATGGTGTTGGGTACACTGTGCTAGTCCCATATGTGTAGAATAATCAACATTGGATGTGTGATAGGTACTCTGTGCTAGTCCATATGTTTAGAATAATCAACATTGGATGGGTGTTGGGTACTCTGTGCTAGTCCCCATATGTTTAGAATAATCAACATTGGATGGGTGATGGGTACTCTGTGCTAGTCCCATATGTTTAGGATAATCAACATTGGATGGGTGTTGGGTACTCTGTGCTAGTTCCATATGTGCACAATAATCAACATTGGATGGGTGATGGGGTCAATATCATGCCAGCCACCTTTGCTGCCTAGGAAATTTCCTGGTCCCCAATTTAAGCTGGGTCACCTGGGAGTTACGGCTCAGTTTTAAAACAATCCCCACCTTGAACCTCGGGATTTAGAACACATGATCACAGAGCTGGCAGCAAGCATGCTAGCCACTATGCCTACCATGGTTCCCTGGTTTACGGTGCCAGCCCTATATTGTAGTGTATTTGGCACTGGATGGGTGTGTATTTAATAATCAATCTGGCGCCAGAACTTCCCAGAAACTGTCTATGGTAGCTATTTTTAGGCTGGGTTGACATCGGAGCCTAGGTCAGTAAAAACAATCCCTGCCTTAACGAGGATACAAACACACTATGGGACAATAGACAAGCATGTCAGCCATTGCACTAGCATGGCTACTCAGATAAATATTTAGAACTTGTGGACATTGATGGGTAATAAATAGTATATCACACCAACTCTATGTACCAGTTTCAGACTGGACATTATCCAAATCACTTCGTAAAATCAACACTTGAGAGATGAGATGCTGAGAAGAGCTGGCAACTTAATGTCCAAGACCGGGTAAGAAATGAAATCATGACAAATTGTGGGATAAACACCGTTCACCACATATATTGATATATTGAAAGGCAGAAAAACAACATGGTTTGGCCATCTTGTTAGAATGCAACACCGTCAACTATCAGCACTGGTACAACGTCAAAGAAGATCTGATACAAGAGCAAAAGGACCATAGAGAAGAAAATGGACTGACGACATCTAAGACATTGTGCAATCACATGAAATGACACTATCCAGTGCCACCATCAGATACTAGAATGTCATCTATCCACTGCACAACGATGGCAAAAGTGGAATATAATGATGGATATGGTTAAACACTCATCAATTGCCAGTGTTATGAAGTACCACAAATTAAGATGGTCTGCCCAAGGTAAAAAATGGATGGCAGGCAGGAGACAAACAAGATATATGCTGGGCAAATACAATAGCAACAGGCATTCATGAAGATGGAGAGACAATATTGAAGTAGCTGTAAAAAAATTTCCATTATGTATTAACACAAGTGACTTCATGGCAATCAGGACATACCAAAAAAGTGCTCTATTTCCCTCAATGTGCTCCTCACTGTCCCGTGTGAAATGTGGAACAGACAGTAGTCCCGACAAACCAACAGCATGAATAGAGCAACATCATTGTGGTTAGAAGCAATGTAAGCACATCTTGTTGGCAATGAAGAGCATTACCGGCTCTGGAAGCTAAGGAAGGAGAATCAGCAAAAGAAGAAGAAAGTTTGCAGCAAGTTAGAAGCAATGCAAACACATCTTGCTGGCAGTGAAGAGCTTTACTGGCTTGAGAAACTGAAGAAGAAGATAAAGAAGCAGCAGCTGCAGAAGAAGAAAGTTTGCAGCAGGTTAGAAGCAATGTAAACATATCTTGCTGGCAGTTTCGAGCTTTACCGGTCGGGAAGCTGAGAAGAAGAAGTTACAGTGGACATATGCATCTTGCCAGCCTGTGGAGAGAGACGGAGCCAGATTGGGTAGATTGGGTACAGAGAAGACAATCCTACTATCTGTATCATTTTGGCGAGATCAATATGCACTTCTGTGGACTTGCTTGATAATTGTTCGTTATATAAGTTTGGCATATGCTAGGTTTGACATATGTGATGATTTCTCATGTACAGACCACTCGAGTACTGGTATGAGTGAATCTGACTTTGAGCTCGCAGAGGAGGAAGGAAAACCACAGGATATACCCAAAGTGGAGGAGACGGTATATGTGTCTAATGAGTAGAGAACTGGGACAGGTGAGTTGGTGAAAGCTGGCAAAGTTTCTCAAGGATATCATCTTGTGTGTGATAAATGTCCTTTTATGAAAATTAGACAAGTGTCTATGCTAGGCATTGGTAGCAAGTGTGCCATATCACTTGTCCTTTGACTTTTTCACTGATGTTTGGGCTCAAGATATCCTTTCCTACACCGCAAGGAACTATTGGCAGTAATGATAGTTTGGGTGTTAAGAGTATAAATATGCTATTTATCACTTGTCCATGTACATTACCACTTATTTGTGGATGCTAGAGTTATAAATGTGCTATTTTTAACTTGTCTTTTGATTTTTCATTGATGTATGGGTGCTAGAGTTATAAATATGCTCTTTATCACTTGTCCGTTTACATTTCTACTGATGTGTGGATGCTACAGTACTTCAGTCATACTTCAATCAAAACCAAATATTGCCCTTATGAGATTTCTGTGAAATTTATAGCATGGTCATAAAAGAAACACATTTCATAACTCGAAACTGTGCAGCAACAAGATGTGTTCTGTGCCGGAGAAAGATTCATCATCAGCAATATCATGAAATGCCTTGTAAACTGCCATGGACAACCATGCCTCTGCTCCGCACAGGTCCCAGTGTCTCTTTCTGATTTCTGAATATGATTACAATTGTAAAAAAATAGTTAATTAGATACATTCACTTTATGACTTCAGTCTTCAAACGTCGTAAACAGTATACGCCCAGTTATGACAACAGCTGCAATATCTAAGTGTACGTGGATAATATCAAATCATACAATTAAGCAAAATGGCACGTAGCAGCATAACTGTTGTCATGTAAAATGAAGCAGTAAATGTTAAACCTGATAATTGTAAACATAACTGCCAAAAGGTGATTACAATTATAAAGAATGTACTAAATATTTGAAGCCCTCATGAAAGGTAATCTAACAGAAACCACCCTTATATTGTTCCTGAAACCACCCATATATTATTGTTAGCATGAACCATCAGATTTTAAATTTGAGTATTTACTAATGAGACGGCCACAGAAGATATGCCTTGAAATTCAAAATCTAATGGTACCTCAATGATGCCTGTATGTCACTTATAAGTGAAGATATTCACATCTTTGTGAAGGTGAGACGAGTTGCGATTTTTCATACTATTCACCCGTAAGTGTAGCTCTCTAATGTGTCCCTTTTCCTCCAACCAGCGACACCCGCTGGTGTCTGCGTGTGTGTGCCTGCGAGATTGTCTCAAACGGTCATATGAAAACTGACTTCACAAATATGTTCCGTCATGGTAAATGACTACAAAATAGTACAAGTATACAAATAAATTATTAATAATCTTTAAACTTGTGTTCTCTTTAATTTTAGTAGGTCAAATCGGACGTTTTGTGTGTTGAAAAGTGTAGCGCAATCGATATGCGGCGGCCGTCATGACCCATGGGGTTCCAATTCACAAAGTCACATCTTCACAGAAAATCTGTTTTTCAACCACAATTCGAGCAAGTTTAGCGATGAAACTATGCTGATTCAGGGGCAATATTTTATATGGCAATTAAAATTCACATTAAACAAAGACGTCTGTTGGATTCATCGATTCCGATACGTGATCAATCCGTTGCCTCTGTAGGATACGCTCCCGGCAGTCGGCAGCTCGCAGAGATCCATAGAGCACACTTTATTCACAAACTTCCAGTTTCTTAGTTCTATATAATATTTTAGTTCGTAATGTTTAATAGTTTCTATTATATCACCTAATAATTTTGTGGAAAATTTAAAAAAAAAAAAAAAAAAAAAAAATAGGCCCAGTCGGGAAGAGAACCCCGATCTCCCGTGTGACAGGCGGACTGCTTACGACTTACGCTAACGTGCACACAACGTTTGTTCTGCTAACAAATTTATACAGCCAAGCCGCCGTTTTGGGTTACATGATCGTAATATTTTCGCCTGTTTTTTTAACCACAATTAAAGCAAGTTTAGCGATGAAACTTTCCACGTCTGTAAAATTGGAATACAAAATTCGAAGATCCATCTACAACTGATGGTTTTCTATGAAAGCGCCAGAAAAAACATATTACGGTTCAGCTTGCCGTTTTCCATTTTTCTCACGCGCGAGCGTTGGTCTCAACCAACACGGGTCATAGACGGATTATGAAAACTGACTTCAAAAATATGTTCCGTTATGTTAAATGATTAAAAGATAGTACAAGTATACAAATAAATTATTAATAATCTTTAAACTTGTGTTCTCTTTAACTTTAGTGGGTCAAATTGCACGTTTTGAGTGTTGAAAAGTGAAAGTGTAACATGCCACAGCGATCGATACGCGCATGCGCAGTCGCCATGGCGCATGGCCTTGCGTTCCCCCATTCACAAAGGCACGCTTCGCAGAAAATGTTTTTCATCCACATTTCAAGCTATCACAGCGATGAAACTTTCCAAATATATTAAAAATTTTATGGAGAATTCAAAAGTACATCTATAATTGAATTAATTCTGTGGACAACGCCAGAATAGTGTTACAAAGTGCACATGCCAGTTCGATCGATATGCGCAAAGAACAAAAAACATCATGGCAGAAAATGTTGTTTTTCGTCCACATATCAAGCTATTGGAGAGATGAAACTTTCCAGATATATTTAAAATTGTATGCAGAGTTCAAAAATACATCTATGATTGCTTAAATTCTAATAAAAATGCCAGAATAGTGTTACAAAGTGCACATGCCAGTTCGATCGATATGCGCAGTCGCCGCGGCGCATGGTCTTGCGTCTGCTCTTTCTTCTATCTCATTCACAAAGGCACGCTTCGCAGAAAATGTTGTTTTTCATCCACATATCAAGCTATTGGAGCGTTGAAACTTTCCAGATATATTTGAAATTGTATGCAGAGTTCAAAAATACATCTATGATTGCTTAAATTCTTATAAAAACGCCAGAATAGTGTTACAAAGTGCACATGCCAGTTCGATCGATATGCCCAAAGAACAAAAACACATCTTCGCAGTAAATGTTGTTTTCGTCCACATTTCAAGCTATCACAGCGATGAAACTTTCCAGATATATGTAAAATTGTATGCAGAATTCAAAAATACATATATAATTGATTAAATTCTATGGACAACGCCAAAAAATAATTAATTACGGTAAGTATGAAATATATTCTTATTTATATAAAGGTCAGGATGATTTCAACCAATCGCTGTGCACGGACTATTCGGCATACCTTTCCTGGAAAACCCCGGATGACGTGTGTTATTGTCACTGTGAGATCTGAATGAATGAATGAATGACTGTCGAAAGAATGCATGGTATGATCTCGAGGTATGGTGTCCTCCTCGAGTGCTGGAGGTCCCGGGTTCAGGCCCCGGTGAGGACCAGGATTTATTTTAAAAAATCCACCGGGACTTCCAGTAATTTCCCCTGGTCTCTGGGTAGTGAGACGGAAGCCCGTGTGTATTGTTGCGCACGTTAAAACATCCCTTGGCAGTTGGAAATCGAAAAAGAGTAGCCTAACGGCGCTGCCCGGGCAAAATTTCGAGTTAAAAGTCTACCCAAGTATTTCAGGATCCTCGGCGGTGCTACGGAGTTCGTGCACTGAGCTGAGTTTCTCCAGACTCAGGTTTGAGTTAGGAGGAGAACGGAGCACTATTGGGTTGCACCCATATGCCGTGATGTTGATCCATAAACTAAACTCAACTAAAACTAAACTAAACTAATGGTATGAACTAGAGCGAACTGGGAGACCCGTGACTCATAGCTATATGATTCCGTACATGATTTCTGTTCTCATTTCGGTCGCGGCACGATGGAAACTCGCTATATTGTTATGAAAACCACATATATATTATTATGGAAACTACCCTATTTATTGTTATGGAAACTCCCATATATTATTGTTATGGAAACCACCCATATATTATTGTTTCCGGAAACCAAGCATACATTACTTGTTCCGGAAATCACCCCATATATTATTTT
>JACEFZ010005751.1:0-107256 GCA_014155875.1 Cepaea nemoralis
ATACAGAAAAAAATGAAGAAAAATCGTAAACTGATTTGAGAAATTAGACGTAGACAGTCACAATTTTTTGGGTATGTTATGAGAAGAAATGAATTGGAGAACTTGGTGACAACTGGTAAGGTCGAAAGGAACAGACCGAGGGGAAGACCTAGAAGCAAATACCCTGGATGGCTTGGCCTCGGGCATGGTCGAGACTGAAACACGGAGCTGATCCACGACTCTAGTGATTTAGTGAGATGGCAAAAACATGACCGCCCACGCTTACCGGCATGGCACATGATGGATGGATGGAATCTGCATTGATATTATATGCAATTGCTGTACATTTAATGCCTTCACATAGAGCACCAAAAAAAAAAATGTATTAAAACTTTAATCACTAGCATTTTGTATATCTGTAATCAACACACAAAAAGCTTCTTTTTGAGGACTTGCTGGAATGTGATATGCCATTCACCCTGCTCCTCCTAAAGTCGCAAAGATTCTCCGGAAAGAAATGTAATTGGTTATGGAGGTAATGCAATTTTATGCTCATGTTTGCATTCAAGCTTACAAAAACTGGATATCATGTTTTCACTAATTCAGAATAATTGTTTGTTTTTAAAGTTACAATTATGCACAAACACAACAAATTATGACCAATCTGTGGATTCTATTATGTGCATAAAATCAATAAACTTTGGATCGTTTTATTAACTTTCTAATTTGAGGTCCATCAACATTTCGAACTTTAAATTTGTTTATTCTCAAGTTCCGAAACTTATGCATAAGTAATTAAAGCAGTTACCATCTGTGTATAGTGCCTTAACAAAGTGATTCATCAAGCCAAACTGTATATGTAATGGTGGCAGTAGAACTATTTTTCGATCACTGAAACAGTTGTATACAATATATTTTTCCCAACTTTAAATTAATCCCTCAACGGCAACTTTTTTTTTTTTTTTGGGTCCGTTTGTCCAGTTGGTATCTTTTGCCCTGCTATCCCATAAACATATAAAGCATGAATATTTGGTGAATCTCCATTGGCTGCCAAGCAAGAAGTTAATCTTTTTAATATCTACACAAACCATCCAGTTATGTTCTAACTACTTAAAATTGTTGCAGCGAAAGAGACTGCACACAATACAGAGGCATTTCCCTTTTGAGTCATACTGGGAAAATAATATGCGAAATCCTTGAGAAAAGATTACGAACTACTATAGAACCCCAGGTTAAGCGAAACACTCCTTAGCCAGTATAGCAAGTATCGAGCAATTAGGGCGAAAATTTATAGGACTGTATGTTCTGCCGTGCAATGTAACAATTGATGAGCAGTTAGTTACGTTTAGAGATAGACGCCCTTTCAAGCAATATATTCCATCAAAACCTGGCAAAAATGGCATACACATTTGGTGCTGTTGTAACAGTAATACTTTATATGTTTTCAATATGCAAATTTACACCAGCAGAGAACCCGGGTAACCACAAGAAAGAACCAAGGAGAAAGAGTTGTACTGGACATGGTGAAAGGTTATTAAAATAGTGACAAGAATATTACTTGCGACATCTTTTTACAAGTTTGAAAGTGGGAAAGATATTGAAAGGGGGGTGGGGGAAGCTGAAAATTTAAGAACAATAAGACAAAACAGAGTTGAACTTTCAAAAGAGCTAATTTCAGGAAAAGATAGTTTTCAATTTTCCACAAAGTTTGCTTTCATTGATGGTGAAGCACTAACTTCCTATTGTCCAAAAGAAAGGAAAAGTGGTTGTACTTCTTAGTATAATGCATGATCAGTAGATGTGGATGAAAGTTCTGATTCACAAAAAAATTAAATAAAACATTAATGATCCTTGGCTACAATCACACGAAGAGTGCAGTGGACATTTTGATCAAATAATGCGCTGTTATTCAGTCAAACGCAAGACAAACAGATGGCTAGTAGTAATTTTCTACAACATGATAGATGTTTCTTCTATGAATGCATTTGTTCTGTGGATGCACATCAATCCTGCATGGAACAATCATAGGTCACATAGACGCCGACTGTTTTTGATTCAACTTGCTGAAGGACTCCTCGAAATGGACCAAACATGTCAACCTGGGAACTTTCCACATAAACTAGCAAAAAATACTTGAGGATTTAGAACACGTGGTCGTTGTCACCTTTGCCCAAGGGAGATTGACGGAAAATGGAGAGATGTTTGTGGTACTTGCAATAACATTGTTTGTGGCCAACAAAAAAAAAACAATGTTTGTGACCGCTGCACCTTATAACTTTCAAGATTCTATGCTGAGTCCGTGTGTGTAAGCAAAATATTTAAGCATGCATTTATCTAAAAACTGTGTAATGATTAATAAATGGAAATTAAAAATAATACATTAGAAACTGTCTAGGTTAAACTATATAAAGTGGTGGGGTCTGTAGTGGACCCCATTGGTAACCAGTGTTACTAAAAATAATCCTGGTAGTTCTAGGGTTAAGTAATAAAGCCAAAGTATAATTCATGTATTCTCTTAATATGTTATATAACTCTGCAGTGGGGAGTCTCTTGGCGAAGTGGTCAAGCCGTTTGACTCGTGCTCCGAAGGTTGTGGGTTCGATTCCGGGCCGCACCCTTCGGTTTACGAGTTAAATGTTTCGGAGACTCCTGTGGGTCGTCGCTAAAAGCTACGGAGTTCGTGCTTTGTGCGACGCTTTCCGTGCTGCGGAAAGAGACCGAGCCATATGGGATAAAACCCAGTGCAATGAAGTCGACCCTGTCGACTATTAAGCGACTTTTATAACTCTGCAGGATGCGCATTATAAGATGCAGCCAAATATGTCAGGCAAGGAATCAAGCAATATATTGTTTGTGGCTTTTGCGTGTAACAATTATTTATGTGACTCAATAAGCTGGGTTTTCAAACACACTTGAATTATTAATGGTGATCCATTCATGGTTCTAATGGCGTATCTAACATAACTTCCAAGGCCAGGTTTATCTTGCAATCTGTACTCAATTGTATCTAGATGTATGTATTCATGTTTAACTGGCTGTCTGTACTCATGTTGTCTGGCTGTCTGTACGCATATTTAACTGGCTGTCTGTACTCATGTTGTCTGGCTGTCTGTACGCATATTTAACTGGCTGTCTGTACTCATGTTGCCTGGCTGTCTGTACTTAAGTTTAACTGGCTGTCTGTACTTAAGTTTAACTGGCTGTCTGTACTTAAGTTTAACTGGCTGTCTGTACTTAAGTTTAACTGGCTGTCTGTACTCATGTTGTCTGGCTGTCTGTACGCATATTTAACTGGCTGTCTGTACTCATGTTGTCTGGCTGTCTGTACGCATATTTAACTGGCTGTCTGTACTCATGTTGCCTGGCTGTCTGTACTTAAGTTTAACTGGCTGTCTGTACTTAAGTTTAACTGGCTGTCTGTACTTAAGTTTAACTGGCTGTCTGTACTTAAGTTTAACTGGCTGTCTGTACTTAAGTTTAACTGGCTGTCTGTACTCAGGTTTAACTGGCTGTCTGGAGTCAAGTTTAACTGGCTGTCTGTACTCAGGTTTAACTGGCTGTCTGGAGACAAGTTTAACTGGCTGTCTGTACTCAAGTTTAACTGGTAGAGCGGACTGGACTCCGTTGAACTAGTGCCGACATCTCAGCTGATGTAGTTTCAGTGAATCCAGACTGCGGCGAGAACTTGGCTGAGACAATGCCTGTCCATCTCTAGCACTCACGTTGATGGGTCTCATAATCTTTCTATAGAAACATTTTCATAAGCTAAGTTTGTAGCACGTATCGAAGAAGCTGAAATTGATGGGAGAAAAAAATAACATGTTAGTAAAATTGCCACATAAACAAAGGAAGGCATCGGGGAAGAGAGAAATGCTTTTTTCGTGTTTTATTAGTTTGTGTGCGTTAAGTTTAACCTCATGGTACAGCTTACAGGAATTATAAAGACATTGAGTACTATCTTGAAAGCAAACTACACGAACGACACACAAATGTCACACAAACCCCACACATGTCACAAAAACCACACAAATGTCACACAAACCATACAAATGTCATACAAACTACATAAATATCACATCACAAATGTCACACACACCACACAAATATCACACAAACCACACAAATGTCATACAAACTACATAAATGTCACATCACAAATGTCACACACACCACACAAATGTCATACAAACCACACAAATGTCACACAAACCACACAAATGTCACACAAACCACACACATGCCACATAAACCACACACATGTCACACAAACCATACACATCTCACACAAACCACACACATGTCACACAAAGCACTTAAATGCCACGCAAATAATACAAAACGCTTCCTGGAATGCCGTTGAAAGACCAGGGTCAAAGGGAAGACGAAAGAAGAAACTCATGGTTGCAGAAATAGAAAACCATCTCTTTTCACGAGATTTAGGTACATGCTGCTACCCTGCTGAGCGAGCGAGAGGTTGCCTGTCAACATGATTGTAGTTAAGATAATGAATCTAGAATAACGAATTTTCCCCGGAAGTCTAACCCGGTCAACAAATGCCCGCAGAAGTCGGATGAGTCGGCCTAACGGCGCAAGAACGCAGCTCTGCTGTAAACAGGCACAACGCAATCACGCCCGAAAATATCTCCGGATGAACGCAGAAGACGAATACGAAGAATAACGAATTTCACAAAACCTAGAATCTTGAGCAAAATTAAATAACCCAATATTTTCAGACCAATTGTCATTAGCTGGGCGATGAGATCGATATCAAGTCGGCCGCCTTTACTACCCAGAACATTTCCTGATAGCCATTTTAGGCTGGGTCCACCTGGGAGCCCAGGTCAATGAGGGATATAATCTCTGTCTAGGAAAAGGAGAGTCTGGCTTATGAGACTACGACCTCCAGCATGAGATTGGAGGTGGAAGCAGTAAAAGCGGCTTTCCGTTGCTTAGAGACCTCTGCAACACTCATTATGTTATTCATTACAGGCTAGAGGAGTATGTTTAGTAAGGTGGAGAAAGAAATGTTTCTTGTGGAATGGCTCACCTCGCTTCAGATGTCACAGATGTTGAGAATTGAATGGTTTTTTTTTTGCCCTGGCCATGTGGGAGTGCGAGGGAATGAATAGGTTAATAGGCTAGCAGGGAATTCACCTCTTGTGGTAGATTACCTATGGACATAGGAGAGGTGGTCGCGCGCCTGTGGGACCAGGTGGAGAAGGTGGGGAAAGATTGAGAACCCGTATGTAGAAAGAATGAGATTGCGGAGGATCGGCAGGGGTTCTGGAAGAATCTATAAACAGATGGAAGACCAGGAGAACTTTCAATCCGATAGTGGTGGGAACGATTAGTAGCGTGGCTCTTCGCTGGCTGTTGAACGAGGAGACATGGCGCGTATGAGAATGTCCTGAGTGCAGTGATGTCGGTTCTTAGCTCAACTCAACTCAACAACTCAATCTCTGCCTGGAAGCTGTTTCGATCTCATGACCACGTGACCGGCAGACAAAGGTGGCAGCTATTGGGGGTTCCTGGTTGTGTCAGCATATGCCCCAGTCTCTATTGCAACAGCACTCGAGTGACACCCATGCGTGGTCAGTCTTACAGCCGCGTTTCTTGTGACAGGCTATATTCTCCTCTAATTCTAGAAATAGTCTCCCTGCGTTTAAAATTGCCTGTTACATATTTTACGAGGGGAAGTTAATAAGTAAGTCACAAATGGCTGTAGAAAAATAACTAAATATGATAACACCTTGAAACCAGTTTATTTGTATACATACATTGTCCCTTTATTTCTCAACATAATTTCCACTACGTTGATGCACTTATACCATCGTTTTATCAGCCCTGACAAACCGGCCGCATAGAACTGCGTGCTTTGTTCTCTAAACCACGTTGTCACTTCACATTCAACTTCGGCGTCATTCGCGAAATGTCTCAAGGTGGGTTTTCAGTGTTTATGCTGACAAATGTTTAACCCGTAAAGCGGTGCATAGCTGGGTAGAAAAAGTTACGCGAGAGGGGTCAATAAGTAAGTCACACAGTTCTGTGGAATGGCAGGTAAATGAAAACCAAGCACACAGTTCTATCCAGTTGGTTTGGGATGATGATAAAACGATGGAATAAGTGAATCAATGTTGGTGGAAATTATGTTAAGAAATAAAGGGACAATGTATGTTTAAAAATAAACTGGTTTCAAGTTGTTATTATATTTAGTTATTTTTCTACAGTCATTTGTGGCTTACCTATTAACTTAGCCTCGTAAATATATTAATATTACATATATGTCTACTCTCTGGCTAAGCGGTTACGGATGCAATTAGTAATCCCGAAAATCGCTTTCAAAAGACAGCCGTGAGCGATTTGGCAGTAGACCGCCATGTGTTGGTTTTATACAACGATATGAGTGACAGTCGTTCAGTAAGCAATGACAAATTACTGAACGTAAATTTGTCCAGAAATCACTACCAACCACAATTTATGGGGCTGACTGAGACGTCCTGTAAAGGATATGCAACTAACTTGTTTCTTACATATATTACTTCAATCATATGCGGGTCCGATACTGCAATGCTTACCTTTACTATAAATAGATCCTGAAGCAGCTGAAACAAACATGTAAAAGTTAACATTGTTAAATTAATGTGTTTAATACGCAGCTAAACATAGTAAAATTAATGTGGGTAACTCTTCAGACCCAGGCAATTGTTACAATAGCTGATTCAGTACCGAGGGATTGTATATCGCTGAATGTGACATCCCATTTGCGCGGAAGGTCGATATATCGCGATACTAGGTTCATAGAGTTATTTTCGCGGTTTCTTCCACAATTGCAATGCCCAGTGAATGAAAATGTACATTATAATACTTGTTCATTTGATTGTGTGCCAAGTTTAGTCCAAACTTACTTTTTTGTTTATCACTGAATCAGTTAATTCGTTATATTCCAATCAATGTTACTTGAAACCAATAGTTGGTGGGTCTACAAAATTTCAAATAATAACACTATTTCACAGAATGAGCATTAATGCCAAGATGAAGTGGGTTACATGACCAACTGAGTGAGGGACAGGAAGGTAACACAAGTATATCCACTACGAAATTACCAATAGATGCATGGGTGTTTGTCATTCATTCAGTAGCATGTCCTTTGCAGAACCTCGCTCACATAACAACCTTCCGGAAAGCTTCTCGATCACAAGCAAGATGTCCCGCGTCTGATACACCCATCTGGAGATCATCCGCCACATCCTGCACCCATCTTCTCTTTGGCCTTCCTCTTTCTCTCTTCCCAGGCATATACCCTTCCATTATTGTTCTCTCCAAACCTTCGTGACGTTTCAAGTGACCAAAATACTTCAATTTTCTTTGTTTTATCGTCTTTAATAGCCATCCCTCCTCAATATTCAACTCTTGAAGTATGGATGCATTTGTTCTTTTCCTTACCCAAGGTATTCTTAGAACTCGTCTATAACATTTATATTCAAAGGCGTTTATGCGCTGTTCAGCTTGTTTAGTAAGTGTCCATGTCTCACAGGCGTATGTTGCAATGGGAAAGATGCATGCTCTTAAAAATCTAAATTTTGTAGTTCTGTCTGTCCCACTCCATAATTTATTCATCTGTTGTAGTCTTTGAAGAGCAATGGATAGTCGCCGTTTAATTTCTTTCATTGAGTCACCGTTATTGGTAATCAATGACCCAAGATATTCAAAATTTTCCACCACCTCCAATTTTCCCCCATTAAGGTATATTTCTTTCTCCAAAGTAGTTTTATCTGTATGCATTATCTTTGTTTTTGCTATGTTAATGTGATAGCGCCAAACCGATGCACCTTGGTGTCTACAACAAACCGATGCACCTTAGTTTGGTCTATCAAAGCCGTATTTGTCCTGGCCACCACCAGAACTCGGCTTAACAAAGGAATCGGAAGCCAGTTTTGTTTTAGCAGTCCTTTGTGCTGATGAGAGATGCGGGCAGCATGGCCTTCAGTTCAGTGCTGTTCTGTTGTTGTCAGGTGTGGGAACAATTCCCTGAGTTGATCTGTGTCAACTAATGTTGTGACAAAACTGAGCGGCTGACTAGTTAGTGTCAGCAGGCCTGGGTTCTTGGTGGGATAGTAAATTGTGTCACAACTCTTTGTTTATGTCGTGTCTTGGGGTTTATGTTGTGTAACCTATGTTTTTGTAGTGCCTTATTGTCTGTGCAGTGTTGCTTGTGTCAAGGTTCTTTATTGTGTCAGTCTAACCAGCTATTGCTTGGAGCACCTGTGTTGTGGTACTTGGTGTACCCTGTTGTCTTAAGTGCTGGTGACTGATTAGGGGGTTACCCACCTTGGTTGTTTGATATATGCAGTTGTCTGTTGTATCTGTAATTGAACATCCCTTATTGAATGCTTTATTCAATGTGTTCGAACACAAATTGTCACCAAAATTTGTAGCAGTTGATAAATAAAGAGCTATTTTTGTACTGTTTTTGATTTGTTTGTTTAGTCTCTTTTAGTTTTTACAGCCACTATTTCTACCACAATCTAACACCTTAATCCAATGTCTGGGTCTCAAATATGACAGTTATTGTCCAGAGTTGAGGCCCCTGCTCGAGATCTCGTATATCTTCTTATCTAATTACTATCATCTTTTTTTGTCGGTTGAGGCGGTGTGAGGTTCTCTCTCTTTTCACTATTTTTCTTCTTTGGCCGTAACGAAGTCAGAACTACTCTTTACCTCTTAGCACCGTAGTGAAGGAAGCATCAGTCTTTATGATTGTCTCCCTTTGTCTTTTACCATCGACTACAAAATGGCGACCCCGACGAGATATAGTGGCAGCCTTTGAATTGTTCTGTTAGAATTGTTTTAGTATCTAGTGATTGTTTTGTGTGATAGGTCAGTGTTTATGTTTGTGGTGTCCATGGTCTTTGAGTTGTGACCTTAGAACCCAGGTTTGCTGCTGAGACTCCCCGGGCATTGCTGCACAAGAGAGGAGTCCCCTGTATGGTGAGTGGGCTCAGATAAATTGCCTCCTAGTACACCTTCACTGTATCCTATCCAGAGCAAAGATGGCTCTGTCTTCAACGTTAGGGACCGTAGTTCCCCTCCCAGTTGGTGCCCCTGACGTCACAGGGCCCACTGGTGAAGTCAGGTACATAGTTGCACCTGTGAAGATAGAAGTTCCTTGTTTTGGCCAGAAAGGTGGGCCAACTGTTGAGAAGTATGTGAGGAAGGTGAGATCTGCCTGGAGGGCTGGTGCGGTGTGCGATGAAGATAAAGTGGACATTATTTGTGAAAGTGTTGCTCCCAGTGTGTGGGCGGAACTTGAACTTAGGTCAGCTTGTAATGACCCTGAGGAGATGCTGCAGACCATTCAGCAGGTGTATGGAGAGCAGCGCAGCATGGTGGAACTTGCTGCAGCTTTCTTCCAAGTGAAACAAGATGCTGGGGAATCCATCATGGATTTCTCTCACCGGGTCCACAAAGCCTTTCGTTTGGTGCTGGAAGCACAGAGAAAGAGGGGCATGGTTGCTTGGGATCCAGTGATCCTAAGAGACTGGTTTGTTGCAAAACTACATAATGTTCTCAGCAGGAGAATGGCAGAGGAGAGGATATCGCAAGACCCTTCAGTGACTTTCCTCTGTGTTAGAGACTTGGCCATGCGATGGGCTGGTGTGTCATTAGCTCCAGAAGTCTGTACATACCAATATGTAGAACCGTCAAGATTACAGTTCAGAGAGGTGGCCTAATGCCAGTGGTCGAGTGTCAAGGGGTCCAGCATGATGATGTGGTGGTGGAGGAACTTCGAGCTAAGCTAGGTCGGATGAGAGCCTTAGCTGATTCGTTGCTGCAGCCCAAGGTACAACGCAAGAGGTGCAATGTTTGTCGAAGCCGCACACACCTCCAGAACAGGTGTCCGAAGAGAGGGGTTAGTGTTATTCAGAACCCCTCTGGAGTGAATTGTAGCGAAAGTATTTGCAAGCGTAAGCCACCGAGACCAGCAGGGCCTTAAGCGACAACAGAGTCCGCCCCAGGTTGATCCTTCTAAAGGATCAGCCCCAGCAGTTCAGGTGGGTGCAGTGTCAACTTCTGATAGCCGGATGGTTATGCGTGGCAACCAGAGAAATTTCTTTCGCAGGAAGAGGCGGAGGAGGGGACGATGGAAGTCTCCTGGTGTCAGTGTGGTCGACCAGTATAGGGTGTTAACTTGTGACAATGGATCAGGTGATGTGACCGGTGGTCAGTGTTGTGACATGGTGTAGAGCAAAATTTTCTGCATACCGATATGTCAACTCGTGACTTTGTGCAAAAGGGGATTGTGAAAGACCACCAGCAAGAACTTTTGCCCGTTAGACATGGTTGTGAAAGATAGAGACTGTTTTCATCTGTTTAGGAATTCCAGTCTTTTGGATTGACAGCCTTAGTGTAGTTAGTTAATTAGCAGTTATGTTTTGCTGTTGTTATATATTATGATTGCAGGTAGATGGTGTCATGTGATGACATGTCTTTCTTTTAGAGTGCAAGAACACCAGGCAGACCAGGTGAAAGGGGTGGTTCTGTTGTTCATGTGGTATTGTCATTACCATCATGTCCAGTAAGAGAGTAACTTCCAGGGTGAATTCATGAGGTGGGATATTATTGAATTAACAATGTTTTGTTGACCCTGTATGGGGTGTTCCTTTGTGTTTATATCCAGGTTATAGGTGACACAGGATGAAATGTTCTTTTTAGTGTAAGGGTACAGAGTGTTAGAAGCACAAACCACCCAGGTATCCATTAGCTGCAGGAAGCTTATATTTGACCAGAAGAGACAAATGGTATTATTTTTAAATACATTTTGTGTTGAATTTCCAGAGTTAAGGGAAGTAGTAACCAATATAAAGGTTACTGGTTTAATGTTTATGTAGCTTTTATGTTTGTTTAATTATTTTTATGTAAGAAGTGAGGGTTGTATTCATTTTGTTATGATTGGTGCTCTTATAGCAGAAGAGCTATTTTTCATCACTGATATTATTTTAGTCATTAGTACCAACAACTGAGTTAGTATAGTTTATACTTTTGTGTTCAGATTATTGGTATTTGGAACTGACTGATGCCTGGTGATGTAATCTACACTGTTTCACATTGTAAGTGATGTATGAAAAGAAAAAGACTATTTTTTTTAGTGGTACTCTTCAGGGATATAACCAGCAGTTTAGGTTTTGGAGGAGGTAACATGTGACATAGATTTGTTTTGCCTTTGTCATTTTGATGGCGGTTTGTGTGTAAATTTCATTGAATCCTTGGTTCATTGATGATTGTTTTTGGGTGTGGTCACAGGTGACTTTACTTTTTTTTTGGCATTTGTCATTTTGATGACGGTTTATGTGTAGATGTTAGTACTTGCTTGCTTGATTAGTGATTTTACTTTTTGATGTGGTTACTGAAGACCAATGATTTTATTTTGAGGTGAACTAGCTAGATGGTAACTTTTAAAGAGATAGTTGGGGTGAGGAGATATGATGGTCCATTTCTTTTGACGGGACGTCAAAAAAGTAGGGGGTTGGATAATGTGATAGCGCCAAACCGATGCACCTTGGTGTCTACAACAAACCGATGCACCTTAGTTTGGTCTATCAAAGCCGTATTTGTCCTGGCCACCACCGGAACTCGGCTTAACAAAGGAATCGGAAGCCAGTTTTGTTTTAGCAGTCCTTTGTGCTGATGAGAGATGCGGGCAGCATGGCCTTCAGTTCAGTGCTGTTCTGTTGTTGTCAGGTGTGGGAACAATTCCCTGAGTTGATCTGTGTCAACTAATGTTGTGACAAAACTGAGCGGCTGACTAGTTAGTGTCAGCAGGCCTGGGTTCTTGGTGGGATAGTAAATTGTGTCACAACTCTTTGTTTATGTCGTGTCTTGGGGTTTATGTTGTGTAACCTATGTTTTTGTAGTGCCTTATTGTCTGTGCAGTGTTGCTTGTGTCAAGGTTCTTTATTGTGTCAGTCTAACCAGCTATTGCTTGGAAGCACCTGTGTTGTGGTACTTGGTGTACCCTGTTGTCTTAAGTTTTGGTGACTGAATAGGGGCCACCCTTGGTTGTTTGATATATGCAGTTGTCTGTTGTATCTGTAATTGAACATCCCTTATTGAATGCTTTATTCAATGTGTTCGAACACAAATTGTCACCAAAATTTGTAGCAGTTGATAAATAAAGAGCTATTTTTGTACTGTTTTTGATTTGTTTGTTTAGTCTCTTTTAGTTTTTACAGCCACTATTTCTACCAAAATCTAACACCTTAATCCAATGTCTGGGTCTCAAATATGACAGTTAGTGTCCAGAGTTGAGGCCCCTGCTCGAGATCTCGTATATCTTCTTATCTAATTACTATCCTCTTTTTTTGTCGGTTGAGGCGGTGTGAGGTTCTCTCTCTTTTCACTATTTTTCTTCTTTGGCCGTAACGAAGTCAGAACTACTCTTTACCTCTTAGCACCGTAGTGAAGGAAGCATCAGTCTTGATGATTGTCTCCCTTTGTCTTTTACCATCGACTACATTAAGATATAAGTTGTGATTTTCACTATTCAATTGGGTTGAGGCTATTAGGTTTTCTATGCCATTCTGTGTTGTGGATAGTAATACTGTATCATCAGCATATCGAATCTCTGGTATGTCATGATCGCCGATATTTAGGACATCATATAGCTCCCTGTTTATATCATCTCTTACATATCTCATTATATTTTCGGCGTACAGGTTAAACAAACAGGGTGACAACACGCAGCCCTGACGGACTCCTTGCTTGATGTCAAACCAATCTGATGCCTCGCCATCTATTCTAACTGCTGCTTGTTGGTCTAGATAGAGCATTTTTATGAGTTGTACTACGTGTGATGGAAAACCCATAGTCCTCATGATTTCCCAAAGTTTCTGATGCTGTACACAGTCAAAATGGGCGTTTGTGCCTAATGATAAATGCATATTAAGGGTAATAAAGGTAAACAAAGTCGCATCAGAACGGGACAACCCACATTCTTTTGGCACACCAAGAGAAGGAAATAGCTGTAGCACATTGTTGCATAAGGACAGTTGGAGGGAAAGAAGGGCAGTGGACATCTAAAAGAGAAGGCGTTAGAGAGTTTGACATCATTACATGGCAACATCTTTATTAGAAATCCAGGATCATCCAATATGCGGGGATGTCGATCATGGTAACATAACATAACATAACATAACATAACAAGGCGGTGACTTATGAAACTACGCGTCTCACAATCCCCTAAGCCACAGCACCGATTCATTAAAAGTCATCATCGTCACGTGCCATGTCGACAAGCGTGGGCTTGTATCGCCATCTGCCTTTGACGAAACATAATGTTCTGTGCAACTGTATAGAAGGTAGTTTGCCATTGCTTTCTTTCTTAGCATTGACAATACTGGACTATGACCGCAGCCATTGTCTCCAAAAAAGAGATCCTCTGCCTTTGACATTGGTGAACATTACCAACAACTAACTGTTGGCTGCTCCGCATCTCCATCCACCACCTGCACGAATGGCTTCACGTGACACTGATCGGGAGGCTAAACGAGTACTCCACTTTGACAAGTATGACCCGTATTCTAGGGGACGGAATGATAAACCTTACTCCTCCTTAGAATTTTTTTTTTTCGCATATCCTTTACAGGACATCGATACCAACATTAGCATCTTTCAGCTGATTGTTGATTTCTTGGCAAGATTACGCTTAGTAGTTTGCCATTGCTTTCTGGGCGACCGGCTCACATACCCCGTAAGTTACGAGATTACGGAGAAAGTCGTGCATCTCTTAGACCAGGGAGACGGCTCCTTAGAATTACAAGTGTTAAAAGCTTACCTGGCTTTTCCGCTTTGATGACCACAGAGTAGGTGCGGTCAGCTTTTGCTCCGTCGGCCGTCTCGTTGACCTCTGCTGTGTTTGCATGTGCCTTACTGTACACCGGTGTTTCCTTTTGTTGTGATGTGGATGTGGCTGTAGCTGTTTTCTCACAATTTCTTGCATCTTCGTTGATCTCTTCGTAAGGATTACTAGATTCAGTGTCATCTAATGAAAGTAAAAACAATGCATGAATTATAACTGAGGAAAAATAAGAGATGCTGATATGTGTATTTGTGTGACTGGTAACATTACAGCGAGACATGTGCTACAGGAGTGGTCGACATATGTAGGGAAATGCTTGTCCTACACCCGCTTGTAAGCAAACCACACAAATGTCACACAAACCAAACAAATTTTAAAAAAACACACACATGTCACACAAACCACACAAATGTCACACAAACCACACACATGTCACACAAAACCCACGCTAACTACACAAATATCACCCAAACCACAAAAATGTCACCCAAACCACATACAAGTCACACAAACCATGCAAATACTTAGGGAGCGAAGTGGCTAGACGCTAGATGTATAAACACATCCGGCTGGGTGGTCATGGGTGCCATCAACATTGAGGCGGATTCCAAGTTTTAAAATTGATCTGGGCTCCGTGGTCGACTTAGTCTAAAATAGGTAACAGAAAATGTCTTGGGAAGTAAAAGGCTCCCAGGTGCACATAGCCTAAAATGACTATCAGGACATTTCTTGGGAAACAAACAGAAAACAAGTTAAATGATTTGGCCGGGTAACTAGATTATTTACTTACAGTATACCACAACAAGCAATGATGTACAGACCAGAGGGAAGCAGAAGAAGAGGGCGACCACAGAAACAATGGACAGAGTGAATAAAAGAATCCATGGCAATCTCGATATATGAAGCTTTAAACGAGTACTCTCCCGCTGTTTATGCTTCACCTGGGCACCGCAAGGTGCAAGAGGAACAAGATGAGATGAGATGAGATGAGATGAGATGACATGAGATGAGATGAGATGAGATGAGATGAGATGAGACAATGGCAGTCGGAGTGATACTGACGACATCCCACATGACCCACCGAATGCCGACTGGTCTGTACAAACATGGGTTTGGCACCATATGCCCGATGGGCCTTAAGTCACGTGAGAGGGCCTTTGGCTGTATACAATGTCGCTCCATTTGAAGACACATTCTATTGAGATATCAACAAGGTCAAGTTGAATGCCGCTTTTTGGACTTACTGATGCCAACGTCTGCCCATGCTCGAAGAAGAGGTAGAAACTGGATAACTGAAGCACATTATCGAGACTTCATAAGTGTAATGATGTTTCGTGATATCCCAGAATAAGAATACGCTTGTAGCCCACTGAAAGTGTCGTAGGGGCCACTAAGGAAAGTTGGTTTATATTAAATATGAGAAACAGTTAATAAGAACATGTAACACTTGCCACATCTTCATGTGTCATTCCCATAAGCGTGGGAGGTCATGTTTCGCCATTTTATACGATCACCAGAGTCGTGGATCTGCTGCTCGTTCTTGTCTCGACCGTGCCATGTGGCCATGCCATCCAGATATTTACTTTTCTGTCTTCCCCTTGTCCTTTTCGCCTCAATCTTGCCAGTTGTCACTAAGTTCTATAGTTTATTTCTTCTCATACCGTGTCCAAATATTGTGACTGTCTACGTCTAATTTCTCTAATACGTTTACGGTGTTCGTATGCTTCTTGCAGGTTTTCCGCATTGGTTTTTCTGTCTCTCCATGGTATTTTTTGCATTTTCCTCAGAAACCTCACTTCCACAGCCATCAGATGTTTCTAAGCGTGTCTACTTATTGTCCACGTTTCTCATCCATACAGAAGTACAGGTTTTATGTAGCACTTCAACACTTTTAATACATCTATTGGCTGATACGTTCAGAGGAAGCAGCAGCAGCAGTAGCAGCAGACAAAGATTAACAAAAACAACACTAACAGCAACAAAAACCACAAGATGAAGAACAAGAACAAGAAGACAACAATAAATACTCACCTATGCTTTTCTTATCCGTGCAATAAGGAGCTGAGTTGTCCACCGTGACTGCAGACAACAAATATAAATAAATCATATATATATATATATATATATCCATCCATCCATCCATCATGTGCCATGCCAGTAAGCGTAGGCGGTCATGTTTTGCAATCTCACTCGATCACCTGAGTCGTGGATCAGCTCTGTGTTTCTGTCTCGACCATGCCTCATGGCCAAGCCAACTCAGTTCCGTTGAGCTGAGTTGAGTTAAGAACCGACATCACTGCACTCAGGACATTCCCATATGTGCTCCGACCCCTCATTCAACAGCCGGCAAAGAGTCATACTACTAAACGTTCTAATCACTATCTGATTTTAAGTTCTCTTGGTCTTCCCTCTCAGTTTTGAGATTCTTGCATAACCCCTACTGATCCCCCACAATCTCATTTTTTCCGCATACGGGCTCTCAATTGTTCCCTCACCTTCTCCACCTGGTCCCACAAACGCATGACCATCTCCCCCTTGTCAATAGGCAATCTACCACCAAGAGGTGCATTCCCTGCCAGCATATCAGCCTGTTCATTCTTCCGCACTCCCCGCATGGCCAGGGCAAAATATTCATACAATTCTCACAATCTGTGACCTCTGAAGCGGCGAGAGCCATTCCACACGAAATAATCCTTTCTCTACCTTACTAAGCATACTCTTTAAATCCGTAATGAATACAAGTTCCGTTTAAATTGGAGATTCCCGATGAGTGTCATGACTGTGCGCTTATAATGCTATATGTTCTGTTATGTTCGATCTATGTGGGTTTAGAGGGATGTCTTATTGCTATTATTATGAATCTTAAATATACTAGTAGACACCTTGCAGTCTTGACAGACCAAAGTATGTGAGTGGAATGTGGCCAATATTCCATCACAATGTCTGGGCAGAGCTTCAGAGATCATGTGATGCCCAAACGACATGACCCCTCCCTCGGCCTAGTCTTGTGTATTCCAGAGGAATGGGTAACCAATACGTCTGGCACAAGGTAGGCTGCAGACGCTGGCGGCTCAGCGTCAATCCACCGAGATCTCACCACCACGAGCCGGTGGCGGGTTATGGCCAGACCCTGACACCCAAGGGACCCGGCTTAGAGGCGTTCAGCCATGTCCCACAGGTGAGGGCCTTGTACGAGCCCGGACCATGAGGGCGCGCACATCTGTCAATCACAAGTGTCCGGACCTGTGTAAAGCGTGCACTATCGTCAGGCTCCCCACCTGACTTGTAATTGCCACAGTTATCCAAGTAGGATCGTGTCATCTGAGGAACCTCGACTGATTTAATGAGCCATTCGCGGTTTCACCGTGAGACAGTGTGAACTTAGACATGCATGGCTTAATCTTTGAGACAAGCAAATGACTACTGGCAGGATCAACCAGATATCTATCGGACAGACGGACTATTCACGCACACGCAAGCCAAGAGTAGCATCGCTAAAGCGCGCCCTCCCGGTACAAGGTGACACATGCAAAACCACTGGATGCCTACCGAGCTTTCAAGCTACGCCGGCAGGACTGACCGAAAAAAAAAAAAAGCTATACCAGCTTACTGACTGCAGGCCCACTACTCATCGAGAGAGAGTGGGCGCTTATCGAGACTTTGTCGAACGGTCGTACAAATTTTGCTCTTTTGCCCGCTCAAACCACGACCCTGGCTGCACGATGCGGTTACATTCTTGAAACGCCTGCCTCGCTAACTCACGTTGGCTGGGAAGATCCCATTTTGGTGCACCTCACACAGCCATCCGAGACAAGGAACGCTAGACGCGGAACTGATCTAGCGAACCACACCAGCCCCACTAAATATACTACAGTTTGTACAATATCATTCCCTCGCTACTTGGTTAACCCGAGCACCGGTAAACAGGTTTACCAACAAGAGAGTAAGGACAATGTTATACTATTTAATGCGTATGTAACGTATCATCATCATCACCATCATCATCATCATCATCATCATCATCATCATCATCATCATCATCATCATCATCATCGAGTGACCTGCCAGCTGACACAGGCGTTCAAATCTCTACACAGATCTCGGTCTTTGGTGTTCTGGATCAACTCTGTTGATGGTAATCCTATATGCCACCGTCTCAATCCATCCAGCATAATTTCTCGTGGTCGGTCTCTGCCTCTCTTCCTCTTGATCTTCCCAGTTGTCACGATGTTCTTCAGTGACTCTCTTCCCATCACATGACCAAAGAAAGCTGTTTGTCTCTTTCTTATGGTTGTATAAAAAGTTCTAGATTCGTTAGTTTTTTTAAGGCATTCGTATGGTAAAATGATTGTTTGATTGATTGATCTAGGAACCGACATCACAGCATTCGGGGTATTCCCATAAGCGCTCCGTCCCATCCTCAGCAGCCAGAGAAGAGTTCCAACACCAATAGTACCAATAGCAATCTGATTATATGTCCGTCTCGCTTTTCCTCTAAGTGTCGAGCGTCGGACAGATCCCCTCGTAACTCCTCGCTGCCTCATTCTTGCCAGACCATGATGATCCATTTGCTCCTCCGAGGTGTACACGTTCCCCCACAAGGCCGCAACCACGTCTGCCTTGTCATGCATCAATACTACAATAAGTTTTGTAGAGCCAGCCAATCTGTCCGCCTGTTCATTCCCCACCACACCGGCATGCCCCGGAGAAAAGATCCAGGCGATGCTTGCCACCCGTGACTTCCGAAGCGAAGCAAGCCACTCTGCACGAAGCATGCTTGTCCTCACCTAGCACGCTTTCTGAGTCAGTTACAATCACGATGTGTGTGTGTTCCGCATTCTCGATCCAGTGGAAAGCTGCAGTGACCGCCTCCACCTCCATTCTTAAGCCAGATATTGTGGTATCATATGTCAGGCTCTCCTGCACCAAACGTCGGCCATTAACATTTGCTATGGTAAAGCCAATATGTAAAGGTCTCATTTACATGCCATATGCTAATGTGGTATATGATGGTAGACCCATATATTTATTGACCAATCGACAGTCTATGGGTGATAAGGTCAGTATCAGGCCTGTCGAATTTGCTTCCAATACCATTTTCTGGGACCTACTTTAGAATGGCGCGACATGACAGCCCAGGTTAAATTACAAATACAACCCCCAAAAGGATTTGAACCTATGATCAAACGACAAGCAAGCGAGCGTCTAGCCATGACATTACCACGGCTTCCATCAATAGATATACAATGTTAGGGTCAAACGGGCAATAGACCTGATTAGTCCGTGGGCCATAATTATTGTGAATGTAGTTCTAATGTTAATATTCTTAAATAAATGAATCGGTACAGTTATCTCGGAACAGTCATGACATCTAAAGGGAGATGCATTGAAAAGATTAGAACAAGAATCGCCATGGTGAAGGCAGCCTTTTGCAAGATGAAAAACATACTGACCAATAAAATTATGTTAATTGTAACGAGAAAAAAAAGAGTGTTAAGGTACTACATAGAGACTGTAAGCCTTGTATGCATGTGAAGCGTAGACAATGATTGATTGATTGATTGATTTAGAAACCGACATCACAGCATTCGGGACATTCCCATAAGCGTAGACAATGAGCAGACAAGCTGAACAACATTTGATGGCGGTGAAATGTGGTTCTTGAGGAGAATGCGAAGAATACCACAGAGAAAAAGAAAAACCAATGACCAAGTCCTACACGAAACAAATGAAAATCGTAAACTGATTAGAGAAATTAGACGTAGACAGTCAAAATCATCTGGGCATGTTATGAGAAGAAATACATTGGAAAACTTGGTGACAACTGACAAGATCGAGCAGGGAAGAGAACAAGGGGAAGACAGAGAAGTAAATATCTGGATTGCTTGGCCACATGGCATGGTCCAGACAAGAACAATTAGCTGATCCACGACTATAGTGATCGAGTGAAATGGCGAATCATGACAGGTTTCGCTTATTGGCATGGCACGTGATGGATGGTTAGATTTCTAATGTTATTTCAGTAGTCACATGTGCCCTCCGAGAAATGATCTGAATACTACAAAAACACAACAGAACCAGCCAGTAACATCGCTTGCTTAAATGTTTGAATATAGTGAAACAATATAACGGTAAGATATACGTATTTGCTTGACATATAATCTATACTTGATTAATATAGAAGTCAGTGAAATATGCCGTGTGGTGGTTTTGTGGCAGTGAACGATTTTCACAATTCCACGACATACCAGGTCAAGGGTTTCAAATTAGCTGCGGGAGCTTTCGAAGCAGACGGAATTGCGTTGATGTCGTTGGTATAGGCGTTGATCGTTCAGAAAACAAGGGCAAATTACTGAATGTAAAAATTGCCCAGTAGTTCACACACCGCCAAAGAAATGCATGATTTGATTGCGACGTTCTATACATAATACAGTACGCATTGAAATAATAAACTGAAAATGTACCTGCGTTGTTGCCTAAGTTGTATAAAGCCATATTGTCGATGACAACTGTGGATAAAAAAGAAAATAATTTGTCGTTTGGAAATAAGACAGTAAATATATGTAATGGTAAAGTTCTGTAGAGTATAATACATAAGACAGTAAATATATGTAATGGTAAAGTTCTGGAGAGTATAATGTGTGCCGATGCAAGGAAGCCCCAAGCTGCGATCTTCGTAGTAGGGGTCCGGGAGCACTCAGGTGTGGGGTAAGTCAGTGGTAGAGGGTGGGGCACACCCTAGAGTGGGGCAACTCGTTAATGAGGAAGGGAAACACTCATAAGTGACTCAACTTAGTGGTAGAGGACGGAACCACTCACGAGTGTGGAATTTAATGGTAGAAAATTAAGTACACTAAAGGGGTATTGTAACTCGGTAGCACGTGACCGAGAACACTCTAGAGTGGGGAAACTCTTTGGTGGGGAAGGGAAAACTCGTGGATAAGGCAAATGCATGTTAGAGGGCGGTAACTCAAGATTGTGACAACTGTGTGGTAGAGGGCGGTAAACACTCACGATTGTGACAACTGAATGGTAGAGGGCGGTAACCACTCAATATTGTTACAATTGCAAAATTGTTTGCATATCCTTTACAGGACATTGCTGTCAACATCAGCGTCTTTCAGCTGATTGTTGATTTCTTGTCAAGATTACGCTCAGTAATTTGCCATTGCTTTCTGAGCGGCCGGCACACATACCCCGCAAGTTACCGACGCGATTCGAACCACTGCTGATTCTCACCGTCGTCACGTTACTTACGAGAGTATACGAGATTACGGAAAAAAGTCGCTAACCTCTAGGCCAGGAAGCCGGCTGTTACAACTGAGTGGTATAAAATATGAAACGCTCAGGAGTATGGCAACTGAGTGGTAAAGGATGGGACATATTCATGGGTGTGGTAACATAGGGGTAGAGGACGGGTAACACCAATGGAGCAACTGAGCGGTAAAGGGTGGGACACGCTAATGAGTGTGGCACGTTTGTGGTCGAGTAATGGAAACACTTAAGTGTGTAACAACTACTTTCTTTTAGAGGTTCGAGAACACTAAAGAGTGTAACAACTTAGTGGTAGAGGAATGAGAAACACTAAAGAGTGTAACAACTTAATGGGAGAGGGATGAGAAACACGGAAGAGTGTAACAATTTTGCGGTAGAGGAACGAAAACACTGAAGAATGTAACAACTTAGTGGTAGAGGAACGAGCACGCTCAAGAGTGTAACAACTTACTCTTAGAGAACGGGAGACACCCAAGAGACTAGCTCACGTAGTTCATGTGACAGACTTTCCGATTCAGTGAATGGACGGAAGTCTCTGTGTGAAGAGAAGGGATCTCATTTGCTCCGACAATGTGCAATTGCTTTAAATGACAGAAGATCACAAACCACACTTGTGGATTCTAAAGACAAGAGACAGCCAGCACACTATGTATCGTCCTTATAATAAGTTTATAAAGAAATCACAAATTTGGAAAGGAGGAGTACCATAATTATACACCCTTTAGCAGACTTCGGGCTGAAGTACCGTATACGACAATAAACACTTGGTATCTTAGATATCTTAAAAAATAAAAATTTTTGTATACATTATAAGAAGAAATAAATTATAGAATTTGGTGACAACTGGCAAGATTGAGGGGAGAAGAGCAAGGGGAAGGTAGAGCAGTAAATATATTGGTTGCTACGCCACTACTGAATGTAAAGATTGCCTAGAAATTCATAAACAGCCAAAAAAAAAAAAAAAAAAACCCCAAAAAAACAAAACATGCTGCATTTGATTGCGGTTTTCTGTAAATAATATTATACACATGTAAATAATACATTTAAAATTTACCTTCCTTGTTACCTAAGTTGTATAAAGCCATATTGTCGATGACAACTGTGGATAAATAAGAAAATAATTTGTCAGCTGGATATGAGTCTGTAAATATATAATGGTAAAGTTCTGGAGAGTATAGGATGTGTCGATGCAAGGAAGCCCCAAGCTGCGCTCTTTGTGGTGGGAGTTCGGGAGCACTCAGGGGTGTGGTAAGTCAGTGATAAAAGGCAGGACACACTCCAGAGTGGTGCAACTCTTTAATGGGGAAGGGACACACTCATAAGTGAGCCAACTTAGTGGTAGAGGGAAATACTTAAGAGTGTGGCAAATTTAATGGTAGAGAATTGGGAACACTCAGAGGTGTGGTAACTCAGTAGTAGGGGACCGGGAACGCTTTAGAGTGGGGAAACTCTTTGGTGGGGAAGGGAAACACTCGTGGGTATGACAATTGAGAGTTAAAGGGTGGTAAACACTCAAGATTGTGACAACTGAGTGATAGAGAATATGGAACGCTCAGGAGTATGGAAACTGAGTGGTAAAGGATGGACAGTACTCATGGGTGTGGCAACTTAGTGGTAGAGGACAGGGAACACCAGTGGAGCAACTGAGTGGAAAAGGGTGGGACACACTGATGAGTGTGGTACGTTAGTGGTGGAGGGATAGAAACACTTAAGAGTGGAACAACTTAGTGGTAAAGGAATGAGAACTATCAAGAGTGTAACAACTTACTTATTCCTTTGTTTTTAAATTTTATTTGTAATTTTAAGACTACAGGATTGTGGTCTGAGTTGATAGCATTTTTAACATTGTTTTAAAATATATTTTTAATCATAATGTAGTCAATTTGGATTTTTCGTTCAATTTCCAGGGTTTTTCAACCTATACAGTTTCCTAGGGTTATGTTGGCAAATGTGTTACAAACAATAAGACTGTTTTCTTCATAGAACTGTATCAGCCGGTTTCCTCTGTCGTTTCTGTTTCCCATACCATATTGCCCTACTATCTGCTTATATTGATTTTTTCCAACTTTGCATTCATGTCTCACTTGACAAATAGGACCTCTGATGATTTTACCACTTTCAGTGTTTGTTGTAGGTCTTCATAGTATTCTTCTAGCTGTTCATCAATATAATCAGTTGTCGGAGCATATCTTTGAAGAATTACACTGTCGAAAGGTCTTGCCTTAATTTTGAGTTTAATCAATTCTATCTTTAAGAGCCCATAATCCAGTAATATTGTTCTCTAAGTTTCTTTGTGTTTTTTATTTGTTTTTTTGTTTTTTTTGTTTTACTAAAATACGTTAAGTGAGCTTGGAAAGTTACACAATGTTATACGTGACATGGAAAGTATGAAATTGAATATTCTAGGTGTAAGTGAGATGAGATGGAAGGGATCAGGCAAAATTATAAACAAAAATCAGACAATAATTTACTCTGGAGGGGATACACACGAAAATGGAGTAGGGCTAATATTTGATAATCAATCAATCAATCAATCATGTGCCATGCCGGAAAGCGTGGGCGGTCATGACTCGCCATTTCACTCGATCACCAGTGTCGTGGATCAGCTCAGTGTTCCTGTCTCGTCCATGCCATGTGGCCACGCCATCCAGGTATTTTCCTCTCGGTCTTCCTCTTGGTCTGTTCCCCCCGATCTTGCCAGTTGTCACTAAGTTCTCCAACCCATTTCTTCTCATAACATGTCCAAACAATTTTGACTGTCTACGTCTAATTTCTCTAATCAGTCTACGATGTTCATTTGTCTCCTGTAGTACTTGGTCATTGGTTTTTCTGTCTGTCCATGGTATTCTTTGCATTTTCCTCAGAAACCACATTTCTGCAGCCATCAGATGCTTTTCAGCTTGACTGCTCATTGTCCAAGTTTCACATCCATACAAAAGAACAGGCTCTATGTATCCCCTCAACACTCTTTTTCTCGTTTCAATTGACATCTTTTTATTGGTCAGAATGTTTTTCATCTTGCTAAAGGCTACTTTCGCCATGGCGATTCTTGTTCTAATCTCTTCAAGGCATCTCCCATCAGATGTTATAACTGTTCCAAGATAATTGTACCGATTCACTTGTTGAAGAATATTTCCATTTACTCGTATATTACATTGTGGCACTTCTTCCTTCCTACTGACGACCATAACCTGAGTCTTTTTACAATTTAATTCTAACCCCAGTTGCTACTGTGTACAACAACTGCATCTACTAATTGTTGCAGGTCATGCGCATTGTCTGCAATTAATACTGTATCATCTGCATATCTAATGTTATTGATGTTTCGTCCTCCAATGCTGATTCCATTTATATCCTCTACATTTCTGTAGAGGATATAAACAAACAGCCAAATCAATTAATGGTAACTGGTGTATTTCAGACAGAGTTATTATGGTCACCTTGAAAGGCAAGCCAATAGATATAAATATTGTACAAGTATACGCACCAACAACAAGCATTAGTGATGAAGAAGTACAACATTTTTACGATGAAGTAGACATGGCAATGTCTCAAATTAAATCACAAGATGTGATTTTAATGCAAAAGTAGGAAAAGGATTGTAACTGACTCAGAAAGCATGCTGAGTAGGGTTAGGACAAGCAAGCTTCGTGCAGAGTGGCTTGCTTCGCTTCGGAAGTCACGGCTGACAAGCATCGTCTGCATATTTTCTCCGGGGCATGCTGGTGTCCTGCGGAATGAACAGGCAGACAGATTGGCTGGCTCTGAAAAAACTTGGTGGAGTATTGATGCATGATAAGGCAGACGTGGTTGCGGCCTTGTGGGAGCACGTGTACACCTCGGAGGAGCAAATGGATCACCATGGTCTGGCAAGAATGAGACAGCGAGGGATGACGAGCGGATCTGGCCGACGATCGACGCTCAGAGGAAAGGCGAGACGGACATATAATCAGATTGCTACTGGTACTGTTAGTATTGGAACTCTTCGCTGGCTGCTGAGGATGGGGACGGAGCGCTTATGGGAATGTACCGAATGCTGTGATGTCGGTTCCTAAATCAATCGATCAATCAAGAATTATGGTTTAGGTACAAAAAATGAACGAGGAGAACAACTAATAGAATAGGCAAATATCAATGATATCATAATTGGAAACACCTGGTTTAAACATCATAAAAGACGACTTTACACATGGAAAAGCCCTGATAAGAAAATATTCAATCAAATTGACTACATACTTATTAATAAAAGGTTTCGAAATACGTTAATTAATGTAAAGACAATGCCGGGTGCTGACTGTAATAGTGATCATGTACCACTATAGGGTATAATAAAAGTATGACAGAATAGAAGAAAAAAAAGTGGTTAGGAACATGAGACTTAATAAAGAGGCTGTGAAGGTAGATAAAGAAATGCACGAACAATACAGAGTGATTGTGAAAAATAGGTATAATGCAACAGTTAAAATACAGAATATAAATGAACAATGGGAAATGTTAAGAGATTCCATTCATCAAACGAGTAAAGAAATATTACCGGAGAGAAGCCAAAAGGCTAAGAACAAATGGATGAATGAAGAAATATTAAAGCTGATGGCCAAAAGAAAACAGAGTAAAAATGATAAGCATGCATATCATGAGATAAATAAAGAAACAAGAAATAATTGTGTGACGGCAAAAGAAAGCTGGTTAAATGAACAGTGCAAGAAAATTGAATTAAATTCTATTAAAGATACAAAAAAACATGCACAAACAAATCAATAATATTACAGGAAGAAATATAAGAATAAATACAGATTGTTTAAAATCAAAAACAGGAAATATATTATTGGAGGAATATGCTATAATTACGAGGTGAAATGAGTATATAAGAGACGTATATGATGGAGAAAGGGCAGAATTAACAGAAGAAAGTAACTTGGAAGGTCCACCTATTCTAAAAGAAGAAGTTGATGACGCTATCAAGGATATGAAGAAAGAAAAATCAGCTGGGCCAGATGGAATTACAATAGAAGAATTAGAAGTAATGGGAGAATGTGGAGTAGATATATTAACCAAAATATTGAATGATATTTATAGCAGTGGATATCTACCAAGCGATATGTTGAAATCTGTATTTATAGCTATACCAAAAAGACCAGGGGCAATTTAATGCGAAGATTTTCGTACAATTAACCTCATAAATCATGTCACTAAGCTTCTACTCAGAATTATAATGAGAAGAAAAAGGAAGAAAATAAAAATGGAAATTGGTGAAGAACACTATGGATTTGTGGAAAGAAAAGGTACAAACAATGCAATATACACATTACGAACACTATTAGAATGATCAGTAGAGACAAAGAAATACATATATTTGTGCTTCATATATTATACTAAGGCATTTGATAAAGTAAAACATGATGAACTGATTAAAATATTGGAAGATATCAACATTGATGGGAAAGATCTCAGAATAATAAAAACTATTTACTGGAACCAAACAGTAGCAATTAAAATGGGAAATTAAGAAGGGAATTATGAACGCACATAGTTGGGAGTAAGACAGGGATGTGTTTTGTCACCAGATCAATTCTCCCTCTATAGCGAAGTAATAATGAGATAGATCAAAGAAAAGCCAGGAATAATATTGGAGGTTATAATATAAATAATATATGCTATGCAGATGGCACAGTATTGATAGCGGATAATGCAACAGATCTACAACAATTGTTGGACATTGTAGTAACAGAGAGTGCAAAGAAAGGACTCTCCTTGAATATCAAGAAAACAGTAACAATGGTGATATCGAAGAAACAGGTAACACCCAAAATGAAATAGAGATAGAAGGAAAAATTCTTCACCACGTGGATAGTTTTAAATATCTAGGGACATTTATAACATCAGATGGAAGATGCACGACAGAGATCAAGAGCAGAATAGGGCAAGTAAAGGCTGGATTTAAAAAAAAATGAAGAATATCTTATGCAATAACTCGCTATCATTGAATGTAAGAAAGAGAGTGCTGAAGTGCTATATAGAACCTGTTTTGCTGTATAGCTGTGAATCTTGGAATATAAATGAACAAATTAGGAAGAGATTGGAAGCAACAGCGATGTGGCTTCTTAAAGTTGCGAATCACTTGGACTGTCAAAGTAACTAACGACGAATGCCTTAAAGAGGTTGGCGAAACTAGAACATTATATCATCATCATCATCATCATCATTGGCACCTTGCCGTCTTGACAGACGATAGTTTGTGCTCTAAAAAGGCATAATAACTTTTAACTATGGCGGTAGCGAGTGTGATTGATAAGGCCAATTTGCGCTGTAAATGTCCGTTCACAGTGGGTGCATGTGAACACGTGGTCATTTCCACCATCATGCACCATCTTACGTCTCAAACGCTTGGTGTGTGACTTTTCTGCAATAATTTTCTCCTTTGACTTTATTCCATTTCTGATATTTGCTCTCCATGCAACACGTTCAGCGGCGACATGCTCCCAATGTGCATTATCAATGCCTGTATCAATCATGTCCCGCTTACACACATCTTTGTATCGTAGTAGAGGCCGACCCTGAGATCTCTTACCCATCTGTAATTCACCAAAAAAGATATCCTTTGGTATTCTACCATCATCCATCCTCCTAAGATGTCCTATCCATCTAAGTCTACGAAGACTGAGCATGGAATAAACTGTCACACAACCTGATCTTTCCAATACTTCAGTATTTGTGATTTTGTCTTGCCACTTAATACCAAGAATTCTTCGCAGACACCGCATATGAAAGCTGTTTAAATTGTTCTCTTGGTGTGAGTAAGTTGTCCAGGTTTCACTGCCATAGAGAAGAGTACTAAGGACACAGGCTTGATAGACAAGGACTTTTGTTTTGGCAGTAAGCTTCCTGTTCTCCCAGACTCTTTTTCTTAACCTGTTCATTGTTGTTGCTGCCTTACCAATCCGGATGTTGATTTCCTGATCTAGGGATAATTTGCTATTTACCACTGATCCTAGATATGTAAAATGGTCTACTATCTCTAGTTCGGCGTCGTCAATAAAGATTGATGGTACCCCATGTGCACCTTGTGACATAATCTGTGTCTTCTTTTTGCTAATTGTTAAACCAAATTCAGAACAAGCATTGGAGAATGCAGATAGTAGACATTGCAATTCTTCCTCAGAGTGGGTCGTAACTGCAGCATCATCTGCAAAAAGCAACTCTCTGATCAGTACCCTCCTAATTTTGGTCTTAGCCTTCAATCTCTGAGCATTGTAGAGGCCGCCATCTGAGCGTGAGTGAATGTATATACCACCATCCTGATCACGAAATGCATATTTCAGTAGAAGTGAAAAGTATATTCCAAAGAACATTATATACAACAATAATAAAGAGACAAACAGCTTTTTTTGGTCATGTGATGAGAAGAAAGGCGCTGGAGAACATCGTGACAACTGGAAAGATCGAGGGGAAGAGAGGCAGAGGCAGACCACGAGAAATGATGCTGGATGGATTGCGACGGTGGCATAGAGGAATATCAACGACAGAGTTGATCCAGATAACCAAAGACAGAGATCTGTGGAGAGTCATGAACGCCTACACCAGTCGGCACGGTACTTGATGATGATGACCTACTCCTCCCTCGTGATGATCTCCCCCCGAGTTAATAAATATGTAATCTTCTCTCCTTATATAATTAGCATATGTCAATCTTGTTTCGTATACACCAAAACTTTCTAAATTCATGCTTTTTTTTGCTTCTGCAATAAGATTGTCAAATGTCATTGATTAATACAGGGTGCGCACGTTCCACGTACCATTTCTTAGACTTATGGACTTATCCTTCTACTTTCATGTAGATATTCTCAGAATGCACCCTTTGAAGATAATTTGAGATGCATTCGTCATTATTCACTTCCTTATTCACTATAGGAGTTGTCTCTTTCCTGAAAATATTTACAACAGGCTAATCTCCAGGGGCCGGCTTCGTGGCTTAGAGGTTATGACTTTTCTCCGTAATCTCGTATACTCTCGTCAGGTAACGTGATGACGGTTCAAATCAGCAGTGGTTCGAATCGCATCGGTAACTTACGGGGTATGTGAGCCGGCCGCTCAGAAAGCAATGGCAAACTACTGAGCGTAATCTTGCCAAGAGATCAACATACAGCTGAAAGATGCTGATGTTGACAGCTAAGTCCTGTAAAAAGGATATGCTAAAAAAAAAAAAAAAATCTCCAGGGGGCCACGAATTATCCGTATCGTTGTTTCTTTATATTGTGATCGCGTTGCTTGCACATAAGGCCCTATTAAATACTTCTTGAATGTCAAACCTACATGGTGGTATATTTTATCTTAAAGTTCAGGAGATCCCGTATACAAGCTGCCCAGGTCAAAAATCCCCAGCAGTTAAAATTCTTAAAGATAAAGTAAATAAAGGCCACATTTATACACCTTCCGTGCAATGGACGTATAGTGCTTGTCCCTGATTTGCATACACTTCTGCACTCGGTGGATGATGAGGCAAGTCTCACGCCTACTGTAACACAATCCATCAGTTCCACTTAGGTATAGTCATTTACTAGAGGAAGCGCTGGTGTAATGGTGAGGGCGTTGCATTGAAAACAGCAAAAGCGCGTAAGTGGAGGTTTCGATGCCAGCTCTTGTTGTTCGCTACGAGAATTAATGAATGGTTGGTTATTCATCCGTGTACTCAGGACTATCAACATGTGACGGCGCTAACACTTCGCATACACGCAATCGGTTCGTTCTAAGGGATACAAGTTTTTAAAAAAAATTGTCATTCTTAATATTTTGAGTTAATTAGAAAGTTAGTTAGTCAGTCAGTTAGTTATTTAGTTATTCAGGCAGTCAGTTAGTCAGTCAGTCAGTAAGTAAGTAAGTAAGTAAGTAAGTAAGTAAGTTAGTTAGTTAGTTAGTTAGTTAGTAAGTTAGTTAGTTAGTCAGTCATTCAGTCAGTTAGTCTGTCTGTCAGTCATCAGTCAGTCAGTTATCAGTCTGTCAGTTATTTAATCAATCAGTCAGCTGGTTAATTAATTAGTCAGTCAGTCAGTCAGTCAGTTTGTTTATCATCCTCACTGTACATCGAACCATTCAGTCCTTAAGTGCTCGGATCCCCTCCTCAGTATATCCTTCGTTGTCTAGCGGTGACGACACCAGTTCTGTGTTAGTTGCCAGCCATGATTTCTCCTCGACTCAACGAATGTGCTCAAGATCGCGACCCCATGATCACTAAGTAAATGGGTGGAGTCTCAGAAAAGGTCAAACCTGACGAAAATCAAGTTTAGTTTTGTGCCAGGACACTCGGATGTAAGATTGATTGATTGATTGATTTAGGAACCGACATCACAGCATTCGGGACATTCCCATAAGCGCTCCGTCCCCATCCTCAGCTCGGATACAAGAGAGAATGAGCAAGCGGATAGACTTGCGGGCCAGGCTACTGTGGACAATCTTACTAGCAGTGGGCGGGGCTGATCAAATGAATGCTGTCAGAGAGACGGCACGATTAAAGGAATCCAGGAATGGAAGGGCGTCTGCAACATTGGTCAGTCCACAAGAACATCTGGTGGAAAGGGTACACAGAGGTGGCACTACGGAACACCCACCACACTTACTAGCGCCAAATGTAGAGCCGCCTCTGGCACATACCATTGCTCCACTCAACCATCACCTGAAGTAATTTGCCCCAAATGCATAAAGCTGGCACACAACTACCATTGGTTATTATACATCACATTGAGAGCACAACAGGCTGTTCCTCATTTCTCTAGAAACCGTTTACCACACGGTTCACAAGTTTTTCAACGTAACCCACGCGGTAATCACGTGATCACACATGTTTATCACAATCGATTTTTAGCGTCTGGTACGTACGTTGAGTCACCTCCGTGACATTGATCCGAAAAAACCAGGTCAAAGTGTGTGCGTGCGTGTGTGTGTGTGTGTGTGTGTGTGTGTGAGTGTGCGTGTGTGTGTGTGCGTGCGTGTGTGTGTACGTGGGAAGAGAATAGGGAGTATGTCTTGACAGCACATGTTCTAGAACAGTTATATTGTGGGAAAGTGGCTAGATAACTCACCTGCCAACAAGTAAACCAAGGGTTAAAAAATAAGCTCCCCAGCTACTGCCCTACCACCTCTCTCCAAAAGTACTTGAGGCGGTCCAAAACATGAGGCCTCCTAAAACGTAAGTAGGAAGTTCTAACAATATGAGACCTCCTAAAATGTATGTGGGACGTTCTAACAATATGAGACCTCCCAAACATTATTTGGGGCGTTTAAAACAATGAGATTTTCTAAAATGTACTTGGGATTTCCAACAATACGAGTCCTTCCAAAAAGTACGTTGCATGTTCCAACAACACGAGACCTCCCAAAAGTACTTGGGACGTCCCAACAACACGAGACCTCCCAAAAGTACTTGGGACGTCCCAACAACACGAGACCTCCCAAAAGTACTTGGGACGTTCCAACAACACGAGACCTCCCAAAAGTACTTGGGACGTTCCAACAAAACGAGATCATCCAAAAAGTACGGAGCACGTTCAAGCAGCATGAGACCTCCCAAAAAGTACATGGGACATCGCTACAACATGAGACCTCACAAAAAAGTACATGGACAACATGAGACCTCACAAAAAGTACGTGGAACGTTCCCACAACATGAGACCGCCCAAAATAAAGCTGCATACTTTCACAAACTGACACAGACGTATGCACACCAGGCACGGCATTTACCTTTTCGGTGCGAATGGCAACAATGAACGTACTTATTTCGAAATGTCTTTTTGAAGATCCCCTTCCACCAATACATCGTTAATAGTTCTAAATGTCCCATATTTTCACCAATACTGTCTCCTGTTTCAGCCAACTATACTGTATCCTATTCTCATCATGAATACTGCCTCCTATTCTCACCATCAATACCGTATCCTATTTAGCCAATTATATTGTATCCTTATCTCACCAACTATACTGCCTGCTATTTTCACCATCAATTTTGTCCTTTATTCTCACCATCAATACTGTCTACTGTTTCATCCATAGATATTGTCTCCTATTCTCAACATCAATACTGCCTCGTATTCTCACAATCAATACTGTTTCCCATTCTCACCATCAGTACTGTCTCCTATTCTCACCATCAATACTGTCTCCTATTCTCACCAATATTGTCTCCTACTGTCACCAGCTATTCTACTCTCACCAACTATGCTATCTCTTATTCTCAACATCAATACTGTCTCCTATTGTAACCAACTATATATACTGTCTCGCATTCTCACCAACTACACTGCCTACTACTCACAACAACTATACTGTCTCCTCCTATCACCAACTATACTGTCTCCTATTCTCACCAACTATAATATCTCCTACTCTCATCATCTATACTATCAGCTATTCTCACCAGCTATAATGTCTCCTACTCTCACCAAATATACTGTCTCCTACTCTCAAAAACAA
This sequence comes from Cepaea nemoralis, assembly GCA_014155875.1. Lineage (NCBI taxonomy): Eukaryota > Metazoa > Mollusca > Gastropoda > Stylommatophora > Helicidae > Cepaea > Cepaea nemoralis. The sequence continues at coordinate 32,570 of JACEFZ010005751.1, forward strand.
TAGTGTCTCCTACTCTTACCACTATACTGTCTCCTACTCTCAGAAACTATACTGTCTCCTACTCTCACTAACTATACGGTATCCTATTCTCACAATCTCTTTAGCTCTGCTCTCTGTTCCCCACCACCCTTGCATCCTCTCGTGTGTGTCATATTGCCCAAGGTATTTCCAGTAGCAACCCTCCGTGCCTAATAATATGACCAAGCTAACCGTCATGTGGATATACTGTTCAATAGTTGTCTGGTTTCTCCAATGTATTCAAGAGTTTAGAGGTCAGCCTGGCCGAAAGGTTTCTCGCGCTAGCATTAAAACTGCATCTGCAATGACTGTAATAGTGGTTGATTCATAGACTTGGTAGTTTCAATTCAACGATGATTACTCGTTCAGAAAGGAAAGGCAAACTACTGAACGCAAACTTATCAAGAAAGCCAACCTGGGATTGATCGACGCGTATTGCCAAGGACATGCAATTTTGTTTTTTTAAATGTGTTGATTTGATCCGTTTACTGCGATTTCTCGAGGGCGCCATGTTCGAGTGTGTTTACAATGAAATATCTGGAACTTGCGGAGGAAACTAATTCATGCCCCAAAGCAGGGACATGGCATGAGCCTATGATATAGTAGGACTCTAGTTGGCCAGCATGGCTGAATGGATAAGAACGCGTTTTCTTAAATATCCGGTGTGCTGAGCCGAAGTTAGGGGTTCAACCCCTACACCGGGTAGTTGGACTAAAATGTTGACCTATCGTCTTTGACCTGGGGACGTTAATTACAAGTGCCTCTGAAGTCGGAGCGGGTTCACTTGATGGCGAAGGACACTGTTAACAGGGAAAGCTAATCCACACGCGAAAATTCAGCCACACTAATGCAAGCACTATGTATGGACTACGCTTGAATTCAATGTAAGCGAGTGGGAAAACAAAACAAAAACTAGGACCCTCACATTCTCAAGGTATGAGTGCACAGAGAAAAAGGTCGTCAATCGCTTCCTCACTTAGCGGATAAAGAACGTGACTTCGAACTCTCGTCCGACCGGGCTGATTACATTCTCCGCGAAGGCACAAAACGATTTCACTAACGTGTTCACTAAACGATATCAATGTCGCCATTAAGCCATTACTCTAATGTGTTCACTACACAGTATCAATGTAGCCATTAAGCCATTACTCTAATGTGTTCACTACCAGTATCAATGTAGCCATTAAGCCATTACTCTAATGGGTTCACTACACAGTATCAATGTCGCCATTAAGCCATTACTCTAATGTGTTCACTACACAGTATCAATGTAGCCATTAAGCCATTACTCTAATGTGTTCACTACACAGTAACAATGTAGCCATTAAGCCATTACTCTAATGTGTTCACTACACAGTATCAATGTCGCCATTAAGCCATTACTCTAATGTGTTCACTACACAGTATCAATGTAGCCATTAAGCCATTACTCTAATGTGTTCACTACACAGTATCAATGTCGCCATTAAGCCATTACTCTAATGTGTTCACTACACAGTATCAATGTCGCCATTAAGCCATTACTCTAATGTGTTCACTACACAGTATCAATGTAGCCATTAAGCCATTACTCTAATGTGTTCACTACACAGTATCAATGTAGCCATTAAGCCATTACTCTAATGTGTTCACTACACAGTATCAATGTAGCCATTAAGCCATTACTCTAATGTGTTCACTACACAGTATCAATGTAGCCATTAAGCCATTATACTAACATGTTCACTAGACAATATCTGCGTAGACATAACCCCAGCCAGTCAGTATGTGTTGTGTCGAGCCATGCCCTGGTAAGATTATAATATAAATATCCTCAGATTTATTTCATGCCTTCGCACGTGTTGAACTCATGTGTAGTCCACTTGCTACTACTTCCAGATCACTGATCTGATTTTTGAGTGTGGGCTAACTTTCCCTATTACCAGTGTCCCTCGTAATCAGGCGAACCCACTCTGACATGTGAGGTACTTGTAATTTACACCCCCATGTTACAGACAGAGGTAAAGATCAAGTTCCGTGGTGCGCACCCTCTCCGGTTTCTGTGCTCTGAAAGGGGCAGGAGAGCGCGGCAGAACTTTGGTTTAGCTTTAGTGACAATAAGGTACTGCCAGCTCACGAAATAACTAGGGTTATAATTACATTGTAAGTGGAAATAGATTATTGTCGTCTCTAAGAAGAAATTAAATACCACACTATAATATATGTGTAAATGGAAATATTCTTAAACCAGTGAATTAATACAACTATCTCGCAACATTCATAACATCTAAAGGGTGTTGTTTCGAAGAGATTAGAACAAGATTCGTTATGGCAAAGGTAGTCTTTTTGCAAAATGGAAAACATTCTGACCATAAAAAAGTCAATCGCAACGAGAAAAATAGTGTTGAAGTGCTACATCATTCCTATACTTTTGAATGTTCGTGGAACGTGGACAATGGGCAGACAATGTGAAGAAAAGGAAACCCAAATGGCAGTGGAAATATAAGTTCTGAACATTATGCCATGAACAACATAGTCAGACAGAAAAACCAATGACCAAGTCCTACAAGAAACAAATGAAAACCTTACACTGATTAGAGAAATCACAATATACAAACAAGATTGTGTTGGCATGTTATGAGAAGAATTAGACCGGAAAACGTAGCTACAACTGGCACGACTAAGGGGAAAAGAATAAGGGGAAAGAAAGCGATCAATATCTGTAGGGCTTGGCCACGTGGCATAATTGGAGCAAGATCGACGACTCTGGTGATCGTATGAGATCTCGAAACATGACCATCCAGGTGATCGTATGAGATCTCGAAACATGACCATCCACACTAATCGACATGGCATACGATGATGATGAGCTCACAGAAGAACTATTATTATAAAACAAGTTTACCAGAAAAGCTGTTGTAATTCATCATTCATTTTTCGGGAATTCCCAACAATTCCTCATTTCTGAGAAAACCCATTTCATCGGAAACGTCGCAATTTCTAGTACAGTTTTATACGAAAAGCAATGACATAAGCTTTCAGTAAACTAATTTTGAAGCTGTTATCACTGTGGCACAATCCCGTAGTTTCATAACAGCTGACCCAGGGATCAGGCAAGCCAACACCAACAGGTCTGTATTTCTTTAATACAATTGTTTGGCGTTTCGTATCCTTCATCTACATATGTTTGGCTTTACACATCCTTTATCTTCACGCATTCATTATCATATGGGTTTGATAATATTTAGTGCCAGTGAATCTTGGAATGTAAATGAACAAATTAAGAAGAAATTAGAAGCAACAGAGATGTGGTTCCTGAGACGAATGTTGAGAATTCCTTGGACTGCCAGAGTAACTAACGACGACTGCCTGAAACAGGCTAATGAAACTAGAACACTATATACAACAATAAGAAAGAGACAAACAGCTTTCTTTGGTCATGTAATGAGAAGAGAGGCATTGGAGAACATAGTGACAACTGGAAAGATTGAGGGGAAGAGAGGCAGAGGCAGACCAAGAGAAATGATGCTGGATGGATTTAGACGATGGCACGGAGGAATATCAGCAGCAGAGTTGATCCAGAAAACCAAAGACCGAGATCTGTGGAGAGCCATGAACGCCTACGCCAGCTGGCAGGGCACTTGATGATGGTGATGATGAGTGAGTTAGCTTGACAACGGCACAGCCACATATTATACAATGAGCGTTGTGAATCTTCATCAGCTAGAAAAGCCAGCAACAGTTGATATATTTTCGCGTAACACGACCGTCTTATTTTCTGTAACATAACCACAGCTCAACACTGAAAGGACGAAATCCAGTGGGTGGGGCTGATATTTCTAGATGTTCATGTTGAAATAAATTGGGTTGTGCCTTTTGTCACTTTTATTATTCTTACTGCCTGGGTTATAAAGTCAGCAAATTCTTTCGTCAGACATGGAATTCAATGAAATCGGAAAGAAGAACATGATGAACCGGACTTCAATGATAGTGCCATCCTGCCAGACATAATATAATTAGAGGCAAATAAAGTAAACACACTTGATGGTAGACCACATCAATTAGGTTATAAAATGTACTGGGAGATAAACATTCAAAGTGGGATAAAACAAGCAAAAGATTATCCAATCTTCCTTGATGAACCTCCACAAAAAGATGCATACCCATATTTAAAATCAATGTAGACACAATATGGGGAATCGACAGCTCTATCAAAATAAGAAAACAAAGAGCTAAAGAAGCTGTCACAGCACAAGGACACCGATGGAAGTCAAAGGAAATTACTCTTAGCTCCAAACTTAAGAGTACTTAATTCCAAGGTTACACCAACTCTACTGTGTTGATGAGAAACACAGAGAACCACTATAATAATTATAAACTACAAACATTCTTTACTTTTTGCCTGCGCAGTATATAAGGACTAAAATAAATGACAGTATCCCACAGTTGAAGTACATATAGAGAACAAATACCAACGAATCAAGAGCTGAAGAAAAGGCATCGGCACTGGACAGGACACACTTAGTGACATCCGTCTAGTAATATAACGAGTCATCCCTATGTCTATTACCCAGGGACCAGCGAAATAGAGGGATACGTAAATGCCCATGAAGGTTGGAGTTGAACATAGAAATGAATAAAATGGGTAAAACATGGTGGATGCTGCAGAAGATGCAACAGATAGAACGGCGCTGGGTGTGAATTAGTTGACGGCTTTTACCCCAATTGAGGGGGCGGGTGTGGTCAAGGGCATAGGTGGGTGATGGGGTAGCTTAGACTGATTTTTTTCTTCGTTGATTGATTGATTGATTAATTTAGGAATCGACATCACAGCATTCGGGGCATTCCCATAAGTGCTCCGTCCCCATCCTCAGCAGCCAGCGAAGAGTTCCAACACTAATAGTATCAGTAGCAATCTGTTTTACCAGGTTATATACTTTGAATATATCTTGTTATTACTATCAGGTTATACACTTTGTATGTCTCATTTTTTAACATGTATTATGTTAATGTAATTTTGAAAACCATGGGAAAAAAGTGACCCTCATTCGAAAGCACTGAGTTAACACTCAGGGAAAGAAATCATGCACGAAATTAACACTCAGCGAGAGAAATCATGCACTAAATTAACACCCATGATGACAAATTATGCACTGAATTAACTCACGGAGGAAATAATGCACTAAGTTAACACTTAAGAATATAATTTTGTACTAAATTAACACTCAGAGACATCTCGCACTACATATTCACTAGGAAGATAAATCATGCACAAACTTAACATGCAGTAAGATAATTTAACATAGGATAAGATAAATCACACAATAATTTAACACGCAGGAAGATAAATCATACAATAATTTAGCGTTCATAAAAATAAATCACAAACCAAGTTAACATTCATGGAAAATTAATCTGACAATGTTTTAACATTCATGAAGATACATTAGACAATAATTTAACATGTAGGGGAGGGAAATCACACAATAATGCAACTTTCATGAAGATAAATCACACACTGATGTATCATTCAGGGCGAAAAATAACACACTAATATATTACTCAGGGAGATGAATCACACATATAATGTGACATTTAAAAAAAAAATCAATCACACACCAGTTTAACATTCAAGGTAGATAAATCCGACAATAATTTAACATTCATGAACATAAATCACACAATAAATTTAAAATTCAGGGAAGGGAAATCACACACTAATGTAATATTTATAAAGATAAACCACACACTAATTTATCATTCAGAGCGATAAATCACACACTAATTTAATATTCAGGAAAATAAATCAAACGACAATTTATCTTTCAGGGAGATAAATCATACACTAATGTATTATTTAGGGAGAAAATGACACACTAATGTATCATTCTAGGAGATAAATTATTTCTTAAATCGTCACGGTATTTAAGTGTAAAAAACCTGAAGTATGCTCTCTGTTCAGTCATGTGACACATGTGACAGTTATGTTTGATATTTTAAATTCCAGACACAATGGCCTTTAACAGCATGGATGTGTTCGTTGATATAGACGAAGTTTCCGAGGTCTGGCAGACACTTGTGGCCGTCCTCTTGAGCAGTCTGGAAGCTCCTGCATCCTCCAATTGGTACCAGCAACTCAACTTAGTTCTGCTCGGTAAAACAGGTGGCGGCAAAAGTGCAACTGGAAATACAACACTCGGTCGTCGGGTGTTTAGAAGCAGCTCATCAGCTAGTTCCGTCACTTCAGAAGTGACGAGCAGGCAAGGGGTGTGTGGCAATTATGTTCTAAACATCGTAGACACGCCAGGCTTGGCTGACACAAACTTCCGCCACGACAAAGTTAAGGCGGCAGAGCAGACGATAGAAAACATGGAGAAAGCCTTGAGGCTGTCACCAGACGGCGTCCACGCCTTTCTATTTGTGGTACAATTTGGTAGCCGGTTTACTGATGAAGATAGGTATGTTCTTGACACTTTGAGACAGATTTTCGGGCGACATTTTTTAGAGAGACATGGGATCCTTCTGTTTACCCGCGGGGATTGTTTCGAGCTGTCAATGGACAATGAAGAACACACCGGATAAGTCCTTCGGTGAATGGTACAAAGAGCAGAAAGGAAGTATGTTTGATTTGATTAAAGAGTGCAAAAACAGATGCATACTCTTCAACAACAGATTGAGGGATGACCATGCCAAGAAGAAGCAAGCGGAACAACTGGTTGAGCTAGTGCAGAGATGTGAAAGTTCTTATACGTTTTTGGATTTCACGAGGTTTCAAAGTCTAAGAGATAGATTAATTGTAGAGCTTAAACTGCCGAAGTTAAAGCAAATATTCGAGCTTGAAATTAATAAACTTAAATTGGTGATTTATCAGAAGGATCAGTGTGGACGTACGCCACCTGCTGACGTCCACCAAATAAAATTGCAAATTCAACAACTGGTGGAAAAGATCATCATGGAAGATAAAGAAACCAACCTGCTGTCTGACATGTTAGCACAGCTGACCGCGATTGACTTACAGTTTGAAAGCTATCTCAAGAGACAAGAGGAAGCACGCCGAAAAGCTAGCGAGGAAGAGGATAGTCTGTGTTCTATTATGTAACATGCCATACTTTCACAATCCGAGTGGCCTTGAGGTCGACATTTTAATTCATTCTATACTGTGCAATGAAAGTATGGTAAGCCATCACAACATAGTTCAACTTTCCGGTTCTCCGCTGTTTGCGTTTCTCATCTAATTCTGTTCCGTACTGTCTACGCTACTCATCTAATTTCGTTCCCCGCTGTCTACGTCTGCCACCTAATTCCGTTCCCGCTGTCTCCTCTAATTTATTGCTCAAGGCGGCTGTGTGTTGGGGGTCATGATCTGTATCTTTGAATCTAGCTTCTGGTGTTTCATTCTTTTTTTCCTTTTTTTTTTTGGTTTGTTTTTCTTTTGTTGTGTTCGCTCACTGCTAACCCAAGCGTAGTCTGCACTGGTATAATGTTTGTGTGTGGGCCAGCTTTCCCTATTACATGTGTTCCCTGCCATCAAGCGAATCTATTCCGATGCCTGATTCATTTGTAATATACGTCCCAAAGTCTAGGACCAGAAGTCAACCGTTAAGTCCAACCGACCAGTGAAAGGCGGGAGAACCCACTACCCTGCCACCAACGCAGCTTAAGTTTAAGAGCGGGCACTTTGAACCTTTCGACCACGCAATGTCCTCTTCTGATGTGACTTCTTGCCTCTGACATTGCAATCGAGCATCTAGACACAGGGGACGATCTGGAACAATGTTTATGTGTGTGTGTGTGTGTGTGTTTGTGTGTTTGTGTATGCGTGAATGCATGCATGTATAAATGCATGTACTGTATGCGAGGGGGTGTGGATTTGTATGTTATTGAGTGGGTGTATAACTGTGAGAGTTTCAGAAAATGATGTAAGTATGCATGCAGGTGTGTATGTGTGTGTGTGTGTTTATGAATGTGCGTGTGTACATGTGGATGCCTGTCTCAATACATGGTAATGTGCGTTGTTTATGTTTACAAAATTCATTTGACACTGGTTATTTCCTATGTGAATATAACATGTACAATTGATGCATGAAATTTGAGTGATTGGAAGCGCCGAATGTAAGCCTCCGTGCCCAGTTTGCGAACCTTTGAAAATAGAGTTCCTTCGTTTGATCTAAAGCTTTAGAGCACATGTGTCAAATTGAAGACCCGCGGGCCACATTCGGCCCGCCGTACAATCATATCAGGCCCGAGAGGTCTCAACCGACGTACAAATATGTTCGGCCCAAGAGAGAATATTAGGGGAAAAAAATTGTGTTCATGGTTACGATATAAAGTGCAAATCAAATTCCCTAATTAGCAATATTCCGAATGATAAGCTACCCGAGAATGTTCTCGCTCCGATCAGAATAAGCGAAAATAAAAGTGGTGTCGGCTCCGTGGCTAAGTCGGCTCCTTGGCTACAAGGCTTGCGAACGCGGTTCGTGAGCCGGGTACCAGGCGTTCGAAGCTCAGCTGCGACCGATTTGTGCAGCAGACCGTGTCGCATTGTGTTATAACGTGCTGGTATGGGAGCCGGTCGTTCAGAAAGCAATGGCAAACTACTGAACGTAACACTTGCCTAGTAGATCAACAGCAGCTGAAAAATGCTGGTGTTGACTGCAACGTCCCGTAAGGGATACGAAACAAAATTAAATTGAGTTAGTGTACGTCGTTACAGTTACCTAGCAACATACAGATGCTCGTTTTGGAACGCCGCATAAAAAATGAAAGTAGTGCAATGCCAGGATATTGCATCACCTTTTCCCGTTAACTTTATCAGGGCCAATGGTTTAAATCACAGCCAATTTAAGTCTTTTTGTGTGTGTGCAGGAAATGAGACAGTTGTTCGTGATAAAAAGTGGAAATGTGAGTTGGCGTTTCTGTCTGATATAACTACTCATCTCAACGACTTGAACCTGCAGCTCGAGGGACGGGATCACACTATCAATTACATACATGCTGCAATGAAGGTATGTCAAGTGAAGCTGAGCTTATGGGAAACACAAATGCACCAATGCAACCTTTCTAACTTTTCTTGTTGCCAGGCAATGTTAAACCAAGTCAACGCTATGGTGTTTCCCAATGCGGACTTTGCTGAAAACCACAGCATACTTCACACCGAGTTCGCACGGCGCTTTAGTGTCTTTGAAGCATATACAAGTAAATTTGAGCTGTTTCGTAATCCATTTGCCATAGATGTGGAAAATGCACCTGTTAATTTGCAGATGGAGTTAATAGAGCTGCAGTATAATGGGACACTAAAGGCAAAGTACGACACTGTGGGGCTTGCACAGTTCACTCGTTTCATTCCTGAAGAGATGCCTCGGATTCGTCTACATGCGATTCGAACCTTGAGCATGTTTGGTAGCACATATATGTGTGAGCAGCAGTTTCTGTGATGAAGATTAACAAAACGTCACGCAGGATTCGTCTCACTGATGAACACTTGCTGTCCATCATGAGAATCTCAATGATACAAAACATTACTTCCAACATAAACGAACTTGTAGCCAAGAAAAGATGCCAAACATCGTGCTCTATCTATGGTATTCTTTGCCATCTCCTTAGAAACCACATTTCCAAAGCCATCAGAAGTTTTTCAGCTTGACTGCTCATTGTCCACGCTTCACATCCATACAAAAGTACAGGTTTTATTTAGCACTTCAACACTCTTTTTCTCGTTTCGATTGATATCTTTTTATTGGCCAGTATGTTTTTCATCTTGCAAAAGGCTACCTTCGCAATGACAATTCTTGTTCTAATCTCTTCAAGGCATCTCGCATCAGCTGTTATGACTGTTCCGAGATAACTGTACCGATTAACTTGCTTAAGAATATGCTCATTTTCTCGTATATCACATTGTGGTATTTCCTTCTTCCCAGTGACGACCATAATCTGTGTCTTCTAACTATTCAATTCTAACCCTAGTTGCTCACTGTGTGCAACAACCGCATCTACCAAATGTCGCAGGTCCTGTTAATTTTCTGCAATCAAGACTGTATCATCTGCATATCTAATGTTATTGATGTATCTTCCCCCAGTGTTGATTCCTTCCATATCTTCTATATTTCTGAAAATATTTTCACTGTACATGGAAACAGATCTGCAGACATTACACATCCATGTCTCACACCTCTGTTAATAGGCTGATATTGACCTACATCATTATCAAATCTGATGGCAGCGTGTTGTTTCCAATATATGTTTTGTACAAGTCTAATGTCTTTTCCATCAATTTGTAGATCTTCAAGCATCCTTATCATGTCGACATGTCTCACTTTATCGAAAGCTATAATTACCACAGTCTTTAATTACAGTAGACTGTCATGAAATGCTGCATGTTAGTGATTCCCAGATCGACGACTGTATACAGCGAATACCCAGGGAGTAGAAGGGTTAATGAAACAGAAGGATAAAACACAACGGATTGACCAGCGCATATGTATATAGGTCAAGTCGGGAGAGTCGACTACAACACAGGTAAACTGGCGAGTGGAAAAATTAGTTTGCTACAAAGACAGACAGTATCATGGACCAGCCTATTGCGTTCTGGAGGTAGGTTTGCGACTAAGACTGGACAGCAGAATGCGGTTTGGTTGTATTAAACAACGGAAAAGTTCGAGATCAGAAATTTTCCACTGACAAGGGATAATGAAGTCTGAATTTGCTTTGTCCAGCAATGTCAAGGATTATGCGACATAGACTGACCTATAAAGAGTAGCCACTTTCTTTGTCAGTTTAGTGTGTGTATTCCAAACTGGACGAGAAGATAGAATTATGTGTCCTGTAATGAAAAGAAATATCCTCCCTTATAATGGGATAAAGTGCTTGGATGCGGATAAATTTCGATTCGTGGATTTACATTAATTCTATAAAGGAACATAGATGCCTAAATAAGGTATATTAGAGTATAGTTTAGAATAGGAATATATATATTAGTGAAGTGCATTTAACATTGTTTCTATTAGTAGGAATAGTATAGATGTGGGGTGAATCTTCTATCCTATGTCAGAGTGGGTTTTTTTCGGAAGCCTTTTCATTTCGGCTGGAGGAAAAGACACTCACATAGGGGAGAAGAGGAAGCAGACACAAATCTCACTATTAAATGTATCTCAACCAGGTTTCCATACCAGTGCGAGACGTATCAAATAAGAGAATACAGATGGCTGTGGTCCAGATCACTCAGTGTTGATAACCCACAAGAAAGCCCTTTAAAGGAATAAAGCACGACACTTGTGCAGGAGAAAAGAAAGAATAGAAGTCTCGCCGGAAGAATTAAGGACGACAGAGAAAGAATAATAAAGATCAGATGAGTTAATGGAAAAGCTCAAATGACTCAATCTCATAGAGTAGCAAAGTGCGTACCCAGTGCATATATCAATTACAAAATATCAAGTGTAGAACTTATACAGAACACTCATAGAACATTCTAGAAACTCGATGTGTTTTTCCAGAATGGATTAAAGAACGCTATACGAAAACACCGAACATTCATTTTAAGCGGACAGAAAATAGCTAGCGGGTTAAGTACATTGATACCATGGTGAACATTTTCATTACAAAGAACGGATTTATCTACAGACTCAAGCAGACGGAGCCGTCAGGGTGAGATCGTTCTGTGGTGTCTATATATCGTCCTGTACTTTAGCCGAGAGAAGAGACGAGAGAAAGACACGAAGACTATCTATCAACATCTTATCTAGCAGCCACACCAGAAGAACACTAGCAACGACACAGACAATACCCATCCATACACAAGACATAGTTTTTTAAATAAATCTTTTATTTAATGTTAAAAAGAACTGTTGTCGGAGTATGTGTTGAGGGAAAAATAGAGAGAGTGAAAGAAAGAGATATATGGAGGATAAGACGGAAGAGAGGAGTGTAGACAAAAAGTCAGTAACTAATCCCAACAGATAATCAGGTTAAAGATGTGCATGTTGATTCTAATCTCCTCTCGAGGAAATAACAGCACATAAAATGGTGGGAGCAGCGGGATACGTACATACATAATACTCATATGACCTAAGGCATAACAAGGCATATGCAGAGAGAGGTACCGGCATATTGGCACAGGCATAGCGGAGTACCTACATGTTGGGACATACTGATTGGAAGGAATATAAGTATATATTGATGACTTTTAATGGAAGGACGTCCATTGGATATATGGTGCCATTACATATAGGGTAGAAACATTTCATTAATGCTGGTGACTTTGCAGTGAGAAAAATCCAGACAGAGTGAATGTGGATAGGTGGTAAGACATTACATACCTAGTCACACGGTCACACGTCTACATAAGTCTTTATCCTATATCTCCTCTTGTGGATGAGAGAGTGGTTGTGAGGTACGGTGGGGGTGTCGTAGGTTTATAATATTAGATAGACATAGATAATGATATAGGTTCTAGGTGGAATATAATTGTATAGTGAGTACTTCTTTTCTGCCTTGAGGGATCTTTACTCAACTTGCTGACTTATCTGCTGTAACTATGGCAACTCCTAAAGTAACTACAGCAGAACTGAGAGCCAACGGGGAGGAAATTGGGTTAGCTGGTACCGAGCTAACTGATTACATACAAGAAAGAGAGAGAGAGATTCGTAAAGGGGAAAGAGAAGACCGGAAAGCCGAGTTGGAAGTGAGAAAAATAGAGGTGGAGACCAAACGAATGGAAATGGAACAAGAGGCCAAGAAACTAGAACAGGAGACCAAGCGACTGGAAATGGAACAAGAGGCCAAGAAACTAGAACAGGAGACCAAGCGACTGGAAATGGAACAAGAGGCCAAGAAACTAGAACAGGAGACCAAGCGACTGGAAATGGAACAGGAGACCAAGAAACTGGAAATGGAACAGACTGCCAGGAGACAAGAAATGGAACATGAATACCGCTTGAAAGAGTTAGAACTCAAGACACAAACTAAGGGTGAAATAGATGCAGCAGAAGGAAGTTCATCTTCACCTGGGGCAACCTACATGACGTGGACAGGGTTACCATGCCATGAAGTTTCCTTGGCGGTCTACTGATGAAAGTAAAGAGAAGATATTCCAGTTTTTGGATCGGTTCGAGGCTATGGCAGTCGCTATGGGACTAGATAGAACCAGATGGGCTCTGAAAGTATCCCAGTCTTTACGTGGTTCGGGCTACGAGGTCTACACACGCCTACCACCAGGACAGGAAAATCAGTATGAGGAATTGAAAGCAGCTTTGATGAAACATTATGAAGTCACAGCACAAACGTATCGGAAGAAGTTTAGATCGTCTAGACGAGAGCCGGGAGAGCTATTCGCCGCATACAGTCTGAGGCTGAAATCCTATCTACAGAAATGGATGGACTTGGCAGAATTCCAGAGGGATTATGAGAGTCTCGAAGAGATGATGGTGGTAGACCAGATGCGAAAGCAAATGTCGAAACCTCTCAGAACCTTCTTAGGAGAACAAGGGGCGGAACGGATTGATGTTGTGAATAAGCTGGCGGAACGATTCGTGGAAGTACATGGTGAAACTGAGGAACTAAGTACACAAACCAAAGGTCAGGAGAAACCAGAGAAAAAGAAACATAAAAACTGGGAAGGAGAAAAAGGGGAACCTTATATAAAGCACACAGAGGAGAGTTCAGAGAAGGTGAAGGTAGGAAACCAGAGCACCTCGAATTCTCAAGCGAAACGACAGTGGTCTGAAAGGTGGTGTTCATTTTGTAGGGCGGCCTCCCACAACACAAAAGACTGCAGATCGAAACCTAAAAGTTCTTACTTCGCAGCATGCAAAGTGATTCCTACATCGGTGATCACAGACAAGGCTGAGGTCGGCGAAGGAGAAAGGAACAAAAAGGACACAGGAAACCTAGGAAGGGAACAGAGTGCACTCACTGCCAGTCGACAACACATAATACTGTGGACTGCAGATGCAAGGCCAAACACGCCAATTGCATAACCAACCTCGAGGAATCAAAAGAGGAAGGCAAGGAAACGGTCAAGGAGATGAAAGACACTCAGGACCAAGAGAGACCACCTGTGGTTGAACTTATTGAAGTCAATGGCCAGCAGGTTGCTTGTCTCTATGATACAGGTTTGGATGGGGAAGCGGTGGTGGACGCCAGCTTAGTAAGCCCAGACCAACTTACAGGGGAGACCATAGAAATACAGCCGGCAATGAGGAGTGCTGTTACCATGACGCTGCCAATCGCCAAGGTGGAGATTAAATCCAGGTACGTCACGGGCATTATTCCAGCTGCTGTATTATCTGACTCCTTATTTCCAATGATCATTGGCACGAAATATGTCTTTTTGGGGATGCCCAAACAGCCAACCCAAAAGGGAACAGTAGTCAGTGGATCTAAAGGGAAGGAAAAAGAGGCAGAGACACTATGCGACAACTCAGAGATAGGAGAATTGCATACTGCCCAGAGGAAGGATACTACGTTGCATCCTTGCTACAGGAAGCTGCAAAGAAGTGCTGAGCCACCAGAACGGGGACAGTACTTTCTGAAGAATCAACTACTCTATCGGAGAGCTGGGAGGGGAGATAACCTGCATGAGCAGTGGGTGGTTCCAGAGACCCACCGTCTTCACATTCTTCAGAGTGGACACATCATAGACGAGAATCGACATATGGGTGTCAGAGAGACCTTGCAGCAAATATCCGGCCATTATTGCTGGCCAGGAATGACCGGAGATGTACGCCGGTGGGTGAAGTCTTGTTCGGAGTGCCAGAGAGCACCACCCAACAAGCGAATTAAGAGGAAACTAGCTCTTAAAGTGGAAGACAAAGTGGAAGTGTGGAGTCCAGCAGAGACCAATATACTCCAAGTAGGATGGAAAGGACCTTATCCTGTGGAAAAGGTGGTGTCCAAGAACATCTACAAAATACGGATCGGGGAAGAGAAGAAAAATCTCCCTAGACATCTCATTAGGAAATATGAGGAGAGATCCGGGAGCAAAGCTTCACACTTTATGGTGATGGCAGCCATTAGGACAAAGGTTACCAGTCCAGACGAAGACCAGAGATCGCCAGTACAACATAGGAGGGCCTATGGGACAGTACGTGATAGGTCAGATTTACCAAACGACAGGAGGAGGGAAATCACAAGTCAGGGAAAGGACAAGAGTGAAAGTTTCACCGGTAACCAAGTTCAGAAGGGGTGGGTAACGTCGGGAAAAGCGAGAATTACCCAGGACTCCAACCAAAGATTGGCTGACCAGATACAATATCGCCCAAGATGGTCCTGGAAACAAAAGCCCAGGAGGTTTGGGAAAGACGACTCGGTCCGACGAGGACGAGGCGGAACATCCCCAGAGAAAAAACCGGGGGAAACCAAGAGGACATGGAAGCAGTGTTACAATCAGGATGGGACAATCCGTTTGTATTGTGAGCCGTCGCTGACGCAAGTCGAAAGTAGGTCGACCGGACGTACAGGAGCGAGGAGCCAACACTAGTTTCAGTCGTTAGTAGTATAGTAGGGTGTCAATTAGAGCGCCTACTGGATAATGAAGTGAGCCATGTGAGGACCCAATCATATCATCAACACGTGATGTTAATAGCTACTTCGCAGAAGCTCAACGCACGGCGGATGTGATGGACGTTGTTGCTGCAACGGGACTTCACAGTGGAATACTTTGGTAAGGAGAATGTAGGAGCAGATTTTTTATCCAGACATCCAGATCCGGAGGAAGAAGCCTAGGGTTGTGGATCATGGGAATCAAACCTACAGTGAGAAAGATTCGACGCGGTCTAATCTCTTAAGAGGGGGCCTATGTCATGAAATGCTGCATGTTAGTGATTCCCAGATCGACGACTGTATACAGCGAATACCCAGGGAGTAGAAGGGTTAATGAAACAGAAGGATAAAACACAACGGATTGACCAGCGCATATGTATATAGGTCAAGTCGGGAGAGTCGACTACAACACAGGTAAACTGGCGAGTGGAAAAATTAGTTTGCTACAAAGACAGACAGTATCATGGACCAGCCTATTGCGTTCTGGAGGTAGGTTTGCGACTAAGACTGGACAGCAGAATGCGGTTTGGTTGTATTAAACAACGGAAAAGTTCGAGATCAGAAATTTTCCACTGACAAGGGATAATGAAGTCTGAATTTGCTTTGTCCAGCAATGTCAAGGATTATGCGACATAGACTGACCTATAAAGAGTAGCCACTTTCTTTGTCAGTTTAGTGTGTGTATTCCAAACTGGACGAGAAGATAGAATTATGTGTCCTGTAATGAAAAGAAATATCCTCCCTTATAATGGGATAAAGTGCTTGGATGCGGATAAATTTCGATTCGTGGATTTACATTAATTCTATAAAGGAACATAGATGCCTAAATAAGGTATATTAGAGTATAGTTTAGAATAGGAATATATATATTAGTGAAGTGCATTTAACATTGTTTCTATTAGTAGGAATAGTATAGATGTGGGGTGAATCTTCTATCCTATGTCAGAGTGGGTTTTTTCGGAAGCCTTTTCATTTCGGCTGGAGGAAAAGACACTCACATAGGGGAGAAGAGGAAGCAGACACAAATCTCACTATTAAATGTATCTCAACCAGGTTTCCATACCAGTGCGAGACGTATCAAATAAGAGAATACAGATGGCTGTGGTCCAGATCACTCAGTGTTGATAACCCACAAGAAAGCCCGTTAAAGGAATAAAGCACGACACTTGTGCAGGAGAAAAGAAAGAATAGAAGTCTCGCCGGAAGAATTAAGGACGACAGAGAAAGAATAATAAAGATCAGATGAGTTAATGGAAAAGCTCAAATGACTCAATCTCATAGAGTAGCAAAGTGCGTACCCAGTGCATATATCAATTACAAAATATCAAGTGTAGAACTTATACAGAACACTCATAGAACATTCTAGAAACTCGATGTGTTTTTCCAGAATGGATTAAAGAACGCTATACGAAAACACCGAACATTCATTTTAAGCGGACAGAAAATAGCTAGCGGGTTAAGTACATTGATACCATGGTGAACATTTTCATTACAAAGAACGGATTTATCTACAGACTCAAGCAGACGGAGCCGTCAGGGTGAGATCGTTCTGTGGTGTCTATATATCGTCCTGTACTTTAGCCGAGAGAAGAGACGAGAGAAAGACACGAAGACTATCTATCAACATCTTATCTAGCAGCCACACCAGAAGAACACTAGCAACGACACAGACAATACCCATCCATACACAAGACATAGTTTTTTAAATAAATCTTTTATTTAATGTTAAAAAGAACTGTTGTCGGAGTATGTGTTGAGGGAAAAATAGAGAGAGTGAAAGAAAGAGATATATGGAGGATAAGACGGAAGAGAGGAGTGTAGACAAAAAGTCAGTAACTAATCCCAACAGATAATCAGGTTAAAGATGTGCATGTTGATTCTAATCTCCTCTCGAGGAAATAACAGCACATAGACCGCTAAATTGTCAGCTGCCACTAGAACAAAGGTGTATGTTGACAGCACAGGTTCACATACGTTTTCAAGTATTAATTTAACATGTAACAATGTCTGTTATTTTTAGTGGTATATTACTGTATTCCCTGGAGTTGATGTTGTCATTAAAAAACGCGCAATGGGGGTGTGTAGGTGTTGGGCCGCGTTTGATTTCTTTCTGTATCTTGTGTCTAGAGTTTTTGTCTGGTGTCTAGAGTGTGTGATACATGGGAGCTGAGATGTTGTATGTGGTGTCTAGAGTGGGTGATACATGGGAGCTGAGATGTTGTATGTGGTGTATAGAGTGGGTGATACATGGGAGGTGAGATGTTGTGTGTGGCGTCTAGAGTGGCTGATACATGGGAGCTGAGATGTTGTATGTGGTGTCTAGAGTGGGTGATACATGGGAGCTGAGCTGTTGTATGTGGTGTCGAGGGTGGGTGATACATGAAAGCTGAGATGTTGTATGTGGTGCCTAGAGTGGGTGATACATGGGAGCTGAGATGTTGTGTGTGATGTCTAGAGTGGGTGATACATGGGAGCTCAACTGTTGTGTGTGATGTCTAGAGTGGGTGATACATGAGAGCTGAACTGTTTTGTGTGATGTCTAGAGTGGGTGATACATGGGAGATGATCTGTTTTATGCGGTATCTAGAATGTGTGATACACGGGAGCTGAGTTTCCTAACTGTTTTGTTCACGCTTATTGTGTTGGTAAGAGAAGCAAACTATGCTAAATGATGTGAGAAAATTAGTTCTTAAGAGCTATATCTAGCTAATTCTGATGTACGGAATCGGATCACTACAATTATCAGACACATGTTGAATTGCTTATAAATTGCGGAGATGTGGTTTCATAGAAGGATGACGAGAAGACTGGACGGATAAAAAAGTAATAAAAACAACTTGAAAGGAGTTAACTCACAAAGACAACTGGTTACCCGCATCAGAAGAGGACAATTTACACTCTTTGAGTATGTCGTGAAAAAGGAAAAGTTGGAGTACGTTGTAACGATGGGGACATGGAGGAGAGGATAAGCAGTGGAGACAGAGAAAGAAGATGCTGGACAGTTTGATGTAATAGCATGGAGGAACATCTGTATAAGAAATTATTGACAGTACTCGAGACAGAAGGCTGTGGAGAGACATTCCGACCAATGCTGCACAGCATAATATATTAGAGAAAGCAAGATAAACAGTCAGTGGTAGCCAACATGTTAAATCAGGGTGTTTTAAAGGAAGCTGAGCCTCAAAGTCAACTTATCACTAACATCAGAATGAGGCAGTCATCGCTTTTTGGCCACGTTACGAAAAGACAAAAACTGGAATATGTGTCAAGCCGGAAGATTTGCGGAAAGAGATATAGAGGGAGACAGCGTGACAAGATTCTTGACAGTCTTGTGTCATGGCACGGAGGGGAGTCAACATATGAATTGATCCATGAAGTCGGAGATCGTAATGTGTGGAGAGGCATGATCTCCCACGCCAGGCGACAAGGCACTGTGTGATCATGATGATGATGGTATCATTACTTGAACTAAGTGGATTAAGTTTAGAGCAGAAACATAAACAATAGCCCATGGCGTGAGCCTTACTTTGAATGAGTTTGGCCGGAACATTGAAGCTCTGGTTAATGAACTACCATTCACGATACGTAGTGTTAGTGGCGGAGTGTGCTAGAATGTTGCTATGATGACATGGAGGAAGATCGCTGTCAGAAATGACTAGCAGTACACAAGACAGAAGGCTGGGGACAGAGATGATGCCTACAGTTATAAAGGTATCCTAAACACGAGATAATCGATTTCATTGCACTGAGTCATATACCATAAGGCTTGGTCTCTTTCCGCAGAGTATATGAGTGGTTATGAATACAACTCTTTACTTAATTGACATATTGTTTATATTTGAATACTTATAAACATAGTACACAGATTGCTTTTGTCAATTTGCATGTGGTAATACTGCCTTTAGTGCGTTTACAAATGTTTGCCCTCATTAACGTTCACTTTTTTTAAAAGTATCTGTTGCATTGTTATGAATGTTTTCCTGCCGTCTTATATTTACCCCCACCCAAGGAATATTCTTTGATAGGTACAAAGGCAACTGAAATCATGGAAAGCGGTGACATTTCTTTGATGTTTTGGGTAAAATGTATTGAATTAACGCTAACAAACTTGTTTTACAGTAATGCACATCAATTCGGGTCACATGTGAACATTTCCGTTCCACTATGTGACGTGCTACTCGTAAGGAAATTCCGGTGCACCACGGATTATATTCATTATTCAACACTACTGTTTCCGTGTGAAAATGTAATACAATAATAATGCTTTGTATTGATTGATTGATTGATTGATTGATTGATTGATTGATTTAGGAACCGACATCACAGCATTCGGGGCATTCCCATAAGCGCTCCGTCCCCATCCTCAGAAGCCAGCGAAGGGTTCCAACCCCAATAGTACCTGTAGCAATCTGATTATATGTGCGTCTCGCCTTTCCTCTAAGCGTCGAGCATAGGCCAGATCCCCTCGTCACTCCACGCTGTCGCATTCTTGCCAGACCATGGTGATCCATTTGCTCCTCCGAGGTGTACACGTGCTCCCACAATGTCGCAACCACGTCTGCCATATCATGCATCAATACTCCACCACGTTTTGCAGAGCCAGCCAATCTGTCTGCCTGTTCATTCCCCAACACACTAGCATGCCCCGGAGAAAATATCCAGATGATGCTTTGTAATCTAATTAATGCTTTGTAATCTAATTCCTGTGTAAGTGTACTAAATTTAACCAACAAATCATTTCTCTTCTTTAAATGTTTGTGAATATACTGGACACCACATTACGGTCCGATGTGTGTGTGTGCGCTTGTTATTTGACCTATGCTGGTTTAATATAAAATTATGAGCCCTATGGTGCTATCTCAATGGTTTGATATGTATGAATTATGTCCGTTTTCCATATTTGTAGGTTCATCTGTATTATAAACGTGACTAATAAAAACACTTAAGTTGGAGTGTCTAGTTGGTCATGCGTCGAAGCACATTTGTTCCTGCAGCGAGGCGCCGTCGTCATTTGGAGGTGACAGGTTCGAATTCCGGTCGGTAACTATAGCTTTCAAATTTTATGTTGTCTAGTGCGTCCTCTAATATCTACTTCTTTCTTCTCCTTCTATGAGCTCCAAAACAATACTATGTGTGTTTATCTGTGAACTACATTTCATAAAATGCACTTCATCTCTGGCCCGTAAATTATCTGCCGCACATAAACAAACATTGAAATCTGCTGTGCAATCGCCAGAACAGAATGTTTTTTGTTGGGTGTACATAATGATAAGATTATATGCTATATCCCATCATTTTCCCTCAGTTGGTTACTGAGGTATGACATTTTATACGGGGACAAACATCTATGAACGCTTTATAGGTGTTTAATTTTGTTGTGTTATCAAGTTGGGTTGGTTATTTGTGTGTTTTTTTTTGTTTTTTGGTCTCTTTTTTTGCCTGACTTCATTAGCTTAGCTTTGATTGCTTAAAGCACCTTTGTCTTGGAGGTGCAGCTTTGCTGATTGTTTTGCTTCGGGTACCTTTGTCTTTGATGTATAGTTTTGTGGTTCAGATACCTTTGGCTTGGAGGTATAGTTTTGTGTTTCAGATACCTTTGTCTTGGATGTATAATTTTGTGTTTCAGATATCTTTGTCTTGGATGTATAATTTTGTGTTTCAGATACCTTTGTCTTGGATGTATAATTTTGTGTTTCAGATACCTTTGTCTTTGATGTATAATTTTGTGTTTCAGATACCTTTGTCTTCAAGGTATAATTTTGTGTTTCAGATACCTTTGTCTTGGTAGTGTAGCTTTGTTTATTTGTAACGGGTAACTTTGTATTGGAGGTGTAATTTTGTGTTTCATATACCTTTGTCTTCGAGGTATAGTTTTGAGTTTCAGATACCTGCGTCCTGGAGGTATAGTTTTGTGTTTTGGGCACGTTTGTCTTGGAGGTGTAGTTTTGTGTTGCAGATACCTTTGAATTGGAGGTATAGTTTTGTGTTTCGGACACATTTGTCTTGGGGGTGTAGTTTTGTGTTGCAGATACCTTTGAATTGTAGGTATAGTTTTGTGTTTCGGACACATTTGTCTTGGAGGTGTAGTTTTGTGTTTCGTGTATCTTTATCTTAGAGGTATAGTTTGGTGCATCAGATACCTTTGTTTTGGAGGTATAGTTTTGGGTTTCAGATACCCGTGTTCTGGAGGTATAGTTTTGTGTTTCTGGCACATGTGTCTTGGGGAGTATAGTTTCGTGTTTCAGATACCACTGTCTTGGTGGTATCGTATTGCGTCGATCAAAAAACAGTGCTCCAGGTCCTGATGGCATAAGATACGACGACATAAATAGGTGTACCGACAATGAGCTAGAGAAACTAGCAGACATGTACAACAACAGTATAGGGAGTGCTAGCATCAAGGAGGAATGGTTACACAGCTATCTGATTCCCTTGCCGAAGCCTGACAAAGACCACAAGAAAATTCAGGGATATCGAATTATAACCATGCAGAATACAATAGGCAAGCTGCTGGAGAAGGTAATTGCCAGGAAAATATCAAGCCAACTAGAGAGGCAAGGTGTTTTCCCACCTACCCTGGGTGGGTACCGTCCAAAAAGAGAAACCTGGACCAATGCAGCAGTCTTTGCCCACGATGTCTATGAAGGTTTCCACTCAGGCACTGAAACCGTTGCTGCAGCGATTGATCTTGAGGACGCATACAACAGAGTACCACTGGATTTTTTAATGTTTCAGCTTCTTGAACTAAACGTAAGTCCATTCCTCCTTAGTTGGATCGCTGCAGCTCTCTTCCAACGGAAAGTAGTTTTTAGATGTGGCAGTTGGACTTCGGAACCAACAACAATATATCCTGGCCTACCACAGGGATCACCATTATCTCCGGTACTGTTCAACGCCTACACAGTGAGAATCACCAGTGAGCAGATCACTGGACCTGGCAGGACATTGTCATATGCCGATGATGTTTTAGTGTATCGTCAGGGTAAGGATAGAGAGGAGGTTGCTGTGGAACTACAAACCGAACTCAATCGCATAAGTACTTGGTGTGATGAAGCTGGGGCAATGGTCAACCCAACTAAGGCAACAGTGACTTGGTTCTCGTTGAATAATCATATTGTCAACAATCCAACACCAACTGTAATGCTGTGTTCAGAGACGGTGGAAAGAACGCAGGCAATGAATTACCTGGGGATACGGTTTGATCGAAGCCTTGCTTATAATGTGCACATAGACCAGGTGATAACAAAGGCCAAGCGGGGTTTGGCAGCGATGCGGGTGATGGCGGCAGTAAACTGTGAGCAGCGCCATCTATGTCTTCTGTACGAGGGGCTGGTCATGTCTGTTTTGGAGTATGCAATGGCAATCCTGACTGTCAGCCATAAGCAGATAGAAAGGATGGAAAGGATACAGAATGAAGCTATGCGCATTATTCTTGGATGTACAAGAGATACAGCATGCAGGGCGATGCGCTACCTTCTTGATTTTCCAACCATTGAAGAGAGAATGCAAGTTTGCAGGGCACGTGCCTACCTCAGAATTAACGCAAACACACAGCATCCACTGCATAGTGAAATTAGGAAGGTGAAGGGCAGCAGGTTAAAAAGAGGACGGTCGTGGATGGGTCAAGCTGAGGACATTCTTCAACAGGTGTGTTCACTTGAGGACTTAGAACCTGGCGAGGAGTGGGTGCAAGTGCCAACAGACTTCTGCACATCCTTTTCAGTTTGCATCCAACTAGATAGAAAATGCAGACAAGAAAATCCGGCTGCTGTTGAGGCTGAAGTACAAGCGTTGATTTTCGAGAATTCGCTAGACAGTGACGCGGTCATCTACACAGATGGGTCGGTCGTCCGACATGTGAGAAGCTCATGGGCCTTTACAGCTCGGGCCGGAGGGAGAATTGTGAAGGAGGACTCTGGTGCTTTCACTGAAACCACAAGTAGCCTGACCATGGAAGTCATGGCAGTAAGTAAAGCAATAACATGGCTCGAGACACAGACATTCACTAGGGCTTGTTTCCTTAGCGACTCAATGAACATGATCAAGAGGATAGAGGAGGGGTCGATTCGAAGAGAATGGTTGCTGCCTCTGAAGCGGTCTCGGCTGGCAAAGATTAGTTTCATCTTCGTGCCAGGGCATGCGGGAGTACAAGGAAATGAGCGGGCTGACAAGCTCGCAGGTGAGGCAACTGTTGAGGGCGGACGCGCCATGGACCAGGCTGACATTCTGAATGCTCTACGAGAAGTGAGACTTTTGCAAGAACCAAGTGATGACTGTGAATCTATAACAATGGCCAGACTGCGAGAGCAGCAAATTAAAAGAGGGGTGGCCAAACAAGAACACTACGCAGGAAGCCAAAGAAGATTGATAAACCAACACAGAACTGGCGTCGTTAGCCGCTACACGCTGCGGGATTTGCTGAGGAGGGGATCCGAGCACTTATGGACTGAATGGTCCGATGTGCAACGAGGATGATCTGTCGACTAACTAACTAACTAACTAACTATCGTATTGCGTATCAGATACCTTTGGCTTGGAGGTACAGTTTTGTGTTCAGATACCTTTGGCTTGGAGGTATACTTTTGTGTTTCAGATACCTTTGCCTTGGAGGTATAGTTTTGTGTTTCAGATACCTTTGTCTTGGAGGTATAGTTTTGTGTTTCAGATACCTTTGGCTTGGAGGTATAGTTTTGTGTTTCAGATACCTTTAGCTTGGTAGTGTAGCTTTGGTGTTTTGGGTACCCGCGTCTCAGTGGTATAGTTTTGTGTTTCGGACACATTTTGACAAATCGAGATGCAGCTTTGATTATGTTGCCGCCACTGTTCAGCTGGGACTTATAAGTAATGTTTAAATTGCTCTATATGACATATAGGGGTTGGGAGCAGAAATACATTTCTTAAACACTGTCTAACGATTCTGAGTTGTTTATTTTTGTGTTGTTTATGTTTATTTATTTGTAAGTGTGTGATCAGAGAGCATAAACGTTTAGCATGGGATCTCAAATCTAGTTCTCCCCATCTCTTCTCCTTTCATTCTCTTCTTTCGTCCTTCAATTCCCTTTCCCCTTCTTCTCCGCTCCCGGTATTATGAGGAAAATGTACTAACATTTTGTTGCTTGTTTTTATAACATCCTACACGATTCACGAGAAAGAAAGAAATACCACAATTTCATATAGAGGTCAATGGTAATAGTCTTAAACAAGTGCATCGGTACAACTATCTTGTAACAGTAATAACATCTGATGGGAGATGCCTTGAAGTGATTAGAACAAGAATCGCTAGGGCGAATGGTACATGGAAAGCATGCTGACCAATAACATGATTTTTATTGCAACGAAAAAAGTGTTTAAGTACTACTTTTATATGGGTGTGAAACATGGACAATGAGCAGATAAGTTGAAATAAAATGCAATGGTGCAGTGGTGTGGTTTCTGAGAAAAATACAAAGAATACTGTGAACAGACAGAAAAACCAAAGAAGCAAATGAGAACTGTAAACTGATTAGAAAAAATATACGCAAACAATTAATTTTTGTTTGAACACGTTATAAGAAGACATAAATTAGAGAACTTCTTGACAACTAGCCAAATTGAGGGGTAAGGAAAACGGGGAAGACACAGAAGTACACATTTGGATGGCTTGGCCACGTGAAAAGGTCAGGACAAGAATACGGAACTGATCCACGAATCTGGTGATCGAGATGGCGAATTATGACCGCCAATGCTTATTGGTATGGCACATGACGATGAAGACATAATATTTGACATCTATTTAACAATAGTTGAAGAATATGTTGCTCACACATTATTAGTTGATAATCTGTTCCGAAAAAATAAAACACAACCTTTACTACTGATGCTCCAGGAATTCGAAGGAATCACATCGACAGTAGTGGTTTTAAGGGTCTTTAAAAAAGTCTTTAAAGTCGAGAAAATCGACTTCACTGCACCGGGTTTTATCCCATATGGATCAGCCTCTTTCCGCATGGCGCCCCGGCAAAAACCTCGCACAAAGCACAAACTCTGTAGCGACGACCCCAGGAGTTCCCGAGAAAAATGCATCCATGAACCGAAAGATGAAGCCCGGAATCGAGCCCATAATAGAAGTATTAAGACAGCGACCAAAAAAAAAAAAATCAATAAACAAAATGTGTGCAGAAACAGGAACCTGTGGGTGTGTAATGTGATAGGGTAATCACATGTTGTCAACCTGAATGCACGGAGGAACAGGTGACTAGTTTTTTCCTTCACTTAGCGAGACGACGTGTGCAGGCATCGAAACCTCGTTTGACCGCGCTTGTGACAATACCAGCGTAGCTCCTTTCAACCACACTAACGCGACTGCTAAGACTCAGTGTTGTGAACATGCATGTCTAAGTCATTATACACGCTATCTGACATAATACAATCTGACCCCTTCTCTTTAACTACACACTGACAAGTCATTATTCTAAACACAGAAGACATACACAATAGATTGCATGACACTGTTAATAGGGAAAGCTCATCCACCCGCACAGTTCAGTCTACTAGAAGTACTGTGTATGGACTACGATTGAGTTCAAGACGAGCGAGCGCAAATAAGATAAAATAAATAAATAAACAAATAAATAAAACTAAGGGAACACATTATTTTGAAGTAATAATCCGAGAGTCATCTACCTCCCGGGATCGGCGGTAATGCAAGCGGCTAGTGCGCTTGGCTACCGGCTCGCTGGTCATGTGATCGATTCCATAAAGAGGCAGGAGTATTTCTTAACATGAGCTCCCACGTTGACCCAGCAACAATGGATATTATGAAATTTCCTGCGAAATAAAAGTGGCTAGAATGATACTGACCACACCACCCGTCGAGTGGCGACAGCTCTACAACATGGGACTAGCACCATGCACCCAACATACTTCATGGAATGTAAAAAGGGTCCCTTTCTTTACCTCGATTTGAAGAGGAATGATGATGATGATAATGATGATGATTCCAGGGTTAGAATACAAGTTACACAATCAGTAATTGTCTCATTTATTCGCCAATGGTACATCGCGGTTCCACGATTGGTAGTCCGCAGCCTGTCAAGGTAGCCACCCGAGATCAATCCCCAAAATAGATATCAAAAACTTTTCTGGAAATTGTCACTAAGGAAATGCGACGTGAAAGAGAACTGGCCGCCTCATCTGATTATGTCGTAGTCTAGACAATGTGAAGATCAATCACTACTACCCCAACGGCAGTAGGTAACCCGAGCTACCTTTACCCTTGACATTGGTGTGCCCTACCGAGAGTGTCTAGAAGGTTTGCGGTCAGTAAACGTCGCTTGATGTCAACATGCATCTGCCACCTGAGAGATCCATTTTGAGGGTATGACCTCAAACCCGCCCTGTGTACAAGCCCATCTACAGGCAACAAACGCAAAGGGCCCTTTTACATGTCTCAGACGCACTAGACATGGGGCACTAAACCATTCTTTTAATAGACCACTTATCACTCAGCCAATGATGTGATTATAATCACGTTGGCCGCCTTTATTTCCCAAGACATATCGCAGTACCAATTTTAGGCTGTGTCGACTTGGAAGCCCAATTCAATTTTTAAAATCCGAATTCACCCATTCACAAAGCCTGCTGACAAAGGTGAAGGCTGGTATGTTATGTGAAGAATGAAATGCATCCATTCAGATGCCTCTGGTTGTGAGCAATCACTGGATCTTTTCTTCAGGACACTCTGGTGTGGTTGGAAATGAACAGGCAGACAGATTGGCTTGTGCCTCATCATTAAGGGGTGATTTCGTGCATGATAAAGCTGATGTGGTGATGGCCCTCTGAGAGCGCGTGAACAATACAGAAGATCAGACAGACTATCATGGTCCAGAGAAAATGCAGCAGCAAGGGGTAGTCAGAGGATCTGGTCGACAGTTATCATTCAAAGGTAAAGACGGACATATAATCAGATTGCAATGTGCACCATTATTTTTGGACCTCTCAGCTGGCTGTTGAAGATGAGGACTGAACGCTGTTTGGAACGCTCCGAGTGCAATGGTGCCGGTTCTTGACTCGACTCAGCTCAACTCAACTCAATTAAATTCTACCCGAATTCACACCGAAGCGGATCGAACCCATGACCAACGGGCCAGCAGTCGAGATCTAGCCATTAGCCACTACGCTACCTCGGCTCCCATCCACTCTGAGTGTATGCCCTCAAAAACCGCCATTGCACGAGGCGATTGGGTGGAAGAAATGCCAGGGAACTATTTGAGTGTGTGTGTATGTGTGTGTGTGTGTGTGTGTGCATATCCTATTTACAGGACATCACTGTCAACACCAGCATTTTACTGCTGTTGTTGATATCTTGGCAAGTTTATGTTCCGTAGTTTGCTATAGCTTTCTGAAACATCGGCTCCCATACCATCACGTTAAAACCCATCGTGACACGGTCTGCTGCAAAATCGGTCGCAGCTGTGTTTCGGACGCAGGTAAGCGGAATTTTGAACCGCGACAGTATCAGCCTTTGCCACGGAGTCCAGCAGGACACTATTGGTATTTGCAATATAAAGCTCACAGCTATATATGAAATTATAACTAAACACACGCCACATGCCAACAGACAAATGGCTTGTAGAAGTTATGGAATGAAATACGAGCCACATGTGTTGCTTAATCGGAACCTATAAATCTCAGGGCAGCCTCTATGAGAGGTTACCATTTTAGAAACTTCCATTTTCGAACCCATCACAAGGCTGGGCTTTATTTTGGAAGAAGCATTTGTATACCACACCTCCTCTGATATATTTGGTAGTGAGATCAAATACGGAGTCTTCCTGGATACTGGTGAAAAACAGGAGGTCCCATGTGCAACGTATGTGTGTGTGTGTGTGTGTGTGTGTGTGTGCGTGTGCGTGTGTGGGTGTGTGTGTGTTTTACATATCCTTTACAGGATGTCGAAGTCAACCCCAGAATTTTTTGGTTGTTTGTAAGTTCTTGGCAAATTTACGTTCAGTAGTTCGCCATTGCTTTCTGAACGACCGACATGTATATAATTATATGAATACCAACGCAAGGAGGTCTGATGCCAAACATCCCACAGCTGAGTTTCGAAGGCGGTGTGCAAGATGTGCACGTTAAAATCCCACGAGAGTTGAAAGTTTTAAAAGAAGTAGGCCGCAGGACCGCTGCGATGACAAAATTCTTCTCTCTAAAAGTTACTTGTATATCTTATAGATGATGTAGCAGTCAACCCCAACATTGTTTGGCAGTTCGTGATTCCTAGGCATGTTTACGTTCAGAGTTTGCTATTGCTTTGTTAACGACCGGCACCCATACTATTTCATAAAAATCCAACCAAGGCGGTCTGCTGCCAAATCGCTAACAGCTGTATTGAACGTGGTATGCGGGATTACGAACTGCGTCTGTAACACCTTCGCCACGGAGCGAGATGACAACATTGTTTGGAAAACAGAAAACCTACCCACGCGTAGACAAAGTCAATGACCTTAGAGGGAATCGGTCCTAAGGAAGCGACCCTGACACAGATGCATGCCGGAGCAGGACACATTGACCTTTGTGGTGTATAAATAGGTATGACTTACTTCTCGGAGGGAGGAACCAAAATGATCTCAACGACACAAAGCACTTTAAGTGGATTTGGGTAAATATGGTTGATGTTTTGAGTGATTTCAAGTGGTGGGCTTGAGAACTGATATGTATGTGTTCTAGGAATTGAGTAGTATTGTGTATATGCCATACGCCTCTAGGAGTGTTATTTATATGTCCTAGGCCTCTACGAGTGTTGTGTATATGTCCTAGGACTCTAGGAGTGTTGTGTATATGTCCTAGGACTCTAGGCGTGTTATTATGTGTCCTAGGCCTCTACGAGTGTTGTGTATATGTCCTAGGACTCTAGGAGTGTTATGTATATGTCCTAGGCCTCTAGGAGTGTTGTGTATATGTCCTAGGCCTCTAGGAGTGTTGTGTATATGTCCTAGGACACTAGGAGTGTTGTGTATATGTCCTAGGACACTAGGAGTGTTGTGTATATGTCCTAGGACACTAGGAGTGTTGTGTATATGTCCTAGGACACTAGGAGTGTTGTGTATATGTCCTAGGACACTAGGAGTGTTGTGTATATGTCCTAGGACACTAGGAGTATTGTGTATATGTCCTAGGATTCTAGGAGTGTTGTGTATATGTCCTAGGACACTAGGAGTATTGTGTATATGTCCTAGGATTCTAGGAGTGTTGTGTATATGTCCTAGGACTGTAGGAGTGTTGTGTATATGTCCTAGGACTCTAGGAGTGTTGTGTATATGTCCTAGGCCTCTACGAGTGTTGTGTATATGTCCTAGGACTCTAGGAGTGTTGTGTATATGTCCTAGGACTCTAGGAGTGTTGTGTATATGTCCTAGGACTCTAGGCGTGTTATTATGTGTCTTAGGCCTCTAGGAGTGTTGTGTATATGTCCTAGGACTCTAGGAGTGTTGTGTATATGTCCTAGGACTCTAGGAATGTTATGTATATTTCCTAGGCCTCTAGGCGTGTTATTATGTGTCCTTGGCCTCGAGGAGTGCTAAGTATGTGGTGATAGTTCAGTGTCTTATAGACCAATTGACACTAAATAAGCTGTGTGGTCAATAGCAGTCAGGCCGCCTTTAGTTCCCACACCATTTTCTAGTACATAATCAAGATTGGGTTACCCAGAGAGCCTTGGAAAAAAAAGTGGCAATGGTTGTCCCAGTACCTAATTTGCCTTTGCATAACGCATGTTGCATTTTTAATGATTGAGTAAAATATCAACATTCTAGACAACGAACATGTACCAGAAAAGAATTCAGTTAATAGGCAGAACAGCTTATGTAGTAGAAAGTGGTCAGCTGGCTAGTGAGTTTGTTAGCGAGAGTTGTTGAGTTGTGATGTTCAAATCTTGCAGCAAATGATGTTATACGAGTGTTACCACTTACTCGTGTGTTACTATGTCTTTGTCTTTCAGCACCATTGATTAATTGTGTATAAACTGCTTTAAGAATGGATGCTTCCATATTTATGATCGGGTGATGTATTATGTTATTTCAAGCGTATTTACAATCATTTATCATATAATTACATTTACAATGTGGTATGTTTATAAAATTGTACAAGACAATTATTGGAGGTCAACCATTTAATTTGTTTAAAATATGATCGCTTTATTGATCTCCAGTGATCATGGGTGTATCCAGGAGAATATGTGTCTGCGAAGTAACGTAACGTTAATACAGTAGATATAGTAATTAACACTGCAGATATATAGGTTAACAGTGTAGATATAGAAGTTAACACTGTAGGTATAGAATTTAAACACTGTAGATATATAAGTTAGCACTCTAGATATAGAGGTTAACACTGCTGATATAATAGATAACAATGTAGATATAGAAGTTATAACCGTTTATATAGAAGTTAACAATGTTGATATAGAAGTTAACACTGTTGATGTAGAAGTTAAAATTGTTGATATAGAAGTTAACACTGCTGATGTAGAAGTCAACACTGTTGATTTAGAAGTTAACAATGTTGATGTAGAAGTTAAAATTGTTGATATAGAAGTTAACACTGCTGATGTAGAAGTTAACACTGTTGATGTAGAGGTTAACAATGTTGATATAGAAGTTAACACCGTTGATATACAAGTTAACACTGTTGATATAGACGTTAACACTGTTGATGTAGAAGTTAACACTGTTAACTGTATATAATTTAACACTGTGTACATAGTAGTTATCACTGTTATTATAGATGGTTACAATGTTGATTTAGAAGTTATCACTGTCGATATACTAGTTAATAATGTAGATTTAGAAGTTAACATAATGATGTCAATGATAACACTTACCCTCGTCGTGATCCTCGTACTCTGTCCCCGCTTGAAAGCCATCGCTATAAACACGGCGCTCTAAGAAAGGTAAGACTCCTCATTTATCATGTGTAGTTATAGAGGAATACATTTATCGTTCATAATCATCAAGTGCCCTTACTTCCTAATACATTTACTTCTGCGCATTATAGTTTCAATCGCCCTGGGAACCTACATCACGTTTAATCATCCATCCCGTTGAGGATTCGAATCCATGCCTAGCGGTCCGGCAGGCGAGAGTCAAACCATTTGACAACCGAGACTCCTTACACAATCCCTGCAAACTGTCTGAAATTTTCAATGATGTAAACCCACTAATAAAACAGTTCATAGTAAAAAGTGCTGAGAGATAGGTAAAGATTACAGATAATATCATATATTGGGTACTTTGCCTGTAGAGGCGCACTCATTCATATATCTCATTACTATAATGTAAAAAAAAAAATAACCTACTTCTTCTTTCTTCTTCATTTAACAGTTACCCTCCTCAGGGACAGAGGTCCTCGACCAACTCACCCCAGAACTTCTATCCTTAACTATCCAATGTAGCTCTGTGAAAATCCTCCCCATATTATTCATTTATGTTTCTACTTCTCTTCTATGTGTAGCATGACTTCCTCGGTTATGCCCTGTGGATTCCATAAATTAACTGTTCTAGTTATACGTTTAATAGCTTTTCTAAATTTAGGCCATATCCATCGTTGACATCTTTTCTCCACATTGCAATCTTTTCATGCAATTAACGCACATTGTTTGTGTCTGTGTTGAAGAAGTTGGACAAGAAATGATTGATATGTTATGAGAAAATGTATATCCTCTTCCTCAAAGGCCTCAAAGACATATACATACACACAAAGAAGAAATATGTTACATGTTGCGCTTATCTAACTGAAGGTGTACCATCATTATTTCCAAACTGGAAACGAAATGACGTGCTTTCTGTTGGATAGTGCAAGCTGTGAATAATATTATTATTATGTCTGATTTCTGTGTATCTGTACGCTGTGTGTGAGAGAGAGATAGAGAGACAGAGAGAGAGAGAGAGAGAGAGAGAGAGAGAGAGAGGAGAAAGAGAGAGAGGAGAAAGAGAGAGAGCGCGCGAGAAGGAGAGAGAGTCAGAAAGAGATAGAGAGAGAGCGTGAGAGGGAAAGAGACAGAAATACAAAGCGCGCAAGAGAGATAAAGACAGAAAGAAAGAAAGAGGGAGCGAGAGAGAGAGAGAGAGAGAGAGAGAGACAGAGAGAGGGAGATAGAAAGAGAGAGAGAGAAAGAGAGAGAGAGAGAGAGAGAGAGAGAGATAAAAGAAAATCAAAAGAGGTCAGCATAGCCTAATATATAAGAGCACACGCTCTTAAAATTCCTGTGTTCTTGACTTAGGGACATAAATTGCTAGTACCTCTGAAGTCAGAATGGGTTCGCCTGATGACGAGGGACACTTGAAATAGGGAAAAGCTAATCCACACGCAAAATCAGTCCTGCGCATCTAAAGTCTATGGACTACGTTTAAACTCAACACGAGCGAGCGCAAGCAACACAACAAAATACAGTGGAACCTCGCTTAACGAGCATAATTCGTTACAGAACCTTACTCGTAAAGCGAAACACTCGTTAAGCGAAACAGTTTTTCTCATACATATTAATCTAAAATACGATAATGCATTCCATGCCAAAAAATATACTCAAAATATTTTGTATAACGTTTATTCAAAGAAAATTATATATACATTGTTAAGGAGCGTGATTCATCTTCCGCGGGATGAACGAACCTGGAATGAGAATTCGATTTATAGAAAAAAAAAATTGAAATAATTAATTTACAATTTATAATACATACCTAATTCTTTTTTACTATAAATCTGTCTAGAGAAATGTGGTGGAATTTCTGAAAATTCAGAATTTGGTGGAAATGTGACACAGCATTATCATTAAATAAATTAGTAGCTCTCATAGCCACTGCCTTATTAGGGTGATGGTTCTCAATGTACGATGCAACAGTTTCCCACGCTTTCAGCATTTCTTTTATTGCGCCAGAAGATTGTTGGTTTGCTGTTACCTTTTCCTCCTCCTCCTCGGACAAACTCTCCCCCACAACGTCTTTCTGTAAAACACAACGTAATTCCATAAGCTCTTCGGTGGTCAGCTCTTGGCTATGCTCTTCCACAAGCTCATCGATATCTTTGTTATCCACCTCCAGTCCCATGATCTTGGCCAAAGACACAATCTCGTTGACAACAGGCTCCACAGGTACTGTCTCAAACCCCTCAAAGTCACATTGGACAACGCTCTCAGGCCAAAGCTCCTTCAAAGCAGAAGGCGACTACAGCGCTCTGCGGTGCTGGCCCTATATAGAGTCCCCCCCCCCCCCGCACCGCTCAACCCGATCCCCCTTGTCTTCCGACCCTCGCTATTGCAGGCGTAAAATCCGGGACTTCCTCTCCCCGCGTCACTCGTTATGCGAAACGTCGCTCGTTCAGCGAGTCATTTTTTTTACAATTTATTTTGCTCGTTATGTGAATTACTCGTTATGAGAGGTGCTCGTTAAGCAAGGTTCCACTGTATATATCGATGAGCCATTGCACACAACGAAGCAAACATACCTTTCTTTTTAAAGAAAACGCACACCCCAACAATAGCAGTAATGGTAGGTACCGCAGTAAGGACTCCAACAATGACCCAGATCTTCCAGGCAACTTCCTGAGATTCCGATGGTTTTCCGGGTGAGGAATCTGAAGAAACACAAACACTAAGTTTAAACGTGATTATCGCCTTGTGGATAGCTAAAGATATTATTTACTTGAATATCACCATGTCGCGACCAAAGAATGTAATTTGTGTATCTGTCATCACGACCTACTCAAAGAAAGAATATTATTTACCTATATAAGAATATATCCAGATGATGTGGCCTAATGATATACTTGATTTATCATTCATCATGACGTGCTCGAAGAGAGAAATTCGTTGCGTGTATACCATCACAACATGGGCACACACACATATTACGAATTTATATATCCCTACGATGTGGCCAAAGACAGAATTATTTTTTTACTTTATATCACAACAACGCGGTTAAAGAAAGAATATTTTTTGCTTATATATCGCCACCACGTGTTCGCGGAACGATAATTATTTACTTATTCATCACCTCGACATTGCAAAAGGAGCAATTATATCAGCTTCTATATCACCAAGTCATGGCTAAATAAAGAATATTAATTTCTTACATATCACCACAACGCGGCTAAAGAAAGAATATTGTTTGTTTATATGTATATCACCATAGTAGTCACGATCGCATACTGGCTAGCACGCTTGGTTGCCAAGAAGATGCCCGAGGTTCAAGCCCATCAGAGCATGAATTATTGTTTCTGTCCGGTACAGCTTCGGGGTGGACCCATAAGGTGAGTACCAGACATGTTCTTAAATTGATGGGACTTATCTGGGAAGAAGAGTCAACGAGTAAGACCACCCTACCTCATATTTTGTGGCCTAGAATATGTGATAGCCTAACATTTCACATCCCATCGGCAGTATCTGCTATTGGACTAGCTCAAAGTTATAATTCAATGCCGTGATTACAGCAGGGATGGCCGAAGTGGTATGATTATACTGAAGTCGATGTGGCTGAAGGGTTTAACACGCTGGAGCCTAATATTATCCAAGGTGACGATTGAGGATGACGATTTAGGTGATGGCAATTACACAGGCTTTCATATGGCTGGAATCACAGCATTATACCAACGTGTGTGTACTAAGTGACTCAATGAGCATGTATCAGAAGGTCGAAGCTGGAGCTGTACACAGACAGTGGACTGAGTCGCTGCGGAAGTCTGTTGTCCGTAAAGTCACCTTCATCTTCGTCCCGGGACATGCGGGAGTCGAGGGAAATGAACGAGATGATAAACTGGCTGGCTCTGCACCCCCTGTAGATGGCCAGCCCATGGATCGTGCCGATGTTATTAACGACCTTAAAATTATGGCGAGAACAGAGGACTTTGACGTCAGTGAATCCACATTGCTGTCCAGGATGAAAGACCTGGGAGTAAGAATCGGCACGGCCAAGCGCGAGAGGTACATTGGGAAAACAAGGCGCCTCGTCAACCAACACAGAACTGGCACTATTAGCCACCCGATGCTGATGCATATGCTGGGGGGAGGATCTGAGCACCTATGGACATGTCCGGAGTGCAACGAAGATACCCCAACTGATAACTGATAACTGATAACTATCCAAGGTAACAGTGGTACTGGTTTCCACACTCCGGTCAGTTCAACGTTAACGTTGACGTCTCTCGTTCAGAACTAAATGGCAAAACTGAACGCAATATTGTCTAGTACACCACAAACTGCCAATAGGTGCTGTGGTGACTGCAGCGCCCTTTAAAGGATATTGCAACATTTTATTTGTAAACGTTCATATTGCATGATCATTCATTCATTCATTCATTCATTCATTCATTCATTCATTCATTCATTCATTCATTCATTCATTCATTCATTCAGTAGCATTTCCTTTGCAGAACCTCGCTCCCATAACAACCTTCCCGAAAACTTATCGGCCATAAGCAAGATGTCCCGCGTCCGATACACCCATCAGGAGATCATCTGTCACATCCTGCACCCGTCGTCTCTTTGACTTTCCTCTTCCTCTCTTCACAGGCATATACCCTCCTACGATTGTTCTCACCAAACTTTCATGACGTTCCAAGTGACCGTACTAGGATATATTTGATGAAATGCGACTACCGCGTGACCAAACTGGAATGTTTTCATTGGGTGATCTGGTTGTTGTGCAGTTGTTATTACGGTTTGAATAAAGTCCAACAAAAGATGCACTGGCATTTTTGCAGACGGTCAGTACTTGTTTTACAGCTACACGGGCAGACTGCAAAATCATAATTATAAGCTGAGTTCAACATGCAACAGATACAATATGAATATAAATACTGCCACAAATGAAGTAATGCAGGTTAGCAGATCTTCTGGTCCACTAGTTATACTGGTAAATAGTACACTTCTGAAACAAGTTAAAGATTTTAAATATCTAGGAAGCATGATTACATAAGATGACAGAATAGACGGAGAAATCGAAATCAGATGTCAAAAAGCAAGTGCACTTTTAAATCAACTATCATCAATTCTGAAACATTAAATTATACATATGTCCACATAACGACAGATAATAAATATCATATTCACACCAACTGTGTTGTTTGTCCATCAAGAATGATGATGACTATTCATTTCATCCAGTGGGGTTGAAAGTATGTACCCGTGAGTTCTAAGATCAACGTTATTCTAACAATGTCAAACTTTGGACATAATCCAAACCAAACTTAAGCAAAATCAACACCTGCGAGATAAGATGCCTGAGAAGAACTGCTACTTAAACTATCTGAGAACTAGCCAGAAATGATGTTGTCAGACAGAAAGTAAGATCAACAACTTGTTCCACATATATTGAAAGGCAGACAATCAAATGGTTCAGATATCTCATTAGAATGCAGCACAATTAGTTATCAGCACTGGTGCTACACCAAAGATGATGTGATAAGAGTGCAAGAGGACGCCAGAGATGAACATGAATTGACGACTTGTACAATCACACGGAATGACACTACTCAGGGCCACCTATCGGCCGATGGAACGCCAACTATTCCTCCCCACGACACTTGACGGCAAAGGTGGACGTTGTTAATGATAATGATGATGAGGACGTAAGTTCACTGCGCATAAACGCGCTAAAATTTATTACAGTGAAAGCGAACAAAACTTATCTTATTGTTACTGTAACAGAAGATATATCTGGTGTGTTATTTCTAATACAAGGAGTAATAAAAGAAGAGCGAGTCGGCCTTTGATTCTAAGGATAGACTACACTGTATTACACACAACAGGAGGTGATCGTCGCGAGGAAATGTACACGTTGAATGGTATGATTCGTGTACCAAGTGCGGAATTGCCTATGAACATGTGGACTTAGCACCAAGTGCCCAAAGCTCCTCAAGGTGTGTAAAATAGTCCTTTAATTACTGTCACTCTGAAATACTCACCATTTGTTGAAACCTGGACACGTATGTAGGTTGACACTAATGTGAGGAGATTAGTGGCTTGACAAATGAACTCCCCATAGAATGTGTGGTTCAGCTGCAATGAGATTCCATCTGGCGACATCTCGAGGGTTTCATTGTCATGTAGGATCACGATCTCTGGTGTAGGATACCCGCTAGCCTGGCAGGTCACGTTCAGCGTGTTGTTGGACACTGGGATAGTCACGGATGTATTGTTACCTTCCAGTCCGTTGTGTTGCCATACAATTGTTTCTCTTTGATCATCCCATAGTTGGAGAGCAAACCACGTGATAACAGGGTCAACTGTAAAAAAAAAATGTAATTGCCGTCAACGTAATCATTCGACAAGTTTGAAAAAAGTTAGTTGCCCAACCTTTTCAGGAAGTTGCAGTCAATTACCATTTCGTAAAGCTACGCAAGGTAAATCGCAGATTATCATCATATTCTTATAGTCCATGCGTATGACGTTGGTTATCACGACTGCCCATCGCCTTCTGTTGCATGTACTACTAGAAGTTTCTGGTACATTTGTACCTCCATGTTATGGTATCAAGAGGTCTAGCATCTTCCTTCTTGGTCTTCACCTGTTCCTCTTCTCCTCCAGCTTTTCCGTTGTCACAAGGTACCCAGCTTACCCCTTATCATCATGTGCCCAAAATCACAGCGTATAGCACAAAAGCACATAATCGCATCACACCATCCCATCTCGTCATATCATCTCATCATCTCACCTCATCGCATTCCTCTTGTACCTTGCGGTGTCATGGTGAAGTATAAACATCGTGAGAGTGACTGTTTATTTGCTTCATATATCTAGATGCACCAACTATAGAACTTTTGCCCTGATCAGTCATGCAAGTAAACTTCTACTGAATATCATAATGGGAAGACTTCGTAAGAAAATGGAAGAAGAGATTAAACAGGTTCAAGCTGGAGTTAGACAAGGAAGAGGAACAAGAGATCACATATTCAACATGCGTCTAATAATAGAGAAACCCAGAGAATTTAATGTAAACCTATTCTCATGTTTTGTAGATTATTCAAAGGCATCTGACTGTGAACAGCTTCAGAAACTTTGGGAAATCATGAGGAATGTGGGCTTTCCATCACATGTAGTACAAATCATAAAAATGCTCTATCTAGACCAACAAGCAGCGGTTAGAATTGATGGCGAGACATAAGATTGGTTTGACATCAAGCAAGGAGTCAGTCAGGGATGTGTGCTGCCACCCTATTTAACTTAACGTGTACGCCGAAAATATAATGAGAAATGTAAGAGATGATATAAACAGGGAGCTATATGATGCCTTAAATATCGGTGGTCATGACATACCAGAGATTCGGTATGCTGATGATATAGTATTGCTATCCACAACACAGAATGGTATAGAAAACTCAGCCTCAACCCAACTGAATAGTGAAAATAACAACTTATATCTTAATATAATACTTTCGTCACCAGATATATTCTCCCTCTATAGCGAAATAATAATGAGAGAATCAAAGAAAAGCCAGGAATAATATTTGGAGGTTATAATATAAATAATATAAGCTATGCAGATGACACAGTATTGATAGCGGATAATGCAACAGATCTACAACAATTGTTGAACATTGTAGTAACAGAGAGTGCAAAGAAAGCACTCTCCCTGAATATTAAGAAAACAGTAACAATGGTGGTATCAAAGAAACAGGTGACATCCAAATGTGAAATAGAGATAGAAGGGAAAATTCTTCACTAAGTGGATAGTTTTAAATATCTAGGGACATTTATAACAGCAGATGGAAGATGCACAACAGAGATCAAGTGCAGAATAGGGCAAGTAAAGGCTGCATTTCAAAAAATGAAGAAAACTTATGCAATAAGTCGCTATCAGTGAATGTAAGAAAGAGAGTGCTGAGGTGCTATATAGAACCTGTTTTGCTGTAAGGCAGTGAATTTTGGAATATAAATGAACAAATTAGGAAGAGGTTGGAAGCAACAGAGATGTTGTTCCTTAGATGAATGTTGCGAATTTCTTGGACTGCCAAAGTAACTAACGACGAATGCCTTTAAGATGCAGTCGAAACTAGAACATTATATACAACAATAAGAAAGAGATAAACATCTTTTTTTTTGTCATGTGATGAGAAGAGAGGCGCTGGAGAACATCGTGACAACTGGAAAGATCGAGGGAAGAGAGGCAGAGGCAGACCACGAGAAATGATGCTGGATGGATTGCGACGGTGGCATGGAGGAATATCAACGACAGAGTTGATACAGAAAACAAAGGACAGAAATATGTTAAGGGTTTGCAAACGCGGTTTGTGAGCCCGTATACCTGGGTTCGAAACACAGCGGTGCTTGTTTTTTGGAAAAAGGTATAGGAGCCGGTCGTTCAGAAAGCAATGGCAAACTACTGAACGTAAAATTTGCACAGGAATCACGAACAACGAAAATGCTAGGGTTGACTGCGACGTCATGTGAAGGACATGCAAATTAATATAGCAACAACAAAGATAATGCATACAGATAGGGGCAGAGAATGCATACAAAATACTCTGGAGAAATAAATATATGTTAACGAGGAAACATTGGAAGTGGTGGAAAATTCTGAATATCTCGGGTCATTGATTACCAACAACGGTGACACAATGAAAGAAATTAAACGACGACTATCAGTTGCTCTTCAAAGATTAAAACAACTAAATAAATTATGGAGTGGGACAGACATAACTACAAAAATTAGATTTTTAAGAGCATGCATCTTTCCCGTTGCAACATACGACTGTGAGACCTGGACACTTACTAAACAAGCTGACTGGACTTTTATCAGCGACACGCTAGGAAATTAAACCACTTCCACACAGTCTGCCTTAGGAAGTTACTGAAGATTAAATGGCAAGACAAGAAAGATCCCAGACACTGAAGTCCTAGAAAGAGCGTCCATGCCCAGTTTCCACACTCTACTAATGAAGAATCAGATTCGCTGGGCTGGTCACTTGACTCGCATGCCAGATCACAGGCTCCCTAAACGAATTTTTTACGGCGAGTTGCGTTGTGGTAAACGCTCCCAAGGCGGCCAGAGGAAACGCTTTAAAGACACTCTGAAAATCTCACTGAATGCTTTTGAAATTCATCATGACACTTGAGATACTTCTGCCAAAGACCGAAATTCGAGGCGGACATCATTACGCAAGGGTGCAGTCACTTGTGAGGCAATCAGGACTGCAAGAGCTGTGAAGAAAAGACAGAACAGAAAAACTACTGCAGAAAATCCTCCTCCAGAAACGTCAAGAATTCGTTGTCCACATTGTCAAAGAACATTTCGAGCCAAAATAGGCCTTATCAGCCATCTTAGAACTCACGGCTCAAATACTTTCAACCCCTCTGGATGAAAGGAATGGTCATCATCATTCTTGATGGACAAACATCAACATCAAACAAGCTGAACAGCGCATAAATGCCTTTGAATATACATGTTAAAGACGATTTCTAAGAATATCTTGGGTAAAGAAAAGAACAAATGCATTCAAACTTCAAGAGCTGAATATTGAAGAAGCTTGGCTATTAAAGATG
Source organism: Cepaea nemoralis (assembly GCA_014155875.1). NCBI lineage: Eukaryota > Metazoa > Mollusca > Gastropoda > Stylommatophora > Helicidae > Cepaea > Cepaea nemoralis. Next base: position 73,614 of record JACEFZ010005751.1, read on the forward strand.
ATAAAACGAAGAAAACTGAAATATTTTGGTCACTTGAAACGTCACGAAAGTTTGGAGAGAACAATAATGGAAGGGTATATGCCTGGGAAGAGAGGAAGAGAAAGGCCAAAGAGAAGACTGGTGCAGGACGTGGCGGATGATCTCCAGATGTGTGTATCAGACGCGGGATATCTTGCTTATGATCGAGAGGTTTTGGAAAGTTGTTATGGGAGCGAGGTTCTGCAAAGGACATGCTACTGAATGAATGAATGAATGAATGGAAATCTAGGTTCCCATGGAGTCTGTTATTTCCTCAGTCAATCGTTTACATGGTCGGCCTCTTCTTCTTTTTCCAGTTGGTTTGTACATCATTGCTAGTACGCTGCCACGTTGTAGCCTAGTTATGTGGACGAAGTATTTCGCTTGCTGTTATCTAATGAAAACGAGTGCTGCTATTACACCACTTTAGTCGTTATTTTTGTGTGTTGTTCGCATATTCTTTACAGGACATCGCTGTCAACATCAGCATCTTTCATCTGATTTTGATTTGTTGGCAAGATTAAGCTCAGTTGTTTGCCTTTGCGCTTTATGAGTGACCGGCTCACATACTCCTAAGTTACCGACGCGGAGAGAACCGCTACCAATTCTCGCGCTACGTCACGTTACTTTCGATAGTATACGAGAATACGGAGAAAGTCGTGTAACCTCTAGACCAGAGAGACCGGCAGTCCTGATTTAATCGTTTCTTGTTTCCTCTCCTCTAGATACGTTGAGTAATTCTCTTAATTATCTCACTTCCGGTGTTGCAAGTTTTCTTTTTTCTTTTTCTGCCATTGTCCATGTTTGGCGTTAGTAGCGTAGAGTTGGTAGAAAGGCACAGACATGCACATAAATCAATCACCAGTTGCGTGCCCTATTTAATGTAAGTTACACTGTGATTGCCGTCTCCCTGGCCCAGGGTTTAGCATTTGTCTTCGTAACCCCGAATACTCTCGTGGTTGACGTGAGCGCACGAGAATTGGAGCGGTTCAAGTCGCGCCAGTGACTTATGAGAGTATGGAGCCGGTCGCTCTGATAGCAATGGCAAACTACTGAGCGTAATCTTGCCAAGAAATCAACAATCAACTGAAAGATGCTGATGTTGATAACGATGTCCTGTAAAGGATATGCAAATCATTTTTTTTTTTACACCGTGAATATTTCTACGTCATTACTTCCAGTGATCAAATGTCCCTGGTAGCTGAAAGCATCAATATCCCGTAATGTTACTGTAGCATGTAGTCTACGTAGACGCTTCTTACCAGATTTCGACAAGGTGGGTGTTGCTACAGATCTGCCTACTTCAACGGTTCCTGAACTGATCTTTAACTGACTCAGTTTCTCCATCTGGAAAAGATTGGGACAGCCCTAGACTGGGGACCAGCAATATGACAGTTAACCTCTTAGCAGTGACAGAGACCGTATGGACAGAGATTGTGTTGTTGGGAAAGATAACTAAGACCTTACAGGTGGGGAAACAATATTAAGAGATGGGTTGGGAAAGATAACTACATTGCTACAGATGTGTAATAACATTAAGAAATGGGCTGGGAAAGATAAATACAATGCTACAGGTGGGGGACAACATTAAGAGACGGGTTGGGAAAATTTGATATAAATGCACAATTAAGACACAGGGAAGAGGGTGTTGAAGACTGATTACAGCCGACCTTCAATGCGCAGATTATAATTAATGATTATAATTATATTGGTGATGTTGGGGATGATAATGTTGATGCTGTTGAAGATGGTGAAATTGTCTATCTGTGGCTATTTACTTGATCTATCGTATGTGGCCGGGTGCTCTATTAATAATTGGTTTACACTAACTGTTGTACGCGAGGTAACGATCAGCTGTGCTGTTTATTTGTGTCTCCTTATTCTGTATAATAGCACACTGCATTGATTTCGATAGTATGAGCATCATTCTTTCAGACAGCAATGGCAAACTAATGGATGCGACAGTATCCCAGTGAATAACATACAACAAAACATGCTGGGGTTGATTTCGACGACTTTTACAGGACATACAACTAACGTTAATTCTTTATAACACTTTTGCCTCCATACGATTTTTTAAAGTGTGCCATCAGATTCAAATACGTATAATTTCATACATGGCAACAATGGAAGAGAGTAAACAATCTCCTATTACATTTGTCTTGATTGATCCCCTAGTTACTGCTTCGTAGGCTTCCTCTAAATAGATTCAACTCAATGATCTATCTATCCGTGGGTAGGCTTCCTCTAGACAGATTCCACTCAGTGTTCTATCTACCCTGGGTAGGCTTCCTCTAGACATATTCCACTCAATGTTCTGTCTAACTTCTTCTAGATAGATTCCACTCAATGCTCTATCTAATCGTGAGTAGACTTCCTCTAAATAGATTCCACTCATGCTCTATCTATTCGCAAGTGGAATTCCTCTAGATAGATTCCACTCAATGTTCTATCTATCCGTGAGTAGAATTCCTCTAGATAAATTACAACCATTGTTATATTTACCTGTGGGTAGGCTTTCTCTAGATTCCACTGAATGTTCTGCCTACTCGTGGGTAGGCTTCCTCTAGACAGATTCCACTCAATGATCTATCTACCTGTGAGTAAACTTTCTTTAGATAGATTCCACTCAATTCTCTATCTACGAGTGGGGAGGCTTCGTCTAAACACATTCCACTCAGTGCTGTATCTACCCGTGGCTATGTTTTCTTTCCCAACAATGTTACCACGGCAGTGGATTTACGGCCTACTCTGTGCGATTTCCATAGGTAGCGTCGTGGTATTTTTCACCTGCACAGCGAGCACCCGGTACCTTCAGTTTCAGCCATTATCCGAGAAAGCATGGTATTCGATCTCACTACCCAAGAGCTCAGGGGCCCTGGTATGTTACTGGATACGAAAGGTTCATGTGGAAAAGCCCGATCATTTGTTGGGATTGACCCCGGGACTTTTTGAGCCTGGGGTGGATACAGTAACCTCTCAGCCATGGCTACCTCAGATACTGTTAAGATAGCGTCAGATATTGTAATGATAGCGTCAGATATTATTATCATAGCGTCAGATATTGTTATGATAGCGCCAGATATTGTTATGATAGCCTCAGATATTGTTATGATAGCCTCAGATATTGTTATGATAGCCTCATATATTGTTATGATAGCCTCAGATATTGTTATTATAACGTCAGATATTGTTATGATAGCCTCAGATATTGTTATTATAACGTCAGATATTGTTACAATAACGTCAGATATTGTTATTATAACGTCAGATATTGTTATTATAACGTCATATATTGTTATGATAGCCTCAGATATTGTTATTATAATGTCAGATATTGTTATGATAGCCTCAGATATTGTTATGATAACGTCAGATATTGTTATTATAACGTCAGATATTGTTACTATAACGTCAGATATTGTTATGATAGCCTCAGATATTGTTATTATAACGTCAGATATTGTTATTATCACGTCAGATATTGTTATTATAACGTCAGATATTATTATGATAGCCTCAGATATTGTTATTATAATGTCAGATATTGTTATGATAGCCTCAGATATTGTTATGATAACGTCAGATATTGTTATTATAACGTCAGATATTGTTATTATAACGTCAGATATTGTTATGATAACCTCAGATATTGTTATTATAACGTCAGATATTGTTATTATAACGTCAGATATTGTTATTATAACGTCAGCTATTGTAATGATAGCGTCAGATATTATTATCATAACGTCAGATATTGTTATGATAGCGCCAGATATTGTTATGATAGCTTCAGATATTGTTATGATAGCCTCAGATATTGTTATGATAGCGTCAGATATTGTTATGATAGCTTCAGATATTGTTATGATAGCGTCAGATATTATTATCATAACGTCAGATATTGTTATGATAGCGCCAGATATTGTTATGATAGCTTCAGATATTGTTATGATAGCCTCAGATATTGTTATGATAGCGTCAGATATTGTTATGATAGCTTCAGATATTGTTATGATAGCCTCAGATATTGTTATGATAGCGCCAGATATTGTTATGATAGCTTCAGATATTGTTATGATAGCCTCAGATATTGTTACGATACCCTCAGATATTGTTATGATAGCGTCAGATATTGTTATTATAACGTCAGATATTGTAATGATAGCGTCAGATATTATTATCATAGCGTCAGATATTGTTATGATAGCCTCAGATATTGTTATGATAGCGTCAGATATTGTTATGATAGCCTCAAATATTGTTATGATAGCCTCAGATATTGTTATAATAGCCTCAGATATTGTTATGATAGCGTCAGATATTGTTATTATAACGTCAGATATTGTTATGATAGCCTCAGATATTGTTATAATAGCCTCAGATATTGTTATGATAATTGTTATTATAATTTGAATGAAAGAATGTATGAGAGGAAATAGAGAAGAAGTTCAGAATGTCAGACGGGCCTGCGTGCCCAATTCTTAACCCTTTGAAAATAAAGACTTATTATTATTATTATTATGATAGCCTCAGATATTGTTATAATAGCCTCAGATATTGTTATGATAGCGTCAGATATTGTTATTATAACGTCAGATATTGTTATGATAGCCTCAGATATTGTTATAATAGCCTCATATATTGTTATTATAACGTCAGATATTGTTATGATAGTCTCAGATATTGTTATGATAGTGTCAGATATTGTTATAATAGCCTCAGATATTGTTATTATAACGTCAGATATTGTTATTATAACGTCAGATATTGTTATGATAATGTCAGATATTGTTATGATAGTGTCAGATATTGTTATAATAGCCTCAGATATTGTTATGATAGCCTCAGATATTGTTATAATAGCCTCAGATATTGTTATTATAACGTCAGATATTGTTATTATAACGTCAGATATTGTTATGATAATGTCAGATATTGTTATGATAGCCTCAGATATTGTTATAATAGCCTCAGATATTGTTATGATAGCTTCAGATATTGTTATTATAACGTCAGATATTGTTATTATAACGTCAGATATTGTTATAATAGCCTCAGATATTGTTATGATAGCCTCAGATATTGTTATGATAGCCTCAGATATTGTTATGATAGCCTCAGATATTGTTATGATAGCATCAGATATTGTTATGATAGCCTCAGATATTGTTATGATAGCCTCAGATATTGTTATGATAGCCTCAGATATTGTTATAATAGCCTCAGATATTGTTATGATAGCCTCAGATATTGTTATGATAGCGTCAGATATTGTTAATATAGCCTCAGATATTGTTATGATAGCCTCGGATATTGTTATGATATCCTCAGATATTGTTATAATAGCCTCAGATATTGTTATGATAGCCTCAGATATTGTTATGATAGCCTCAGATATTGTTATAATAGCCTCAGATATTGTTATGATATCCTCAGATATTGTTATGATAGCCTCGGATATTGTTTTGATAGCTTCAGATATTGTTAAGATAGCGTATTATCATTTTATGATATTAATCTACGAGGAATCAATAGACAGTAGTTGTTCTTCATATTGCTGTATATTTGTATAACAAAGACACAAACAATAGATTGCACAATTTATGGCCTGGAATATTTCGCTCCTTGAAGAGATTAGAACAAGAATCGACATGGCGAAAGTAGCCTTTAGCAAGATGAAAAACATACTGACTAATAAAAAGATGTCAATTTAAACAAGAAAAAGAATGTTGAGGTGCTATTCAGAACTTGTTCTTTTGTATGGATGTGAAACTTGGACAATGAGCAGCCAAGCGGAAAAAAATCTGATGGATGCAGAAATGTGGTTTCTGAAGAGAATGCAAAGAATACCATGGACAGACAGAAAAACCAATGACCAAGTACTACAGGAGACAAATGAAAATCGTAAATTGTTTAGAGAAATTAGACGTAGACAGCCAACAGTTTTTGGACATGTTATGAGAAGAAATGGATTGGGGAACTTGGTTACAACTGGCAAGATCGAAAAGAACAGACCAAGGGGAAGGCAGAGAAGTATATACCTCTATGGCTTGGCCACATGGCATGGACGATTCAGGAAAACTGAGCTGAAGAAACCACCTTATGTTAACATAATCTTTACGCTAATTGCTTCATATGGACTTATAACCGATAATTCCACTCACATTACTAGAAGGGACTTGCTGCAATACTTGAATCAAACCTTCTTCTTGTAGTCCGTGGCGTATGCCCTTTGACATCATGATGCCTACATCCGTCAGTCTCGTGTACTGCCATGGATACATACACCATTAGGCATAGCACATGATGTTGATGATGAATTAACGCAGCAAAATACAGCAGAGAAAGGCAATGGTCATCAACAAATCACCAGAAACATGAAATAAACATTTAATACACACTAAATTTACACGTTAACACTGAACAACGCGAGGCTAATATTTCTTACCTAATCGCTGTTTGACAATCAAACACGGCACACGGTAGGGTGACGACTGCGGATGTACCTCTGTCCAGTTCAATGTGTCTATGTACCTTGTTTCACCCAAGCGTACTATTTTCGCAGTGTGCAACCGAAGCAGGTCTGTAATTATAATTAGTTGTTTACTAACAGTAAATATTCAAACACTAGTCAAGGCAAGGTGATTTTAATGTGCTCCACCTGCACACCTGGCCTGCTGCTTTTGCGCCCTACGACTGAAAAGATCAGTGGTAGAAGAGGCAGGGGCAGAGACAGAACGTCTCATCTCTCCCCCCCCCCCCCCTGCACTGCCTCTGTGACTGAGGGGTTCGTATACGCAGTGTCACAATTCCCCAGCTTCCGTGCCGAGGATTCTATATCATCTGTAGATGATTCGGGAGTAAATCTCTTTGCTTTGTTTTATGTAGAATGAGCGTCGGTCGTTCAGAAACCAATGACAAACTACTCAACGTAAAAATTGCCCAATAAATCATAAACAGCCACTAAATACAGGGGTTGACTACAATGTCCTGGAAAACGTCATGCTATAGGTCATGCAACTATGTTAACACTCGCCGTACAATATAGAATGCACAAAGCCAAACAAATACCGTCGAAATAAAATTATAAGGAGCTGTATGTACACGCCATATATGAACAATCATAATGAAACCAGACAATATGTCACAAGTTTACACATTAAGTGCATTGGACATATGGTGCTCGACCCTTTTTTATAAATCAATGCTGCTGGATGGGTGGTAGTATCTCAGAACCCCGGGAAACTTTTGATAATCCAACTAGATAAGGATTCAAACCCATGAACACAGGGCCTGCCGGCAAGTGAGACAATATGTGTGGTCACATAAATAGCTCTTAACTAATGTGGAAATAAGCAAACCACAATGGTATGATAACATGTAATGGTTATATGGATTGTCCCACACAAGAATTGACCCTGTCCGCGGCAATTCATCAAGTGTTATGGTTATATGGATTATCCGACACAAGAAAAGACTGTCCGCGGCAACTCATCAAGTTTGGTGAGAAAACAACTAGAAACAAAATACATACGTGAAACATAACACAAAGAAGCCACACACAGATGCAAGCCAATGGTTCCACTAAATCTTCATCAACGAACACGGAATACTATTATACACAATAGGACAGGGCTAGGGAACGGAAATATCACAATCACACATGAGTAGTTCACGTCGCTGAACGAAATAACACAAATAAAGACGTAGTCTTGGGAAAGACAGAAAGGCAAAACGAGATACGGGTATAAAAACCGAGACAATAAAAAGGAGAATTATTAACACCGATCCAGCCTTCTCTTGGCATACATATACATAGGAAAACAGTAGAATACGCGAGTGCGCGCGCTCTCACACACACACACACACACACACACACACACATACACGCACGCACGCAGGGACACACACCACTCAAATGTTACGTCCATGTCCTTTTGATCACGCCGCAATCAACCCTAGCATGTTGTTTGATGTTTGTGATTTCCTTGGCAATTGTACTGTCACTAGTTTGCCATTGATTTTTGAACGATATATTGCTTTCTCTGTCAGTAACCATTCGTTTGCTGCTTCTGAGCCTATAATTGACTACGGAGGAAATCGTATATACACCCCCTACCCCCCCCCCCCCCCACACACACAAACACACACACGCACGCACACACACACTCACACACACACACACACGCACACACACACAAACTCACACAAAATGATTAAGAACGTCTTAAATTAATAATAATAATTAAAAAAAAACATGCAGGCGGACGTTGTGGCTAAGGTCTTTATCAACGGAACAAGTAGAGCAAAAGATTATATATATATATAATATAATATATATATATATATATATATATATTATATATATATATATATATTATATATATATATAATATATATATATATATATATATAAAACACGATGAGAAATTGATACTCCACTAAAGCTGTGTTTATTCATTTATTTTATGTTTTATTGTTTAATTCTTCTTGTGTTTTCTTTCTGGTGTTCCGGTTTCAAGATGGCGACGGGCGGTCGTGTTGTATTTGTGATCGTTAACTTTTTCGCGAAGGAGATGGATTTATTCATCTCTTGCATGCAGTTTGTATGCCAGGATGTAAAACCATGAGTTTCTACTCAAGATCTGCGCGGATGCTACGGAGTTCGTGCATCGAGCGAAGCAATCCTTGAGCGAATTTTTCGCAGCGTGTGTGGTTTCTGTGGTGTTCGGTTTTTCAACATGGCGGAACAACGTGTGTTCTCCGAGTGGTTGGCAGTCAACCTAACAAGACGGCGTGGGCGTCGGGCAGGTTGCAAGCGACAAGGTAAGCGTGGTGGTTTAAGACGTTTTAGACTAAAGTTTGACCGTCTGGGCTTCAGGAATATCCGTATTCTGTATTGGAACTGCGCCAGCGTAAAACAAAGGGGTCCTATATTAGAAAATCTGGTTTACAGGAATGACACTGTAGCGCTCCAGGAGACGAGACTGGGCGATCAGCTACTCCGAATTGCCAGCTTCAAATGTTTCCACAACAGACGACATCTGGAAATGGCGATTCTCATTCGCGACAGCATGGTTGTATCAGAGCTAGACATGTCCAGTTGAGACAGTGACGATATACAAATACAGGCGGTAAGAGTTCAATCCAGTCTACCATTCGTGCTGGTTAATGTGTATGGCCGCAACGCGAGTATGGATTTCCAGAAGTGGCAGTGCTTAAGTGACATATTAGGTCAAGAGAGAAATGTTATTTTCTGTGGTGATTTCAACGCTAAAGGCAGATCATGGGAAACATTTCCTCCAACACACAAGGGGAGGAGCTCGAGACTGCACTTGAAACCATTGACCTGGTTTGTATCAACAGTGGCTGTGTCACCAGGACAGCAAGCCGTCCAGGGATGAGGACAGTGCTATTGATCTGGCGCTGGTTTCTCCTTCACTCACTACAGTGTGTAGATGGAGTGTCCTAGGAAACCACGGCATCGACCACCACCCTTGCAGCATATTGGTGGAGAAAGGCAGAACCAGACAGCACAATTTAACGGTCAAGACTTTCCAGTATGACTGTACAGGGCAAGATGTGGTGAGTAAAATAAGACGTGATAAGTGCAGAAAGCTTCAGGGCAGGAAAAAAAGCTGGGAGCAGCCACCGTGGTGGAATCTTGAGGTGGAGAAGGCGTGGTTGGATAAACGTGGTGCTGTAAGGAGATGGCAAAATGCCAAGAAGAACAGAGCTGGCCATCCCAGTCCCTGCATGCACTTAGAAAGAGAGATGCATACGAAAGTAAGCTATTTCAAAAAACTGGTCAAGGTGGTTAAAAGTGAAAACTGGGCAGAGGTGTGTGTGACAAAAATGACCAGATCTCTGATCCGTACTCTGTATTACATCCCTTTGGTCGGGATTAGCCGAGTTGTCTCCCGTCAGATACGTAATTAGCTAGGGAAATCCCCTGCTAAAATAGTCCCTGACGTCATAATTCAAGTGAATTCTAGAAGAGCCTAGAATGGAATAGGCAATGTGCGTACGTGATGTTGGCTGTCACGTTGAACCCACAATTACATCGGGTAGCACGGGATACTGGATTTCTCTGTGACCCATGAAATTCTCTGGGCCCGAGATGTAATTGTAACTGCGCTATCAGCTTTCCGCTGTTAGTCGACATCCATCTATCGCCAGAGATGGCCGCAATTTACTGACTGCTGTGAAGAGATGTCTTTTGTCGCTTGCCAGAGCTGGACAATGTACAGCCAAGTAATGTGGTGATTCGATGATCTAAGGTAATATCTTTAAGACAATATTGGGTAGCCGTTGTCCGTAAATAAAACGCCGGCAGACGAAATACTCTTAAGCGCCGAACGTAGAAATAATTTTCTCCGCGAAGCGAATATGTTTTCCTCCGTCTGTCTGCATTTCTAATTAGCTATATCGATCGGCTAGGAAATATTGAGGTCAGACGTCTTGTGCAATAACCGGTGTTTGTGGGCGTCAAAACATCAGGCGTGTGTAATTAGTCACATCTGATTAGCTGTGTAAAACTGATGTTATTGTAGCAGATATACTTAAAGGTGTTATATTACAATTATATTCATTGCTAGTGAGATGTACTATGAAGTTATCACTGCTACTGGTGTGAGTAATTTTAGGTAATTAACAGCAATGTTTAGCATATGTGTTAACACCTGTATTCAGTGATTATATCGTTAGGACGGTTAGGAATTTTGACACTAGTTAGACTGTGTGATGTTAGAGGCAGTAATAGTGATGAGTTATTAGCTTGAGCTAGCCAGTAATGTGTTGTTTGCTTAGCTAGATAGTGCTATAACTTATGCCTTATATAAGTGGTGTTTATTAATTCCTGGAATCAAGGTGTTCTTATTTCCATTAGGATGTGGAGGTAAGTATTTGCTGAGTGAGGATGCCAGTGCTATTCCACCTCTATGTAGAAATGCCTTGTATTTACTTGATAGAGGTAGATAGGAATTACCTGTTGATTTATGATGTCACTACGTGTTTATATGCCTGCCCGCCAGAGTGAATATGCGTGCCCGATAGTGCTTATAATGTCTGTCCGACCGACTGTTTATTAGGTCTGTCCGACCGAAGTGATTGTGCATGACCGAGTGTCGATTTAACATACCCGACCGAGAGCGTTGCGACGCTCTGTAATCGAGGCCGTTGCATTTATGACGATCGGACCTGTGAACAGAACGTTGATCCATGACTCCTTTATTCTTCTCTTCTATAAACCTAACCCTATAAGTGGGGTAACCTATCCACTAGGAAGTGGTAGTTAAACCCGAGCCATTTAGGCAGCATTTGTGGGGGGACTGATGATGTAGGGGATAAGGGGTTAGATGTCACTCTAAACAGGACGACGTGGCCTTACTCGCCACGGAACAAAGGTGCTCTTTTCCCACAGCAGCTGTGGGAAAGATTACTCGGTTTATGGCCACCACATCTCTGATAGACCTGCACAGACTTGACCGTCATGGAAGAAGGTCAACTAATAAAGGTCAAACCTTGTTCTGGGACAGAGATCCCAGGACGAAAGCTGTTGCTTTGTTTATGAGTTAGTTAATTAGTTATTAACAATTCATGATTTATAATTTGTTAATGCTATGTTAATGAATTATGATGTATATAATTTATTAATGTTGTATAGTCATTAATGAGTTATGTTTAATTAATTGATCAATGGGTTAAGTGATTAATTAATTGTTGAGTTATAGATGAGGAGGATATGTCCGGCTGGACACCTCCTAGATAATGTAACCGCTACACTGAAAGATAAGTAGGTGTATTTTATGGTTGTTGTTAGAGAAGAAACAGAGGATTGGAATAACACCAAGTAGTATACTGTGACAGAATCAAACAGTTTACTCTGGTGCTATCGGGCTATATGTTGCTAAGACGAGTTACTTGACTATACACTTGTGTAATATTGCTTTCTCTTGCACCCTCATGCCTGTACCTTGTAGTTAAGAGATGATCTAATATGTTGATGATCTATTATATCATATATGATATTTATTACTCTGATGCATGTGTTATGGTTGAGGTGCCGGTTAGTCCTAGCTGTAGCTGAGTACTCACACAGACCTCCATGTTTCAGGATCTGTTTATGTGGTGGAGATTCGAGAGAGTTAAACCATAAACTCAACGGGACCAACTCATTCCAGTGCCAGTCAAGGATATGTTTGAGGCAATACTGGGAGCGGTCAATTGAATCTGCCTGAGTCACCACTGGAAAGAACCTGTAAGTTTAGAATATCATGGTGAGTCTAAGCTAAGACTACCGTGACGGGTCTGACGAAGGGTTAGTCAAGCGATCCAGGTTGGATCTAGGACTGATGCGTCTCCTGATTCATGCCAGTAAGGTACTGGTGAATTTCTAAGCAGACTCACAGGTAAATCTTTAGTGACTTTTGAAGCACTCAAGGACATTCGTTCCAGTTGAATTGAAGGACATGCACTCTGTTGACAGTCATTGTGATGGCCAGTTTAATATGTTTCAGGCCCGGCTGGGTCTTAGAGAGGTACAATGCTTAATAATTCATTCAACTCCGGTGTGGATCTACATCTGTGATCTTTTTATGAAACCTGAACTTGGTCAATGACCTACAACAGTTGTTTGCAATTTTCGTGAACACCAGAGGGAACAGACTTGTTCGGGTAGGGAGCTACCCCCTTTCTAGGTGTGTTTGATTGTGACAGTAGTGATCTGTGAAGTTATTAGTTGCCTACAGAACGGTGTAGAAGTGACATTGTGACTATGTCGAATTCTTGCATTGACATGTTGGAGTAGTAACGTGGGACTTGTTATTACATGGAGCCAACACTCCAGTTATGCGTTCCAGACTTGTTCATCCCATTAACTTGAGATTCAGAAGAGCAACCAGGCTCTTATATTATATGGTATTGTGCAGCAGTACTTATCATCAGAAGAGCAACCAGGCTCTTAAATTCGATTGGGTTGTGCAGCAGTACTTATCATCAGGTGGGGACCTCTATGATACTAGGGTCGGCCCACAAGTAAACATTAGAGTAGAACTTGTGATTTCTTCCGTCATCGAGGGATGACCAGCGAACAGTGTTGAAGTGTCATTCAGGTATCAGACACCTGACCAGTCCGAGATCTTACTCACAGTGGAAGGAGAGAACTTTGGAAGAATCTACGACTTGGAGTTCTTTTGCACTGGAGGTTCATCGGGTGAGTCGTTAACCACGACAGGACGACGGCATGAACTGAAGTCACATTCTCTGTGATGATGACTGATCATCTGTAGATCTTCTCGCTGCTCTCATTCGGCAGTTGTATATATTGTCTTCTATCCAGGCTTTTCAGCCATCCCACTCTGAGTTATAGTTGACGTATTCAGAAATTAAATTTTGCTTTGTTAGCCATGGCTTTGAGTAATGATATGACTGTTGTCTTGTCCGAGCCCCTGTGGCTAGGAATACATAAGTGGGGAAGGGAAGGTCAGCTGTTCCGGCTTGTGTGGGGCCCTGTAGATGTAAAGTCCTATTGGGGTGGTCGGAGCAAAGGCTGGGGATATTAACTATAGTAACATACCTGTCCAAGCCCCGGGGGTCTTGTTACAGTGTGTAAAGAGTAAGCACAGACAAGTCACTGAAATTGTTCTGGCGACTACATAAAAGCACGCGCGGGGTAGTCATGAATAAGAGCATTTCTGACTTCCAAGGTGATGACCTCATATGGCAGAGGACTAACGAGGACAAGGGCAAAGCCCTCTTTGAACGCTATCTAGAGCAGAGCAACCAGACATACATGAGAGGCCGAAATCTTGCCAAGGAGGTCACGTCAGACAGGTGCAAGAACCAGAACACTTCGGATTAAGACACAGTGACAGTGAAATAAATCAAGGCTGTGCTTCGACAATCAAAAACAGCGCTCCAGGGCCACATGGCATAAGATACAACGACATCAATAGGTGTACCGACAACCGGCTAGAGGAACTAGCAGACATGTACAACAACAGTATAGGGAGTGCTAGCATCAAGAAGAAGTGGTTACACAGCTATCTGATTCCCTTGCCGAAGCCTGGCAAAGACCACACAAAATTCAGGGATATATAGTTATAACCATGCAGAATACAATAGGCAAGCTGCTGGATAAGTTAATTGCCAGGCAAATATCAAGCCAGCTAGAGAGGCAAAGTGTTTTCCCACCGACCATGGGTGGGTACCGTCAAACAAGAGAAACCTGGACGAATGCAGCAGTTTTTGCCCATGATGTTTATGAAGGTTTCCACTCAGGCATTGAAACTTTTGCTGTGGCGATTGATCTTGAGGACGCGAACAGCTTCTTGAACTCGAAATAAGTCCATTTCTCCTTAGTTGGATCGCGGCAGCCCTCTTCCAAAGGAAAGCAGTTTTAAGATGTGGCAGTTGGACATCGGAACCAACAACAATACATCCTGGCCTACCACAGGGATCACCATTATCTCCGGTACTGTTCAACGCCTACACTGTGAGAATCACCAGTGAGCAGATCACTGGACCTGGTAGGACATTGTCATGTGCCGACGATGTTTTAGTGTATCGCCAGGGTAAGGATAGAGATCAGGTTGCCGTGGAACTACAAACCGAACTCAATCGCATAAGTACTTGGTGTATTGAGGCTGGGGCAATGGTCAACCCAACAAAGGCAACAGTGACTTGGTCTCTTTGAATAATCATATTGTCAACACTCCAACACCAACTTTAAATCTCTGTTCAGAGACGGTGGAAAGAACGCAGGCAATGCATTACCTGGGGATACGGTTTGATCGAAGCCTTGCTTATATTGAGCGCATAAACCAGGTGATAACAAAGGCCAAGCGGGGGTTGGCTGCGATGCGGGTCATGGCCGCAGCAAACTGTGAGCAGCGCCATCTATGTCTTCTATACGAAGGCTGGTCATGTCAGTTTTTGAGTATGCGATGGCAATCCTGACTCTCAGCCGTAAGCAGATAGAAAGGATTGAAAGGATACAGAATGAAGCTATGCTAATTATTCTTGGATGTACAAGAGATACAGCATGCAGGGTGATGCGCTACCTTCTTGATTTTCCAACCATTGAAGACAGAATAAAAGTCTGCATAGCTCGCGCCTACCTCAGAGTTAACGCAAACACACAACATCCACTGCATAGTGAAATTATGAAGGTGACGGGCAGCAGGTTAAAAAGAGGACGGCCGTGGATGGGTAAAGCCGAAGACATTCTTAACAGGTGTGTTCACTTGAGGACTTAGAACATGGGGAGGAGTGGGTACAAGTGCCAACAGATTTCTGCACATACTTTTCAGTTTGCATCCAACTAGACAGAAAATGCAGACAAAACGCGGCAGCTGTGGAGGCGGAAGTACAAGCGTTGATTTTCGAGAATTCGCTAGACGGTGATGCTGTTATTTACACAGATGGGTCGGACGTCCGACATGTGAGAAGCTCATGGTCCTTTACGGGTCAAGCCGGAGGGAGAATTGTGAAGGAGGACTCTGGTGCTTCTGCTGAGACCACATGTAGCCTGACTATGGAAGCCATTGCAGTAAGTAAAGCAATAACATGGCTCCAGACACAGACATTCACTAGGGCATGTTTCCTTAGCGACTCAATGAACATGCTCAAGAGGATAGAGATGGGGTGGGATCCGAAGAGAATGGTTGCTGTCTCTGGAGCGGTCTCGGCTGGCAAAGATTAGTTTCATCTTCGTGCCAGGGTATGCGGGAGTACAAGGGAATGAGCGGGCTGACAAGCTCGTAGCTGAGGCTACTGTGGAGAGCGGACGCGCCATGGACCAGGCTGACATTCTGAATGCTCTACGAGAAGACTTTTGCGAGAACCAAGTGATGACTGTGAATCTACAACCATGGCCAGACTGCGAGAACAGCAAATTAAAAGAGGGGTGACCAAACAAGAACACTACGCAGGAAGCCACAGAAGATTGATAAACCAACACAGAACTGGTGTCGTTAGCCGCTACACGTTGCGGGGTTTACTGAGGAGGGGATCCGAGCACCTATGGACTGAATGGTTCGATGTGCAATGAGGATGATCTGTCGTCTAACTAACTAACTAACTACCTAGATAACTACCTAACTAACTAACTAACTAACTAACTAACTAACTAACTAACTAACTAACTAACTAACTAACTATACTAACTAACTAACTAACTAACTAACTATCTAACTAACTAACTAACTAACTATCTTGTGTTTTCTTTCCATGTTTCTTTTCGCTTCTTTTCCAACCCGTTCTCTACAATCATCTCTCGTTTGATATTTCCTACTGCAGATTCCAGTTTTCATCCGCCTTGGTAATATAGCGTCTAGGGAGGTGCCCATTTGTGTTGTTCGTGTGTTATATTTGTTATTGGTTTGTTCTTGTTGCTTTGATAAGGACTTCGGTGGAAACGTTCGCCTGCATATGTGCATGATCAACACCATATGCGTTGTGACATATCCTGTAGAACAAACAAACAGCCAATCTCCAGAAAACTGACCTGTCAAACAAGGTTTCAGAATCTCAATGCTGTTGAAGTATGCGATATGAGAGGTATTTTCTGCAGCACACTGATCCCTGGGCGTCAGATGTCTACTGCCTATAAAAACCGTCAAACTGATGTCATAGATTATATGACACGTAATGTGTTTACGACTAATGTTCAATTGTTCAGCACAAACTGAGGTTGAGTTTCTGAGATCGGTCAGAACTTGTGTTGTGTCTTCAGCAGCTGTAGTTACTGGTGTACTTGATGTAGTTAGCACTGTAGTATCGTTATCTGTGAATAGAAAATGAGAGCAGTCAGTACTGAATTGACGAATGATGATTTTCTAGGCGACCGTAGAAAATGTAGGGTGCCATTGGTTTCCTTCCTCGCAGTGATCATATTAGTCAGTCACTGACGACAGCCATTGTCTCTATAAAGACATCACCCGCTTACTGTCGTAAATTTGAATCATAAACCAACTACCTGTCGGCTGCTCTGAAGATCAGTTCACAATCTGCTCCCTTGGATTTGCGTTAACTTGGTCGGTGACTAAACTGGTATACCAACTTGCCCAGGGATGTCATGTAGGCTAGAAGAGGGCATGAAGAACGTTAAATATCCTTGGACTGGGATTTCTTTCTATTCATAACATTGATTGGGGAGGGGAGGGGATAAGTGGAACGCAAGGAAATAAACTCCTGGATGTAAAGGGCATATGGCATAATCTGGATCCTTTACTCGTCATCAGTTGGGATTGGAACCATGACCGCCGGCACATATCGGTATGGCACACACAGATGATGATGATGATGATGATGATGATGATGATGATGATGGTAAGTTTGAGTGGGCATTTATCTCTGTTATCGCCGTTTCCCTCCCGGACAACTCCAACGAAAGTCTGAACATGATCCACAACCTATTTCATGAGGCTGTGTAGACCCCTGAGTCGTAACAGTCAGAGAACAGAATTGATTGGGGATTGATCTCGAGCCCTTACTCTGTAGGTAATCACGCTGACCTCTATGCCACTGCGGCTCGAGGTTCGTAATCTATATATATATATATATAATTTTATATAAATATAATATATATTTTTATATATAATTATATATATATATATATATATAACGAACGGTTCATCTGATTGAGATGAATTTTGTACAGATGTGTTCTCACTCCCGCGGAGCCAACTGACATAGATTGTGAGCTTAAAATCAACAATTTTCCATCAAGCACGAAAGAAACATGCATTACGAGCTTCAGAAACAGGCCCGCCTTTGGCCCGCCATCTCGTTCCAAGGGAACTCACTCTCTGATTAAAATAGACATTAGTTATGAACACTAATGTTTCTTTGTGTGTGTGTGTGTGTGTCCTTTATGCGTTCCCGAACGGTCCATCCGATTGAGATGAAATTTTGTACAGATGTTGTTCTCACTCCCGCAGATCTAACTGAAATACGAGCAACGGGAACGGGAAAGGGAGCATCAGAAACAGACGAGCAACGGGAACGGGAATGGGAGCAGGAACCGAACGCGTACTCTGTGCGCTTAGAGAAATGTATTTGAATTCAATGAGACGCTCCCCGCCAGGTATGGGCGAAGCCGGGCCGGGTCGTCTAGTTTATTATAAATAACGACAGTGTGAAAGCAGGATGTAGAATGTTTTAGCGTCAAGGACACACAATAAACTTGAGATCAGAAAGTGCACACTTCTACACTTGTGGGGTCACACATCAGCGAAACAAATACCAGACTGCTGTTATTGAGCTCAACCTCGCATGCTCCGTGTTCTGCTCATTGTGTATGAAGTCCACGTTGACTGGTCACACTTGAAATCCACATTTCTGGAAATTCCCTGTTACAGTTGTTTCAAAATCTAGAACAGTCATTTAAAGAGCATTTGCGACAGGGATTTTTGACACAATATTTACTCAGCCAAAGAATAATTTACATAATTCAAATAAATGTATTACCTATGTAGATTTAAACACACAACCCACAGACAATATATTGCACAGTTTATTGCCTAGCATATCTGGCTGCATCTCGTCAGGTTTCAATGCACTTAAAACTATGGCTGCAATGGACACAGAGCAGAGAAGCTCTTCACACTATGCCAGCACTTCATCCTCTCCGTGAGATTATGGACTAGGACGCCACTGTTCAAGAGTCACTTTGGGGAATTAAGGGCGCATTCAGAACGAAGCTTTGCGGTCATTCTGGGATGCACCAGAGACACCCAATTTGTTTTTTATTGGTTTTCATCCTTGGTTTTCTGACTGTTGCAGGTTTACTCAAGGTAAGGCGAAGCAATACCTCAGAGTAGCTGCGGGCCCAGTCACATTTTGCATGAGGCGCTGGACACATTAAGGGTCAGCGACTGATAAGGGGAAATCATGGATGCTAGGCGGAGGATACGATCAAAATGTGTGGATCTTGGAGAATATTAGGGGAGGAGAGGAGTGGGTCAGAGTGCCAGCGGAGCATCAGACTTATACAGAGTTATAACACATTGAGCCGGGGAAAGTGCAGGGAGTGGCCAGCGGGGCCCACGGAAGTGGAAATCCAGCAACTAATTCAGGATAATGCTCCCCCTCTGGTGAGGGTTTATCTACACAGATGGTTCGGTGTTAAGGTAGGAGAAGTGCCTGGCGCTTCACAGAAAAAGCTAATTGTCCTACGTTTGGTGCAGGAGAGCTGGTATATGAGTCACAACATCTAGCTTAAGAATGGAGGTGGAGGCGGTCACTGCAGCTTTCCGCTGGATGGAGAACACGATACATACACACATTGTGATTGTAACTGACTCAGAAAGCATGCTGAGGAGGGTGAGGACAGGCAGGCTTCGTGCAGAATGGTTTGCTTCGCTTCGGAGGTCACGGGTATCAAGCATCAACGTCATGCTGGTGTGTTGGGGAATGAACAGGCGGACAGATTGGCTGGCTCTGCAGAACTTGGTGGAGTATTGATGCATGACAAGGCAGACGTGGTTGCGACCTTGTGGGAGCACGTGTACACCTCGGAGGAGCAAATGGATTACCATGGTCTGGCAAGAATGAGACAGCGAGGGGTGACGAGGGGATCTGGCCTACTCTCGACGCTGAGAGGAAAGGCGAGACGGACATATATTCATATTGCTACTGGAACTATTAGTGTTGGAACTCTTCGCTGGCTTCTGATGATGGGGACGGAGCGCTTAAGGGAATACCCCGAATGCTGTGATGTCAGTTCCTAACTCAATCAATCAATCAATCAATCAATCGTCAGGTGCATACTGCAGACTTATATAACATATGAAGTAGTTATACTCCATTTTCGAACACTATCAGTGAATATGTATTGAGTATTTCAGTCAAAGTATTATTCGTTTTTGGAACAAATTATGATGAACTTGGAAGCAACATATAAGTAGTTCCAAAGATGAATGTTGCGAATCCTTTGGACTGCCAGAGTGACTAACGACAATTGCCATAAACAGGCTTAAGAAATTAGAACATTTTATACAACAATGAGAAAGAGACAAACAGCTTTCTTTGGTCTTGGTATGAGAAGAGAGGCATTGCAGAACATCATAACAATGGGGAAAACTGAGGGGAAGAAAGGAAGAGATCGACCAAGAGAAATGATGTTTGATGGAATGAGACGACGGCATGGAGAAATATCATCAGCAGAGTTAATCCAGAACACCAAAGACCGAGCTGTGTGGCGACACATGAACGCCTTCGCCAGCTGGCATGGCACTTGATGATAATGATTATTCGTTTATTCATTGCATTTGCTGTATGCACTAAAGAGTTGCAGCGAAATATGCTAGGCAAGAATTCGTGCAATTAGTATTTAATGTGTTTGCACTACAGTATATACTTTGCTTACTGTAGCAGTTATCGGATACGTCAGCACAGTCGGGTAGGTTGGTTGGTTGGTTGATTGGGTGGGTGGATGGGTTGGTTAGTGAATGGGTGATCGGTCATTCGGTCGGTCGGTTGTTTGGTTTGTTCGTTGCTCGGTTTGTTGGTTGGTGGGTGGGTGGTTGGTCGGTCGGTCGGTCGGTTGGATGGTTGTTGGTTTGTTTGTTGCTCGGCTGGTTGGATGGTTGGTTTGTTTGTTGGGTTGTTGGTTTGTTGGTTTGTTGGTTGGCTGGTTGATTGGTTGGTTGAGGTGAGTTGAGTTAGGAACCGACACGTCATCATTCGGGATATTCCCATACGCCCTTTGTCCATATCTTCAACAACCAGCAAAGAGTCCCAGTATCAATGGTACTGTTGACATGATAAGTCCGTCTGGCCTTTCCAGGTGTACTGAGTGTCGGCCAGATCACAAGGTAGATGGTTGGTTGATTATTTGGCTGGTTGGGCTGGTTGGTTGATTAGTTGGCTGGTTGGGCTGGCTGGTTGGTTAGCTGGTTTATTTATTGGTTAATTATAGAGGCAAACGTATATACCGAAAACTTTATCAAAAGAACAAAAACGACAAAACAGTAAATCACCGATAAACAGTAAATAACAGATAAAACAGTAAATCAGAGATAAACAGTAAATCACAGATAAAACTATAAATTACAGATAAACAGTAAAACACAGATAAAACAATAAATCAAAGATAAAACAATAAATCACTGATAAAACAATAAATCACAGATAAAAAGTAAATCACAAATAAAACAATAAATCACAAATAAACAGTAAATCACGGATAAAACAATAAATCACAGATAAAACAATAAATCACAGATAAAACAATAAATCACAGATAAACAGTAAATCACGGATAGAACAATAAATTGTAGATAAAACCCAAGGATGCTGAACATCCAGTCAACACAGAAACTTGAAACCGAAAACCAATCACATATCTATAGATATACCTGTTTCTTTAATGAAAAAGCAGAAGGTAGAAGTGCCATTGATCCGTGTCCCATTCTCGTCGGCAGCGACCAATGTTACAACAAATAGCTCATTGAAGTCGGCGGGTTGTAACTTGTTCACTTTGATATTGATATCAGCCGTGTGATGATAGTTTGTAACTTGCACTTCCAAGGTTTCCTCAAATCCCGCTGGCAGGGGATACCAGCCATCTCTGTGGTTTGGGTGTGATATGTTGATCCGTTCATAGACTCTAACAGAAGTCTCGGCACAAAAAGTAAAACTGGCTGTTCCGCCCATCCTAGCCCAAATTGTTTGGTTCCTAAATAGTTTGTCGTTCTTGGAACAGGGAAAGACTGCACCTATAATTCATTAATAGACACTTATACTAGGTATTTATTGATTTCACTGGGTGATTATTTATCTGTTAGACAACATTCTCTATTTTCCCAGTGTTGGACTTGTATAGTGCAGTGATGACATAGTGGTTAGGTCGCTAGATTACCATACACTGGCACCTAGTTCGATGTCCGTCAGTGTCTGGATTAGCGCTTCTTATCATTAATAGTATGGGGTATACTACGCCTTATAAACTGCAATAGCGCATGTTTAGTTGATCAGAAATGTCTTCGAGGCTAACGACGCGAGAAAGGGAACTGGTAGCCGCTTCTACATTATGCCATTCACCTATATTGTGTGACAGCCTAACACATCACACCTCCACGACAAACATCGTGAAACACGTTCCTTAGAACAACTCTGATTTCATCACAACGCTGGTCTCATCATAACGCTTGTCTCATGCCAACTATAGTGTCGTGAAATCACTGTAATTTTACAATCAGATGATACAAATACCAAGGACAGTTTGATTCGCAACTACAAGTTGTTTACTACGGGGAGTCGGTAAGATCAATCAATACAGTCGTCTTTGAAAGTCCTCACACGACAGAAAATTGTAGGCTTGTTATTGTGACCCGATTGGAGAAATGCAGGAACTCGCTACCTTGTTTTGGTTGTTGAAACAAGGGGGACCACTTTTGCATTGATTAAAAAAAGGGGAGATAAGAACTTATTCTGAAATGGATAGTCTGCCCCTGGAACCATCTGATGTGTTGACATCAAAGAACTTCACTAGGACACTCCAACGCTCTTTGAAAAAAACCTGACTTGTTTACAGTCAGTGTAGACCAGAAAGTTGACTAGAGCTGACGTGTTTCTGTACCGCTGTTAGGAATTCGGAGAGCATCTACTGTGTTAGATTTAATTAACATTAAATAACATATGTCTTTATGGCAAGTTGTAGATGCCATCCAGGAGTGATGCGGTGTTGCATAAGGTATTGCATATAGTGTATTTAGGCCTAATTAATATAGGCAGTAAGCCTTGTTAAAACTAGCTAGGTGAGGAAGGATGATTAGCTTCTGTTAGTTGAGAATAGAGTAGTGAAGTGATGATTAGCTCTGTTAGTTGAGAATAGAGTAGTGAAGTGATGAATTAGCTCTGCTAGTGAGAATAGTGTAGTGGGGTGATATTTGGAGAGATTAAGAATGGTTGGGAGATGGGGGAAGTGTCCAATAGGTGGGATCTTTCAGTGGGGTGCCCACTGGGGTTCTGCACTCTGTTTATTGGCCTTTCCTTTTCATAACCTGATTCGGACCTAGGTGATAAGCTCATCTGCTCTATGACAGAGTTTAGTTCACTGATAAATATCTGAGCAAGGCTGTAGGCCTACACTCAGCTGGTAGGATCAGTGACTGGTGCTTTCACCCGGTGTATTATTTCTCTAACAGGTTCCCTGCCAGTTACGAAGAAGCTCTACACGAGTTTTGAAGAAAGTTTACTACGATTGGGAAGAACACCAGTTGAACAGTAAATGTTTTTCTTACGGAAAATGAATAACGTCAAAGAAGAAAGTTGTTCAATAATGTTTGGGCTGGGCCCATGATCAGGAGGGTCCACCGGAACAGGGCTCAGATGAGCGAAACCATTTAACGATTCCAGTGTGTTAAGGTTCACCTAGGATGGGTGATGTTTGTTGAGACACCACACCTCATACGAACATTAGTAACTACACGAGAACTTTAAATGTAACATTCACATGGTGTGGTAGATTCCAGGGAAATATTACAAGGAACATTGTAA
This sequence comes from Cepaea nemoralis, assembly GCA_014155875.1. Taxonomy (NCBI): domain Eukaryota; kingdom Metazoa; phylum Mollusca; class Gastropoda; order Stylommatophora; family Helicidae; genus Cepaea; species Cepaea nemoralis. The sequence continues at coordinate 97,140 of JACEFZ010005751.1, forward strand.
TTTAGACACTATAGACAATAGATAGGATCAAGTCTATTTCCAACAACAGTGATACTTATTTTCACAGTACAGAGATTTGTACATTTTAAGAACTATAGGGACTTATAATGTGCAGTGTGCAACCGGTCCATGATCAGTAGTAAATAATAAACTATATCTATTTCGAAGGATCATGTCGATGGATTACCAGGTAGCTACAGAAGAAAGTCAGTGTCTGGCAGGAGAGATACATCACTCGGTGAGGTTGTCTTGTGCTGACCTAACGTGCTGTGGTGTGTCCTTGCAAGGATGAATTGACTGTGCTATTGATCTAGAGGGTCCGATTCTACACACATTATAGAACACGTCACACATTCTTCGCATACGCTTCTCACATACATTACACTTTTCTTTTAATAAATTAATTGTTATTAATTTTTAGAAGCTAGAGTTGTTGAGTATGTTGCGTTGGGGAAGAATGAGAGGGGGCATGATACAGCAGTGATAGAGAGAGAGAAAGAGGTGTCCATAAACTGACGGAGTTTTGTAGACGGATTCAAGGGGTTTCTCGAGGATAATGATATGGGGATTAAAATAAAAATGTGGGTGTTGATTCCTCTCACTCCAGGGACCACATTTTAAACGGATACCCGACATATAGGACAAACAGCATGCGGCACATTCCTTAGAACAACGCTGGTCTCATCACAACTCTATGATAAACATCATGAGGCTCATTCATTAGAACAATGCTGGTCTCATCACAACTCTATGATAAACATCATGAGGCAGATTCATTAGAACAATGCTGGTCTCATCACAACTCTATGATAAACATCATGAGGCACATTCATTAGAACAATGCTGGTCTCATCACAACTCTATGATAAACATCATGAGGCACATTGATTAGAACAATGCTGGTCTCATCACAACTCTATGATAAACATCATGAGGCACATTCATTAGAACAATGCTGGTCTCATCACAAATCTATGATAAACATCGTGAGGCACATTCATTAGAACAATGCTGGTCTCATCACAACTCTATGATAAACATCATGAGGCCCATTCATTAAAACAATGCTGGTCTCATCACAACTCCATGATAAACATCATGAGGCACATTCATTAGAACAATGCTGGTCTCATCACAACGCTATGATAAAAGTTAACATTTTAGGCTGAGTACGGCGGATCGACACACTCAGATCAGCGTACCTAATAGAAGGCAGTGTTTAGGGATAGATGAATGTAGTAGGGGCGCGCTTAAGAAGATAGGCGTGGAAGGCCAGTAGAGCAGTGGTTCCCAAGCTTGTCAAGCAGAGGGTCATATCTATTATTTTCGGTTGTTTAGCGGGCCACCACGTTATAAAATTATTAAAAGTCGTGCTATATAATTCTTACCTTTCTTAACTTTCGTCAACAAAATTCTACAACTTTAAAGTCAGTCAGTGTCAATACTACACTGCAGTCATTTGTTGGTTTAAAATCAAAAGTTCATTAAACAATACATTTTAAATCAGTTTCGAACATCGCTATTAATGTAATGAATTTATAATTGTAACTGTTCTTCAAAACCTGTTACTTAAGTTCAGATGCCAGTTTATCAATGTCTGGGCACAAATCTGTCGTGCCCAAAGTCATAAGCGCAGCTAGGTTACTGTCGGTGAGTCTGGAACGCTGCTTTTTTTTTTTTTTTTTTGTAATGGTCATTGCCGAAAATGACTGCTCGTAACTGTAAGTCGAACCAAAACGACAAATGTATCTCTGGGTGAATGAGCACAAGTGTTCAAATTGTTCGACGGGCAATAGTCGCCAGAATGAAATCATATTATCAGCTGAAGGTGAAGCAGCCAGCTCCAGAATTTTACATCTCAGTGCAGAATTGCATTTCAAATCAATTACTTCGTGCTGAAGGTTTTGCTGTAATTGACAGAGTTTGGCATTAGGGAATACGAACTGATTTATGAAGAGGGCAACTGCTACTATGCTTGTATCCTATAATTTCTATAAGAATGCTCCTCTCTTCCAGTCGCGCTCGTTGTCTATGCAATAACAAAACATTGTAGCAGCTCAACGGGAGCCATAACTTAAACGCTGGCAATCCACGTCCAAATAAACTTTAATCGTGTTGCTCGATCGGACAGGTTCGACAAATGATTATATGACTATTCCCATATTGCTGGGAGGATTGGCCAAACATATAATAATAATTTATGTAGAAATATCATTTCGACTTCCGAATCCGATGCTAACCTATTTCATAACTAACTGACAATAAACTTGCTGTGGGCCATAGTTCTGTATCTACACTACGTTTATCTGTGTTCCGTTGATCTATGTCTGGTGTGACGCCATGACTTTTAATTGCTGATAGCTCGGCCAGTTATGATGCGTTCAATTCTTCTCATTTCTCCTGCGCCCTGCGTTCATTCCCGATTGTTCCTTGCCATTCAAACTGTGCCCTTATTTCCTAACGTTGCGGGAGTCTCATATAGCAACTTCAATTAGCTATCGTTGGTGAAAGTTTGGTGTTACAATCAGAACCGCCCGTCTTCAAGATGTTGTCAAACTTTACTGCGCATGGTAACCGTAGTCCTTGTGACGTCATCTAGTAACCTCTGTATTTATGCGCCTCACGGTAATTCTTTTTATTTGTCTGCCACAATTTTTGTATCCGATTATAAATCATTCTAATCAATGACCTTTGCCTCCGACGCTACATAGCAGCAACATTATCCTCCTCTATTGTGAACTCTTGAAATCGCGACTGAAAGATATCCAGAAGACTTTCAACTTTTACTTTGTACTGTAACAAGTCACATTTCTGTTCCACCACAAGCGTGTTAAGAGTTGGAAACGCCTCTAAGGTCCCTTCAGTCAGCTGTACGATAAACAGTCGTTGTCTTATTTTAAATGAAGAAATGCCATCGCACAAATTTGTGAATAGTTGCTGTTGTTGTTGTTTTTTCTTCTGGATCCCCGCATTTAAAGAGGTTACATGAGACGTGATGTCCACCAAAAATGTCAGATCATTAAGCCAGTCTTCGTTCATCAGACATTCCCGATCTGTAGACATTTCATTTATTTCAGACAGAAACAGATAGACACTATTTTTCAGTGCCAAGAAACGTGACAGAACTTTCCCTTTAGATAGCCATCTGGCATCACAGTGTAACAGTAGGTCACAGTATTCCTCGTTCAGGTCTGATAGGAACTGTCTGAACTCACGCCTGTTCAGCGCCTTACTTCGAATGTCGTTCACACATCTCAGAATAACAAGTTGACATGTTCAGATTTAATGTCTTTCCACACAGAGCTTCTTAGGGAAGGGTAAAATGATATTTTAATATAATGCGGCCAAGAAACTGTTCCAATAATGCTAGGCATCCAGACAGTTTTCCGGTCAAAGCAGTAGCACCGCCGGTGCGGTGCATACACTGTCCAATTTGGTTCATCCTATGTTGCTTTCACAATACTACCGACTCTCCTAAACAGTTGTAACATACGAAACCATGGCGCTATGCGCACTCTGACTGGTCGACAAGACTGGGATATGGGGACTTCATAACTGTTTGTTGCGAACTGAACAGGCGCATTCGATAATATTTGCGCATAACAACCACGAGCAGAGTAAATTATCGCTCGCTGACGGGGCTCTCCGAGTGCATTTTTGAAATTATTAAATTATATTATATTAAATAACAAGGCCTCGCGTGCCACTTTCCGAGAGCTGGCGAGCCACAAGTGGCCCGCGGGCCATGGTTTGGGAACCTCTGCAGTAGAGTATATTGAGTCTGGTTGTAAGAAATGGAAACAAGTCGGGTTTTACTGCAAGGCTAATAAAATAGCACGGCAAGCTTGTTGTAGGAAGGTCATCTGGGTTGTTGTGTCTGATTGACAGACGTAAACAGTCAGAGTTGTTGCATGGAAGATACTAGTGACACGCGGAAGTTCCAACTTTACACAGATTAATTAGGTCTGTTTCGAGAGGGGTATTCAGAGTCTAGAATGTTTAACAAGACAAATGTGAACCTTCTAGTTTACAGAGAAAAGTCTTATACAAAAAGTTTCTCACGGACCAGAAGGGCAAGTTGCAACAGTGGACAGTTCGGACTGAAGGGAGTGCTATCCGAAGAGAGATCGGCAGTTCAGTTAAAGCTGACCCAGCAGTTCAGAATACAGTGTGGGTGAGGTTGCTGCCTAAGTGGGTTAGATTGGCAGTTCAGCATAGGTTTGTTGAAAGGGGTGCTGGCCGAAGTTAAGTTGCAGCAGAGACGTTATGAAGTTGAGATTTCACTAGAGATGTAGAGTTGAGCTGCTGCTTAGAGTTTAGTTGAGTTCGGCCCTAAGCAGTCTTGGCCAACAGTTAAAAGGAAGTGCTGTGCAAAACTTCAGTTCGATTTCAGAGCTTACGCCTCGATTTCTGTCAGGAGGTCTGGTTCAGATTTTGGAATGAAATCTGGTTCAGAGCATCGTTAGACACACGATCACGCACTGGTTCAAGACTGGTGCAGAGTCTCGTTCAAGGACTCGTTCAGGTATCTGTTCAAGGTCGTATTCAAATCTAGTTCTAGGTGTGTGCCACGGGACCACTGTCGTTAACGATAAGATGATAAACTAACAGAGAACCAGTCTGTATTCACAGCTGCAATTGTTTGTTACTAGTGGAGAAACACTCATGTCGGATCAAAGGAAACTACAAGTCTTTGAGAGTTCCCCTAGGAACGGGGAATTTGTCGGCATTGTTTGATGTATCGTCGTGGAAGGAGGGGACAACTGTTCTTGTGAAGTTGGGAACAGATTGTCTGACGCTGAGGACCTGGTGTTTACATCGAATGACGTCACTAGGACAATACTCGACTGTATGCAAAACATAATTTGTTACCGCTAGTTTAAACAAAGCAGTTAACCAGGGCGGAAGTGTTTCGACTAGCTCTGCTTTAATTTAGAAAACAATCTAACGTGTTTGGTATCAATTAACGTTGAGAAACATGTGTCTTTCATGGCAAAGAGTAGATTCCATTCAGGACAGAGCTGAGTGTTCATAAGGTATTTACTACATTTTTTTTCCCGCGTTTCCATCCTGTTTCAGGATATTGCGGTCAACACCAGCATCTTTCAGCTGTATGTTGATTCCTAGGCTAGATTACGCTCATCAGCACGCCATGACTTTCTGAGCGACCGGCTCCATACTCTCATAAGTCACTTTTGCGATTCGAACCACTGCTAATTCTCGTCGCGTCACGTGACGAGAGTATTCGGGGTTAGCGGAGAAAGCTGCTAACCCCTCGGCCACGGAGCTGGTTATTTACTACATAGCGTTTAGATATAAATAATGTAGAATAGTCTAGTGTTTGATAGAGCTAAAGCTTGAACATAGTGTTGTTGCAGTGTGGTTAGGTATTAAAGGAGTGTCGGCGACAGTGGGCAGTCGCATTGTTAAAACTAACAAGTGTAAGAGGACAATTAGCTCATCTGGTTGGAAATAGTGAAGTGGGATGATATTTAGAAGGATTGAGGATGGTTGGGGGGATAGGGGAAATGTCCAATGATGGGATCTGCCAGTGGGCGTCTACTGGTGTTCTGCACTTTACATTTGGTCTTTCCTTGTCTTACCCTAATTTAGACAGATGTGATGAGCTTCTCTGCCCCATGACAGAGTTTGGTTCACTGTCATATATCTGAGTGAGGCCGTCGGCGTACACTCATCTAATAGGAGTCAGTGTCCAGTTGCTCTCACCGGTGTGTTCTCTCTCTTTCACAGGTTTCCTCAGGTTGCTCATGTGAAGCTGAAACATCACTGTTTACTATAATGGATACCTTAGTGCAGGCAGAGTTATTCAGCAGCTTTTGCGCTGGGCCCATGATAAAAGGGGTCTGAAGGAACATGGCTCGGTTGAGCCGAAACATATACGTATCCAGCGGATGACTTCTTAGTGATAGGGATCATGGAAATCAATAGTGATATTATTTAACAAAACCACGTGTGAACAGAACAGTAGTGATTGTTTTCCACATCATATGTAGAAGGAACAATCGTGAGATTATTTTTCAAAACCACATCTGAACAGAACACTAGTGATTGCTTTCCACATCACATGTAGGAAGAACCATAGTGAATATCTAGGTAACAGGAACAATGAACATGGTGTTTTTACTAAATTACTAAATTCCTGTGGGACTGTAAACAATAGCAGTGTAATTGTGAAACGGTAGGACCTTTAGGAACTGAATCACGTTATTTCAAATGACTATGTTCCGGGTTTTTACAAGGCAAGGATGTTTTAAGTCTCAGAACAGTAGGGACATTTAATAACATGGTGTGTGATAGATTCAGGATCAGTATCGGGCTATATCCGTGATTGGTGACCACGTATCTGGGTTATCAAAAAGCTACCAGAGGAAGTCAACATCTAGCAGGAGGGACACATCGTTTGGTGAGGTTATCGTGTACTGAACTGTGATGATGTGGTGTGATCCTTAAAGGGATGATCAGACTTTGCTCCTGAGCTGTTCGGTTTGATTCTGCAGTCACACTAGAGTATACGACATACATTCTACACATACACTTCTCACATACATACACTTTTCTTTATTAAATTAATGTGTTATTAATTTTTAGAAGCTAGAGTTGTTTAGTATGTTGTCTTGGGGAAGTGTGAGAGGGGGCATGAGCCAGTGGTGAAAGAGAGTGAGAAAGAGGTATCAATTGACTGAGGGAGTGTGGTAGACGGAATCTGGTGGATTCTCCAGAATAATGATATTGGGTTAAAAATAATGTGGGTGTTGATTCCCCTCACTCCAGGGACGACACAATAAAAGGAAATCCACGACAGTGTGTTTAACATGTGATAGACATGTTTAATGTGATAGTTTTCCTTTGTCTTCTACACCCACATGGCTGTGGGCTACGTCATCAGCCTTGAACAACCTTCTAAGTTACCATGGCAGGTGAGTGCTCTGCTCTGTGGTACTCTTGCGAACATCAAAGATCACCCATAAAAGTGTTCACCTACCACCGGTGGATACTCGGCAGTACCAATGTTTTTATACTGTAGCACAATTGTTATGTTTGGGTGTGATATGTCGCTCAGGCATCATCAACTAGGTAGCATGTCATTTTCAGCTTTATGGGTGCTCTCATCACAGTAATCATGAAAGAGAACCGGTCTCCTCCACTATATTATTCAATTGACCTATAATATCGGATAAGGGTCCCAGTGTTAATTTCTGACAAAACAGTCCACTGTGGCCTATACGTTTATAATGTTCCAACTTAAGCCACCAATCTCTATTTGTATATCCTGGACCTCTCTTGCACTGTGATTCCACTGGCTCAAGTCAAGTACCAAATGCTTTACTCCTTCCTTCACCAGCAGACCTTGCCCATGTCTCTTCTGCCCAGTAGGGTTTATATAACTGGCGTACCCAGGACAATGATATTTGTCTGTATTTAGCTCCTGGAGCATGAGGATATCAACATCATATATTAGTTTCTCCAATACAGGACATCTCTGCCTATCACTACGACAGTTCGAGTATCCCACGCATACATGGTTGAAACCTAGTCTCTCCACTTTTCGTCTTGTTCTCCTGGCGCCTTCCCTCCTATTTCTATGCCTTCTTCTCACACCATTTCCTCGTCTTCTCCTCCTCCTCACTCTATCTTCGCTCACCTCTGAAAGATGTGTCAAGCACAGAGCACTGCTCTGTAGCTCAGGCGATGATTTCCGTGTTTAATTAATTCCATAAGCAAAGGTTAAGGTTAAGTAGTAAGGGATGTTGTAACTACTTAGCATTTTAGGACTTTAGTCCTTCGTAAATCGTTCTTTACGGGGTTATCCGGCCATCTTGTTTCGTCACAAAACCGGCCCGCAATTGACTCAGATATTTTGAACTTGGCGGGTGTTTTTCTTGGGTTTGGATGACTACTTCCGGTTGTCGTGATGACTACTTCCGGTTCCTGGGCACACGGGCGGGCGGCGGCAGGGCGGCGGCGGCGGGGCGGGCGGTGGCGGCGGCGAAACGGATCGAACCGGACGTCAGCGCGCGAACCCGACCTCGACGCGGGTGGGGCACCCCGGTGGCGAGAACCAACCCAGCACAGTGTGTGATGTGATCGAACCCCAGTCATATCGACCCTTCGATGAAGAAGACCGAAGTCGATATGACAATGATTTAGTCAATCTCTCGAGCGAACCCGAGAATCCATCTTTTGGATTGCATTAATAAACTTTTTTGCACGGCTCAGTATGCTAATTCGACATGTTTCCGACCCCATGTGTTTCCATTAAACACTTGGTGAAAATCTGGTTTAGGAATATTCTAATCGACCATGGAATTTTATTTAAAAATAAACCCAAAACTTAATTAAACACCAAAAATATCTTGTATGGTTAGCGGCGAGTAGGCACGTCAATATAAAACAACGACTCTCATTTAAAAGAAACCATAACTTTCCGAGATATACATTAAATTATGCAATGAAACCCCGCAAATAACGTCCCTTGATAAACAACATTATCGCCCCATAACAAAATACAACAGGTAAAGGTCAAACATGTGATTTACTGTCGAGTGACGAAAAAAGTCTAGTTTCTATAAGGGAGTCTTAAAATATACCTAACGGCCCTGTGTATTTCATTTTATTCTCTTTATCTGATTATTTTATTTATTTATTTATTTCATTACCTCTCTCTCTCTCTCTCTCTCTCTCTCTCTCTCTCTTTCGCTCTCTCTCTCTCTCTCTCTCCCTCTCCCTCTCTCTCTCCTCCTCTCTATCTATCTATCGGTGGACCTCGCACACGCCTCAGTAACTTTAGAACCGCTGTGCCCGACCTCGACATCGTCACTACCATGCTCGGTCAGCCGTGACTCGACACTGAAAACAAGTCGAACTGATGTCAAGCTAAAAACCCAGCATGGGCACTCCAGTGAACGAAGAAGAAGAAGATTGGTGTTCGAATGAGAGAATGAGCTTGCACTTTGCCATCTCATCTCTCAATCTCTATGTATATATGTTGTTGTCAATAGATGAGAGGCCGTGTAAAATTTCACAATGAGTACTTCACCTGAAAATTCATTCCATACACATGACAATCAGTGTATTAACTTATAAATGAAAATTTTCATTATATGCTTCCTTACATTATTGCTTTTATTCAACATGTGGAATGTCATTTTATTAATTCACCTCCATGTTTGAAGAAGTAAGTATAGGAAGATATACATCTTATGCTTTCATGCATTATAACTGCTATCCAGCCTGGGGAATATCATTAGTAATATTGCACCCCTGTCTGTGTAGGTAAGTAAATGAAGATATGCTTTCATGCATCTTCACTTCAAAACAACATGGGATATATCACCCAGTGTTAGAAGAAGTAAGTAAAGGAAATGATAGAAGAAGTAAGAAAGAATAAACATGAGATATAAACAGGCAAACTAAACATCTGATGCAGCCTTGATTTGGTAATATGAGTTTATATGAATGATATGCATCATCACTCTGTTCTGTACCATTGCAGTTCAGGATCAGATCTTGCTGTGTGCATTCCTTCATGAACTCTCCATCACTCATCTACAAGACTTGTCAGTCTCTGTGTCTGTGTCCTTTGTGAGAACAACAGCCTAAACAGATCACTATGTACATGAGCAAAAGAGGATGTAGCTTGCCAGATGAATTGACAGATGCCTGATACCATTACAAAGAAGAGACACTGTAGCTCGCAACTTGTAGGTACTTCCTGAATCTTATACTTTCTATCACTTCTATCTGTAGCTATTTTCATTCTTGTCAACTGGAGAACCATCATCAGTTGAGCAAATATAAATAAGATCACCATATGTATTCACATCAGGTGAGGAAGACGGTGTTCGCAGATTATCGCAGATTTATTGCAGAGTTATCACAGATATATCGCAGATCATTGCAGATCTAGCGCAGATTACTTCATATTACTGCAGAATATAGCAGACTATTGAAGATCAAGGTCGATAAGATAATACTAGATGGATGGACAGACTGTTGAGTAAAGGAGGGACTGAACCAGAACCAATGCCAATGATCAGTTTGAGAGAAAATTAGGGATTCTTGCAATGCGTCAAGTGGACAGTTTACCAAAAAAAAT
>JACEFZ010005752.1:0-107130 GCA_014155875.1 Cepaea nemoralis
ATAACTCTTAAATGACATGCAACTAGAAACCTAAACTGCTGCAAAATGAATAGCATTATTTCATTTAATGTGAATGCAAACCGCACCACTTTCAGTTGCGTTAATGACTGAGCCATCAATGTGGGTATGTGCCATAGGCAAATGTAATAACTTTACGCAGAGGTAGAAGATTTGAAACAAGACGCAGAAATACTGATTCAGAACAAAACAAGCTGTAAGAGACAATCATGAATGGTACTGTTGCGCTCTCAGTAATAAAAGCCCCAGAGGCAGGCGACTGATTGAAATGGTTCTGTCCTTTGAGACCTTGGTCCGACGTTTCGACAAATGAGCGATTGATTCAGTAGATTTCAGCCCTCTGTAATACACTTCGCAAACGAAGCCGCAGATCGACTTGAAAAGCTGCTAGGATTTCTATATTAAATTATGATTTAAGCTTGGCATATGAAGTAGCAAAAACGTACATAAAACAGGATCTGTGGATACAAACGCAGTTCGTAATACCACACACCGTGTTCGAAACACAGCTGTGGGTGATTTGGCAGCAGACCTCTTGTGTTGAGTGGTATGAGTACCGATAATTCAGAAAGCAATGGCAAACTACTGAACGTAAACTTGTCAAGAAATCACAAACAGGCAAAAATTGATGGGGATGACTGCGACATCCTATGAAGGATATGCAATTAACTTTAACATAAAAGCTTCTTATATAGCAAAATGGACAAAATACCATCCGGGTCATACGAAAAATGGATTTCACGGGAAAATTAGGTCATCACTTTTATATTCCGAACAGGACACAACCGATTGAAACATTTTCTATACCACAATTTTAAGATAGGTTCGACGGATCGTTGCGTGTATTGTATGGCAATACACCTGTGGTGGCCATCTGCAGTCCTGCCCAACTTACAACGATGAACATCAATAAATAGGAATCAGCCAATTTCATTCCAGCAAAATCGGTACTGGAATATCATGTACCTGAAACAACCACATTTACTATGGACATTAGTGTGGAAAAAATGCGTCCGTGGTTGGTCATTGTTCACATTTTATTGCATTTGCCTGTAGAATGTCAGTGGAAGTACACTAAGACAGATTCGTTTGTTCTTTTTTTTTTCGTCTAATGAATTTGTAATACCCTTCTACAACTGACACACTCATATGTGCTTCTACATGGATGTATTCAATATCCAAGTTCCACACTCGTATGTTGCCATGGGAAATATGCAGGCTCTAACTTGTGTCTGTCTGTTCCAGTCCATCTTAGCTCATCTCATCTAGTTCCTGTTGTACCTTGCGGTGTCGAGATAAAGTATAAACAGCGGGAGAGGGCCCGTTTATGGGCTTCATGCATCGAGATTCCCATGGACTCTGTAATTCCGTCTGTCCATCGTTTACTATGTAGATAGTTCCCTATGTCCAGGGTGGTCGTATCTCTGACAATTTTGTCATGGTTAAACTAACAGGTCGGCGTAATACTTGACCACATGACCCCCAAGTACAGATTGTCCTATACGATTATAGGTTTGGCACCATACGCCCAGTGTTCCTAGTGCACGTCAGAGGGATCTTTACTTACGTTATACTAACTGGTTAGTTAGTATACCCGGACTGAATGTCAGAAATACAATCACATAGCAAGCGTGATTGACATTTCCTTGTCCGTACCAATTAATGCGTCAAGTGTGATTGTATTTCTGACATTTAGTCATGGCGTAGTAAGAGATCTGGCAACATGTCCCCCCCCCCCCCCCCCCCCACCCGGTCCCCTCAACCCACCACCCCATTAAAAAAAATAAAGTTTGTAAACAGAAAACTCTAACCTGCACAGTTCGCGGTGATTGCACTAGCCAGGCGGCCTTAATTCACTACTGAACGTAAACTTGCCAAGACATCAACAACAGTAGTAAAATGCTGGTGTTGACAGCGATATCCTGTAAATAAAAGGATGTGCAAAAAAAAAAAATGCATTTACAATGTTGTTGTTATCGTTATAACTCTCATGGGCAGTTGCACAGGCAGTCTGGGATAGAGAGAATGAATATTCCCAAAGCTGTATCTCTGTTTTCGTGTCCAGGTATGGAGGAAGCAGAGGTACCGATTCAGTCTGCTGATCACTGAGCTGAGTAACTCGGACCTGACCACATACAAGACTGCGGTCATGGCGCTCATTAACTCCATCATCGTGGCCAGTGAGAACCTTCGTGACAGAATCAGGATCCGAAGCGAGTTTGTTGGTCAGTATGTTTCTGTGTCTTTGTCTCGTCAATATGTATTGTTTGTAATTATTCTTTTCATGATTGTATGTCTCGTTTTTCTTAATACACCATCATTGCCTGGAGAGAATGATGCGGCAGGCAATGACCAAAGATTCTGACACTCAAAACTCCGAGGAAAGGCTAGACCAGTGGTTCTCAACCGGTGGGGAATTCCCCCCCCCCAGGGGGGGGGGGGGGGGATTTTAGGGTTTCCAGGGGGGGGGGGGGATGAAGACCATTTAAAGATCGCGTTAATACAAGAACCGATTACTTGATATTGTTTTCCCCTTCATACTTTACAGTTATGTATGTCTCATCCTTCTAAAATTTATTTTATAAAGTAAGTGGACCCACAAATCATGTTTTATGTGGATGTCTAGACTTGTTTTAGTATATGCTATTAAATTTACCTTCCATTTTTACGTATACTGTGTAGGGGTGGGGGATTTTTAGATAGGAAATATGAAAGGGGGCGGGGAATGACGTTCTGAAAATACGGTGAAGGGGGGGCACGGGCCAAATTTTTGATAGGAAGGGGGGAATGACGTTCGGAAAATATGGTGAAGGGGGGCACGGGCCAAAAAAGGTTGAGAACCACTGGGCTAGACGGACAATAAGCAGACTGCATTCAGTACCATTAGTAGTTGGACTCTTCGCGGATTGTTGAAGATGAGGATGGGGCGCGTATGGGAATGTACTAAATGCTATGAAGTCTGGTCATGACTCAACTCACATCATTCTACTCATATCTTGATCTATCTTTGTATCTTGGTGTATTGTAGATGTTCATACCTTTTACTTTCAATGATATACAAACAACTTATACACATCAGAAAGAGGCAGTCAGCATTTTGGTCACAAAATGAGAAGACACAGACTAAAACATGTGACAATTTGAAAGATTTGTGGAAAGTGAGATAGAGGATTCTTCTTCTCCCTTTGTTCTATGCGCCTTTCGCTGCTTTCTGGTGTTGGGGCATTATCTCCAATAATGCTGACATCAAAAGACCTGCCATTGAACTTTACCAGTAATATTATATTTGGCACTGCCCAGTATCCTATAATAGATTGTTGTCTTTGCAGATTCATAATACTGGCTACTCCTCTTTTGTGCTTTGGTGGTTCTGTCCCCAAGAAAGTATAATCTTACACAACTTCCATATGTAGTCATTGCTGTCCGTTTCCATCCAGTCTCACACATTCCTAAGATATCAATACTCATTCTTTCAATTTCTTATTTGATATTCTCGAATCTACCATCTGGGATGGAAGCTCAGTCAGGAGGACAGTTAGATCATTGCTTTGCTGATCCGTCAGCTTCTGCAGCTTGTCTTGTTCCAGACATATTGGTAGTTACCTTTCCTCTGGAGTAAACTAGGCAGACCAAGAGAGGGATCATGTGGCATGGACAACACATGGTCTCTAAATTCAGCACAGGCTTTGTGTTATGCAGAGATATAACTCCATTTTACAAACTATCGTCTATCAAGACGGCAAGGTGCCAGTCAATATCGAGATTTCCATGGACTCTTATTCCCTCTGTCCATTGTTTACGTGGTCGGCCTCTTCTTCTGGTTCCAATTGCTCTGTACATCATTGCTTGTTCGTATACTGTTAGTTAGTTGGTAGCCTAATTTTCTCGATGACGTTGCAAAATGTGAGTGTGTCGGGGATATTAAAAACGCGGAATCAATACATACATATGTTTATTATGGAGAGCAATGTCTGCCACGGATGTCTCAGCAACCGTCTCAACATCCTGGTCGCTAGGTCCGCTAGGGTCGTTTCTACTGTATGGCTAAAGTTTGTCCGAATTGTGGGAGGTAAGGTTAGACACCTACTATATCTGCTGAATATTATTTGTATACCCCAGCTACACGAAAAAAACGCGGTTCTTTGTGTTCCCTAGCGGCAAAAGCCCCATCGTCTTTCGCTTAGTTAGCTGCAAAATATATGAGACTGCTCTAGTATACATACTAATAAATATATATTTAAAATAATAACCCTTACGCTGAAATCTCGGCGTATTCTTCTAAACTTTGTATGTTTATTTCTTCTAAATGCCATATCATTTTTCTGGATTTCTGGCAAAATCTCTGTGACTTTTCCAACATACATTTACATAATATTTATAATAAGAATCATCATGTGCCTTGCTGATAAGCGTGGGCGGTTGTGTTTCGCCATCTCACACGATCACCAGAGTCGTGGATCAGCCAAGCCATCCAGGTATTTATAATGCTCACGCTAAAATCAGAAGTTAACGTGGGCGAAAGGATAAGAGCACTCGGTCTTAAATTACCGATGCGCTGATTGGGGGTAGGAGGTTGAGTCCCTACTGTGGCATTAAGTTGAACATAAACTTTGACTTCTCGTTCAGAAACCAGTGGCAAACTACTGGATGTAACATTGCATAGAAAATCAACCTGGAGTTGATCGCAACGTCCTGCAAAGAACGGTTCAACATTTGTTACGTTATACTTCTAAACGTCATATGCTTATTACTGCTATATTTCTTCATTGTGTAACCGAAAAGCCAGCTATTTCTACGATTAATTGCCTTTCTTGCTGGCTGTATTCTGCTCGTATTATCCTTCTATGTAGCAAAAATTCTAATCACTTTTGCTTAGGTTTGTACTTAGTCTTCAAATCATCTTGTTTGACCCTATTTCTACGTTTTCCATTTAATATTCGTCACGCTGGAATGTTTTATTTTGTCAGCCCAGCGTTTACTGGAGTTGAATAACTCCACAAATCTTGGATGTGAAGTTAAATATTGCCCAAATGTCGTCAGTAAATGTTAAAACTATAAAACATCTGCACATTTGTCTTACATTAGATGGCATTAAACAGGGAACTTTACAAAGCAGGTCACGCTATACTCCAAGTGTTCCAGGCGGTTTCACAATCCAGCAACTTGTTTCATCCATTCTTCATTGTAACAAGCTGTCATTTATAGCTCATGGGAGCTCGCTCGCTTTATGCACCTTCACTGTCCTCATATCTTGCAGAGAACACCAGCATGATCAGAACA
Source organism: Cepaea nemoralis (assembly GCA_014155875.1). Lineage (NCBI taxonomy): Eukaryota > Metazoa > Mollusca > Gastropoda > Stylommatophora > Helicidae > Cepaea > Cepaea nemoralis. Next base: position 5,299 of record JACEFZ010005752.1, read on the forward strand.
TTGAGTGGATCTTCTCAAGCTTTGAAACCTTTACAACTGGAACTTCATATTTTAATCACAAGATTCAAGACATGATGCGCGATCTGTCTCGTTCTTTTCTTTGTCAGATTATCTCTTTCAGTAGAGAAGACACTGGATAGATGCTTCATCCTCAACTTGTTTTGTTCCATTTAAGATATATAACTGATGGTTTGCTCATAGAACTGTAATAGTTTGCTCTGTAAAACTTCAATCGTTTACTTTGCCTTCATTCATTCAGATGGTTCCTTTAACCATCTCCACACCTACCCTCTATATTTGTGGGAGACTGAGCACTAATGAAATTGGCTAATGTCTAATGGCGTCAGTTATGTCAATAGCAAACAACAGTACGGTTGTGAGTCGAAAGATGAACATTTCGGACATTAAACTACCACTTGTTCTCTACATCAAGTTCTCAACCGCTGGGGAATTTCCCCCAGGGGGAAAGGAGGGATTTAGAGTTTCCGGGGTGGAAGGGGGGGGGGGGGGGGGGAATTAAGATTATTTCAATTAATTAAATTAATTTAATACAATAACCGTGATATTTGTTTTCCCTCCATACTTTACGGTTATGTACTTCTTATCCTTCTGAAATTCGTTTTATAACGTAAGTAGACCCGCAAATCACGTTTTATGTAGACGTCTAGACTTGCTCTATAAGTGTTATTAAATGTAGCTTCCATTTTTAAGTATACTGTGTAGGGGCGTGGGAATTTATAGGGGGTACATACGAAAGGGGGGGGGGGCATGACATTCTGAACATATGGTGAAGGGGTACATGGGCCAAAAATGGTTGGGAACCACTGCTCTAAATGATTCGCACAACAATCACAGCAGACGATGGAACCGGCAGACAAATCGGTTTTATTAATAATTAATCCAAGCATTTACACTGTCTACATTTGTTTGTCATATTTTCTACAATTCAGACAGCAAAATCGTGGCCCCATTACAGATTTGTTAGTGTACACATTCTGTATTATTAGCAGCTAAAATGTCGGATGAGTACTGCGTGAATATTCTTGTAGACACTGTGAAGACATCCGCACGAGGGGAAGTCATTAAGTAACAAGAATTTTACGACCTAACTTCTTTACAGTATTGCGAGACAGAAATGTTCTGTGTGTTATTTCTCAACTTATTCTCCCTGTTTGGCAACACACTTGGTCCACCTGTTCACTGGCTTGTTGAAGCCATCTAGAACAGTGGTTCTCAACCGTTTTTTGGCCCATGCACCCCTTCACCATATTGTCAAAACGTCGTACCCCCCCCCCCCTTTCCGTATTTCCCCCTATAAATCCCCCCCCCCACATAGTATACGTAAGACTGTAAGCTAAATTTAATAACACATAGTAGAACAAGTCTAGACGTCTACATAAAATGTGATTTGCGGGTCTACTTACGTTATAAAATGAACTTCAGAAGGGGGAGACGTACAGAACCGTAAAATATGGAGGGGAAAAACAATATCAAGTAATCGGTTCTTGCTTGTATTAGCGCGATCTTGAAATAATCTTTATTTCCCCCCCCCCCTCCCCCCCCCCCGGAAACCCTAAATTCCCGGGGGGGGGGGGGGAATTCCCCTCCGGTTGAGAACCACTGATCTATGAAAATGTTTTTGTATGTGGCCTTAAACGAATTTTCCACCGCCTACATGATCATGTTGGCGTCTGCAAACCTCTGACCCCGCAAATGTTCCTGCCTACCTGTGTGTATAATTGACTATTGAATGTTGACACTCAAAAATGAAACTTCAATGCTTATAAACACTTACACATCATTCGTTCTCTATACTTCGGCGGCTTTATCTGTAACCTAGTTTGACAGCACATTCTCCGTGAGATAAACGAAAAACTGTCATTGAATTCACTCATATGAATCTGTATCTGAACATTAGCTGGTTGACTCTTATAGTTTACATGCAGATGTCCGGTTATATCGGGGGGGGGGGGGGGGAGGGGGGGGGGAGGGGGGGCACAATAGCGCAGTGGCTAGCACGCGATCGAATCCCCGCCGAGTCGGATTTAAAAAAAATATATACCTGGACTTCAAGGTTGGCCCATTCTAAAGTGGATACTAGGAGCAATGCTCTGTTAAGTAAAGGCGACCGGCGTAATATTGACCACATTGTCCACGGAGTGCAAGCCTTAGGGCGTAGAAAAGAGTCCTTTACTTGCTGTATTCAATGACCTAGATTTCTGGAGAAGTCTCTTTCAACTTAATAGTATCAACCTGTTGCTCAGTTTAACGATGCCTGTCATGTTTTGGATTAATAGTGAAAAACTGTCCTTTAATAGACTCTGTGGCAAACAAAAAGTAATTTTAGACTAAACAAAAATGTATTGTGGAAAATGGAAGATTGAGGGGTGGGGGGGGGGGGGGGTGTCACAGTTGAGACCTAAAAGTTGTTGAATTTGAGATAGATATCTTATATTATAACGCAATGAAAACATTTTTGGTGAATATGTAAGCCCATGGCAGATACTGGAAGTCGTTTATGACGATTAATAATCCCATGGCACTTAATCAGTTAACTTTTATTTTAGCCCTTGATCCCCCATTGGGGCATTGGTCCTCAGCCCAGCCAGCCCAAGCCGTCCTATCTTTAGCTATCTCCAGCAGCTCCCTCCAGCAGCTCCCTCCACTTCTTTTCTGCCTCTATTTCTTTTTGCCTTGTGGATTCCAGACAACGATTTTTCTAGTTATACCATTCTCTTCCTTTAATTTATTCGCAGAGAGAAAAAAAAATGTTTTAAACTTAGCAGCGGATGACTTCTAACTTTCTGCCGAAGTCTGGCTTTCAGTTTAGCAAATGATGGATTTCACTTACTAGCGAGAATGCGTCTTTTAGCGTGACAACAGGTGTGTTTTAACTTACTATCTATAGTCTGTAATTTAACTCATTAGCTACGTAATTGTTTATCCGTCTGACCAGAATTATCCCATGTGTTCTCAACATGTGTACTGGCTTTTAGGGACGTCGTTTAGTGTGATTTATTTGTATTATTTGCTTCTAAGTACAAATACAAATTTATATGTATAATTTGCTTCTAAGTACAAATGCGTGTACTTTGATGGAGAATTACTGTATCGTGAATATAGACCAGAACACCTGAGAACTGAACAACCTTACTAATCTAAGAACTGATCAAAGCATTGGACAAACTTAATATCTTGTAAACAATTCTAAACATGTAATAATTTAACTAACCTCTCATTCTTTCCGCTTTTCCTGTTAGGTCTTTCAGCATCATTCCCCTTTAAAGTAAGACAATTATGTAAACGATACAAACGTGTAGATAACATCAAGAGATGGGCGATCAGCAGTCTGACAGAATGTACAATCAAGGAGAGAGACAGACTGTGTTGGAGGTCCATTGCAGCCAACCTTCATTGTGGAGATGGCACCTGATTAAATTATTTTTTTTTAAGCTAGTTCAGTAGCAGGATCCTACTGTGGGTGTGCGAAGTGTTATGGACCATACAATTTTTTAGTCCTGGGTGCACGGAAGCAAAGGTGGCCAGTCTTAATTTATATGTTGCTTGTATACCTAACAGTTGAACACGTTTTCCTTATAATTAGAACACTTGTGTAAACTAGCATGCAGCCATTAAAATGGCCTTGTGAACGCATTCTTAAAAACAATGAAGGAAGCTAGACAACTTGAACAATTTACACAAACGTATGATGTCTTTATTCTTCTCTTCGTCTGCCCTTCTCAATCAACTCACGCAAAGCAGTCTTATCTGTCGTTATTTCTTGTAACTTCCTCCATGCCAACACCCCCCCCCCCCTCCCCGACAAAGGACTGTCTGGTTATACTATTCTCATGTTTTCTCAATGTGTGTCCTATCCAAAGCTCGCTACTTTTCTTCACCTTCTTCTTGATTCTTTGGCATTCCTTTAGTTCTTTCCTCCTAGTAGCTGTCATCATGCGACAGCGGCCACCCCCCGGGCAACAACTGTGAGAGGCTGGCTAAACCAGGCGCAGGTAGCCGATTTGGTGTCAAACCAAGCGGTGAAGTAAGGTATGCCTACCCAGCATGTGAAGACAGGATTCGGCAGACTGCGCGGAAGAAATCATTCCTGATTCAACGGGCAAGACGGCGTTTACCTGCAAAGCGTTGTGGAACTAATGAGCACGGCAAGGCATGTAGAGCGCCCTGGTCATCCACTGCACCTGTATTCGTCTCCAGTCGTCTTGACTTGTCCTGCCACTGGATTCAGGTGGACTCAGGCGAGAGAGTGAGGTCGACGAATTGCGCAACTCTTCCTCACTTTAATCCAATTCATCGCGCAAGTATTCTTCATCCAACAACAACAACAACAACAACAACAACAACAACAACAACAACAACAACAACAACAGTTCTTTCCATGAGCTCCGCACTGATGATTCTTTCAGACCATATTAGTCTTTCTGTTCTACGCAGACACCAATTAGTGAATGTCTGTAATTGATGTAGTCGTTCACCGTGTTTCTGTTCATACAACAGTACAGTTTTAACGGTTTGGCTGTTTTTAGAATCGTCAGTATATGGATTTTAGAAAAATACTCATCATCATCAAGTGCCATGCAAGCTGGCGTAGGCGTTCATGTTTCTCCACAGATCTCGATCTTTGGTGTTCTGGATCAACTCTGCTGCTGATATCCCCATGCCACCATCTCAATCCATCCAGCATCATTTTTCTTGGTCGGCCTCTGCCTCTCTTCTCCTCGATCTTTCCAGTCGTCACGATGTTCTCCAATGCCTCTCTTCTCGTCACATGACCAAAGAAAGCTGTTTGTCTCTTTCTTATTGTTATATAAAAATACTAGACGGAAAATTCAAAGGGGAAGACACAGATAATGACCAAGAACAGCTACACAACACAGGCCTGCAAGGAAATCAGGCTTCAAACCTACGCCGAGCTGAAGAGAATTGCTGAGAACAGGTGACAATGGTACAACATCATTGAAGGACTTAGCACCAAAGTTCTGATTGACCATCGTGACGATGATACACTATTTTATAATTCTATGTAGTTGGAAGTATATTTTGAAACGTATGTTTACTATACCTGCTTTCTACCACATAGCTACAATTCTAGATTATTCTGTCTTTCTAGGCAAATCTATCCTTCTAGAAAATTCTATTTTTTTCTAGACAATTCTACCCTTCTAGACAGTTCTACCCTTCTAGACAAGTCTACCCTTCTAGACAATTCTATCCTTCAAGACAATTCTACCCTTCAAGACAATTCTACCCTTCTAGACTATTCTATCCTTCTAGACAGTTGTATCCTTCTAACAATTCTATTCTTATCGGCAATTCTATTTTTCTAAACAATTCTACCCTTCTAGACAGTTCTATCCTTCTAAACAAGTTTACCCTTCCAGACATCTCGACCCTTCTTGGCGATTCTACCATTCTCGACAACTGTACCTACCCCCATGTCCCTGTAATCCCCTTGGAGCCCCAACCGGTCCAAGGTACAATCACTGTATATCCATTTCATGTCAGTTTCTGTCGGGCAGCTCTGAACATCCTAGACGTCATCAGCTGTTTGCGCCATGAGAAAGACGTCGATCTCCAGGTGCAGCTGGATGTGTTTGAAGAAGAGCTGTCAGCCGACACGGACGCCATGGTGGAAGCCAACAAGGAGTCTGTAGATTTCAACAACCATCTAGACTTGTTCAAAGCCATCTACAATAAGGTAATGTGTAGAGACAAGATTTGGGGCGAGATGAGGAGAGAGAGAGAGAGAGAGAGAGAGAGAGAGAGAGAGAGAGAGAGAGAGAGAGAGAGAGAGAGAGAGAGAGAGAGAGAGAGAGTCCCTTGATTGCAACAAAGCAATTTACAATAAGGTAATGAATGTATAATGACAAGAATTGGTGTGAGATCTGGATGGAAACGAGACAGGGTACAAGATAAAGGGGCAAGAACAAGCTTAACGGCATTCTAATCACACATATTATAACACAATTGGGTTGGTAAGTGGTAACATCGCTAGTCTCCGTGGCGAAGTATTCCAGCCGTCTGCCTCGCGCTCCGAAGGTCGTGGGTTCGATTCCGGGCTATGTCTTTCGGTTCACGGGTGCATTTTTCTTGGAGACTCCTGGAGGTTGTCGCTGGAGCTACGAAGTGCGACACTTTCGGCAGGTCGCCGTGCGGAAAGAGACCGAGCCACATGGGATAAAACTCAGTGCAATGAAGTCGATCTTCTTGACTTTTAAGACTTTTTAAAAGTGCTAACAGATTTCATTGCTTTAAAACTGTAACATTGTAATGAATAAATGAAAAAGAGAGAGTAGAAACTTTACGTTACAGAAAAGCATGACACTGTCGGAAAATATCTCCTATGAAGGCATGGCACTGTCGGGAAATGTCTCCTATGAAGGCATGACACTGTCGGGAAATGTCTCCTATGAAGGCATGACACTTCGGAAAATGTCTCCTATGAAGCTTCTATACGAGCTTGCGTAATTAGATCTCTGTGTAGTTTAAACAGCACTTATGTGGTATTGGACAATAGGAACACATTGATTTTCTCGGAATGCTGCAGTGGCTCTTGAGGATAAGAAAATGGCTCAATACATAGTGCAAGATAAGAACGAATGAGCTGGTAACCTTTACAGATCAACGGGTTCAGTGATAATATGTGCAGTATTTATTGTACAGAAAGAAATCAGGTGAATAGAGGCCATCCTTGCTGACGTGGCCTTGTCTTGCCATTTTATGTCCAGCAATTTCCTTAGCAAGTTAAACTTAGCACTAAACTTAGAATGTTAAACTGCATTGTTATTTCAGTTTACTGTATGGGTCAGAAACGTGGAGAACGACTAAAAAAATTACTCTTTCTTTCTTTTGTCCTTCATTTCTCTATGCCGTTAGGCGTCGCTGGTCTGATTGGTTTAAGAACTAGGAATCGCTCATTCGCTTGGTATGCTATAATTTAAGGTGTTGATGACTCCGTCGATCCATCTTTTTCGTGATTTTCCCCTGACTCTTGATGTTTACATTTTCATGTTACTGAATTGTTACAGAATTACTACTACACTACAAACGTTCACTAATTTGTGCCTGCCCAGAATTTAAAAAAAAAAAAAACATTTCACGAAGCAGTTTCCTGCCATGAGTTTGTGAGCAATAAGGCCATGACATGTTGTGGGCCTGAGAGCAAGGAGGAATAGGTGTCCAATCTTTCCCGCGCTATGACAAGCGGCGAGATTGCATCATACTAGCCACTAAAGAAACAATTAATGATGAATGGGAAGCGAGAATAAGCTTGCTAAGTGCAGGACGTGGCTGATTCATGTGTTATGCTCAAAACCAGATGATTATTTGCCGAGAACCTAGATGTTCTTTGTCGATGATTTGAACATCTTTGCCGGCTTTGAATTAATGATTAACCTCCTTGGATGGCAATGAGTCGTCATGTGTTGCCCATTCCTTCTCTTGAGACCAACAGTCATACTTGCGAACTAGATGGAATTGGTGGGTTGCATCCACGCCGCAATAAAGGTCGTGGATGGCGTCACCACAGTTAGATAATGATGTCACTCGAATCTATCCGGGAAGGCTAACCCGGTCAACAAAGCCGGAAAGAAGTCGAGTTTGACTGCCGAAACTTGCCAATATTGCAACTCTTTTATAAAAAGAGACAATACAAATATCGCCAAAAAAATTCAATTGCTAGACAAATGCGAAAGAAAACAGATCACATACTGAATGTTTAGAAGAATATGTAAATGTTTTTTCTGCATATGAATTCTATACACATACACTTGACCGATTGGCAAACTGGGCGTACAGATAAACTTTACGACGAAAGTAATACTCCTCTATTACACACTATTACATTTATTATTAATATAATTACATTACAATAGTTGTTACAATTTCGCGACCTAGTTTACCACTTAAAGTAAGTCACTTGGTGACTCTTTTCTTTAGTCCCAGTGTCGGTATACTTTATGTGACCTAGATAACACGTGGCTGCCGCCTCACTGTCGGGGCGATTTGATTTAATTATGCGGCGCCTACGCACTATTTGTCTGTCCTAGAGTGAAACGATAACAGTTTAGTTTAATTTAGTTTAGTTAAGTCTACGGATCAACATCATGGCACACGGGTGTAACCCATAAGTTCTCCATTCTACTCCTAACTCAAGCCTGAGTCCGGAGAAACTCAGCTCAGTGCACGAACTCCGTAGCATCGGCGAGGATTCTGAAATACTTTGAGTAGATATTTAACTCGAAATTTTGTCATTATGCTACTCTTTTTCGATTTCTAACTGACAATGGATGTTTTTTTTTACGTGTGCAACAATACACACGAACGTCCGATCTCACTACCCAGAGACCAGGGGAAATTTTTGTACTAGACGTCCACGAGAAAAATCCCGGCCCTCACCGGGGCTTGAACGCAGGACCTCCAGCACTCGAGGCGGACACCATACCTCGAGACCGCTCAGCCCCCTTTCTTTTTCTTTTTTTCCCTTTTCTTTCTCTTCTTTCTTTTTTAAACGATAACAACACTCAATAAAGATGAGAATGCAATGGTTCCCAAACAAAAGAGTAGGAAACGATGTTTCTACAGATCACACATTCATCCACCCAACAAACCAACCAGCTAACATATAACATACCCGTAAACCCAGTCACTCAACCAGCTAACAGATCACAACAACCAACCGACCAACCAACCACATCAACCAGCTATCCATACACACAATCAAGCTTCATTCTATCCATACATACAATCGGTTCCCTATATATTCATCTTCTATCCACAATAATATCTATTCTCTGTCTTCTTCACGCCAACTAAAAACTCCAACGTGTATCCACAGGTCAACGATTCAACGCTTGGTCTGTCCTTACTGTCAATTTTGTTTCATCTGTACCAAATTGACCCCAACAGTCCTCAGTGGTGAGTACTTTTTATTGTTTTGAGTGTTGCTTCTTCATCTTTCATTCTTTTTCTTTTTTTATCAAATGTTTATAATTGGAATAGTCATTAAAAATGAATGTTATAAAATCATCAAAATGTATTTTGTTAGAACGTAATGTATTTGTAGTTTGAAGTTAGCCACTGCGAATTGGGAGCGGATGGGTTTGTGTTGATTTTCATAATGATTTGAGCGTCGTCTATTCAGAAAGCAATGGCAAGTCACTGAACGTAAAATATCCTTGAAAATCACAAATAACCAATAAGTCAACGTTCATAATTGCACCCGTCTTCAATAGTGGTTCTCCGTGATACCTCGGTGCTCAGACTGAAAACCACCGGTCTAACTGGACACGATTTTCACCATTTGTATAATTCTTTAGTAGAGGCCAAATAAAGACTAAAGGCCTCTACTACGATACAAAGATGTGTGTAAGCGGGACGTGATTGATACAGGCATTGATAATGCACATTGGGAGCAAGTCGCCGCTGAGCGTGTTGCATGGAGGGCAAAGATCAGAAATGGAATAAAGACAAAGGAGAAAATTATTGCAGATAAGTCACACACCGAGCCTGTGAGACGTAAGATGGTGCATGATGGTGGAAATGACCACGTGTTCACATGCACCCACTGTGAACGAACATTTACAGCGCGAATTGACCTTATCAGCCAATGAATAAATCTTTATGACTGTCAATATCACACCAGACTTTGAATACATAATTTCAAAAGTATGCTTTCAACAGTGGTCATTCTTCCATGCAGTTATAAGCAACGTTATTTTTAAAAATAATAAATAAGGATCCCTATGGCTCACTGATGTGACCTGTGGTATGGAAGTGGTTATCATGCTTGTCGGCCAAATAGTGGTAAGAAGTTAGTTACATATCCTTTACAGGACGTCGCAGTGAACCCCAACAATTTTGGCTGCTAGTGATTTCTTGTCAATTTTACATTCATTAGTTTGCCATTGCTTTCTGAACGATTGGCACCTACACCTTTTTTATGAGAAACGATCGCAAGAAGGTCTGCTTCCAAGTCGCTCGCAGCTGTGTTTCGAAAGCTGTATGCAGGATTACGGATTCCATTCGCAACACTTCGCCACAGAGCCGGCAAACAGTGGTAATGTGGTGGAATTCCCATCGAGGCCAGGGACTTTTTTTTACCAGGACTCAGAGATCGACCCAGTCTCAATGGATAGCGGGAAAGCGAGGTGGCTGGCATGATGATGAACACATGACCACCCAGTGCTAATTGGCATATCCAATTATGGGGCTTGCACCATATACCCGCCGGTCTCTCTGGCCGAGGGGTTACAACACTTTCTCCGTAATCCCTTTTATCACGCAGTCTCGTAGCGGGCAAGAGCTGGGAGCGGTTCGACCCCCGCTGGTGACTTGCGGGATAACTGAGCCGGCCGCTCAGAAAGCAATGGCAAACTACTGAGCGTAATCTTGCCAAGAAATCAACAGACAGCTGAAAGATGCTGCTATTGACAGCGATGTCCTGTAAAGGATATGCGAATTTAAAAAAAAAAAAAAAAACCATATACCCAATATACTTCAAGGCGTGTAAACGGGTCCTTCACTTTTCTTTTATTTACTTTATACCCAGTTCACCTCCAGGTATGAAAATGGGTCCTTCACTTTTCTTGTACCCACTTTATACCCAGTTCACCTCCAAGTATGAAAACGGATCTTTGACTGTTTGTATGTACACACATTCTGTCATTAATTGTATCGTACTGGGCACTTTCTTCCCACGTTTCCAATGAATCCTGTGTCCTCCCTTTGACCTTCCTCGCATCAAAACCTGGCTAAGCCACTGAATATGAACAGCCAAGTGAAATATATGATTGTTGAATTTGTTGTTGTGTCCATTCACAGTGAAAGCACATGGATTCTGGTAGAGAGGCTTACCCAGCAGGCCGTGGAAGGAGTTGTCAAGGCAGACAAGCTTCTGGAGGAGGCTAAGGCCCAGAGAAGGCTTGTTGATGTCTCAGTGCAGACGCAGGTATCCACTCTCTCTTGTTATGCATTATGCTTTGCTTTCATTGCGCTCTTATCCTTCGTCTTTTGACTTTTCGTTTTCTGTGAAATTATTGTGTTACACACTGTCTCAGACTTGTTAATGTACATTTATGTTAGCATTGAACTCCTATTTTAGTCTAGCAAAAGATTGAACATTTATGTATACGGGTGTCAATGTACATTTTTCACCATTTCAAAGTGTTTAATACTTTACCAACTCAGTCATGCTCTAAACTCTATGTTTCAAACTTTAACAGAGAAACAGTAGTTTGGGCAAATATTAGCCCCATATTTTTATAGACCAATTGACCCTGGAGGAGTGATGTAGTCATTAGGTATATATCTCAAGACATTTCCTGGTACCTTGGGAGCTCAAGTATATTTTAAAACATCAGCCCAGTGTGAATTAGGACACATGACCTCTGGACCAACAGGCAATAGTGCTAGCCACTACAGCAGTTTTTGATGAAAGGCCTGATACAAGTATGGGCGGTAAATGCAATATTCAAAATAAAACAGTGTTACAAATAATTGCAGAATCCATTTTTAAAAAGAAAGAAAAGTAAAACTAAATACAACACGTGACATTTAAAGTAAAACCAACGCCAACTACAAATACTGAATTACCAAAAATATCCCAGAAATATGGAAACAATTTTAAACTAATGACACACCACAGTAAGTTGGTAGTTCAGTGTCTAGTCGGCTTTCTTGACGGCTCAGTGAGCAAGTGTTTGAATCCTCTATGAGGCAACCATTTTGTTTCAGTGATTTGTGCTACCCCGTCCACCAAGCCTAAAATGGGTCATATGACCACGTACCTTGACCTTGCCAGCAGGTGTATGTGTTCATGTCTCTCCACAGATCTCAATCCGTGGTTTTCTGCATATACTCTGCTGATGATATCCCTCAATGCCACTGTCTCACTAATTATATGACCAAAGAATGCTGTTTGCCTCTTTATTATCATTGTATTTTATGTTCTACTTTTATTAGCCTTTTCCATACAATTGTTGTTAGTAACTCTGGCAGTCCAAGGTATTTCTAACATTCGTCTCAGGACCCACATCTCTGTCACTTCCAAGCTCTTTCTAATTTATTCGTTCAGATTCCAACATTCATTGTCATACAGCAGAACAGGTTCTATATAACAATACAGTTAGTTAGTTAGTCGCGGTTCCAACTTCACAGCAACGGGTTGTCCCCATTATTCTCCGTTCCTGTGCCAGTGAATATCACACAAAATGCTTCTCACTGCGCAATGTGAAAAGTGGAACAGGCAGGAGTATTGGCAAGCCAACAGCCCACACAGGTACACTATGCATAATGCCGCCGCCAGAATGTCAACATTAAAGTCCTCCACGAAAACTACAGTTCATCATCGATGGAATCGGCAGTCACCAGAAAGACTTCATTGGCCTGGGTTTTATCTCACAATTCTTGGTCTCTTTCCACAGGGCAACCTCTTGAAAGTGCAGCACAAAGCACGAACTCCGTAGCTCCAGCAATGACTCCTAAGAGTCTCCTGAAAAATGCACTCATGAACCGAAAAGGCAAACCAGTTAATTCAGTGACAGCCGGCCATTGTTCCAAACATGCAATTCACTGTGCAAACAACAGTGAACAGATGTTAAAGCATTCCATACGAATCTTACTGCTCACGGTGTCTCGCCACACACTCACTCAGTAGCAGGGTGACAGAACCATGTACTATCAGTCCAACATGAGGAAAATGTGAATGCAATCCGTAGCCACAAGCATAAACACACCAGAGGACTTAACGATTCAATGCTTAACCGCCATGTTGGGGACCGGAAGTATCATATAAAACAATACAGTCTCCCTTTCTAACATTCAATGATAGTCACCTATGGCATAAACTACTATACATTTTCTGGAATGCAGATTTGCTTGACCTATTCTATCTTTAATCTGCGTTATGCATCTTCGATCTGCTCGGATTTTCAATGAATCCTATTTTATCCTTTTGCACCCCTTCATATCAAAACCTGGCTAAATTGCCCGGTAGCACAGTTATAGCACACGTCCACGCTTACCTGGTGGTAAAGTCTCTGAATCTCCATCGAGACGTGGATATTTTTTTAAATTAACCTGATCCAGTTTCTGCGATGTCAATGCTGCCTGAGTGATACTGACCAATCACTACTCACTGAGTCCTGATTGGTCTATACAAATATGGGGCTAGAACCATATACCCCATATATCGCAAGGCATTTAAATGGTCCTTTACTTTTACCACAGGGTAGAATTGTTGTTTTCATATTCAGGCTCGCTTTGAACTCAAGTGTAGTCCATACACACTACTTCTAGCAGTGCTGGGCTGAATTTTGCATGTGGATTAGCTTTCCCTATTAACAGTGTCCCTTATCATCAGGTGAACCCTCTCCAACTTCAGAGGTACTTGTAATTTAAGTCCCCAAGTAAAGGACAATAGATCAACATTTTAATCCAACTGTCCGGTGTAGGGGTTGAACCCTTTACCTCGGCATCAGCACACCGGATGTATAAGAACATACGTTCTTATCCATTCGGCCATGCTGACCTTTCAGACATTATGAATTATCTTTGTGACATTATGGCCCTCTAAACTGCTACAGAAATGCCATTATAGTGTCAACTCGATGAAGGAAAAACTTGCAACTGTAGAGGATGGACAGCCAACAAGAGTTTGGCAAACACAGATCGGGCAACTAAGTATCCACCATAATAAGTAGACATCTCTACACCTGACTATAGCAAGGAACTCACATCCTGACAGCTCCAATTTGCTGCCATAGTCCGTCATGAACCACCCATACGTATGTGAAAGGCCAGGGAAAGCCAAATCATCTTCCCAAGAATAAGTGTACGAACATGTCACTTTTTTTTTTTTTTGGGGGGGGGGGTGGGGCGCCTTGTTTCACTTTGAACGCAAGCATAGTCTATACATGTGCTTCTAGTGTACTGGAATGATTTTTGCATGTGGATTAGTTGTTCCTATTACCATTGCCCTTCGCAAACCCACTCCGTGTTCAGAGGTACTTGAATTTACATCCCCAAGTCAAGGGCAAGAAGTCAGCGTTTTAGTCCAACTGACCAGTGAGGGGTTGAACCCATTACCTCAGCATCAGCACACCGGATGTTCAAGAACGAGCACTCTTATCCATTCAATGCTGACCCCCATACAATGTTATAAATACATAGCCGAAGGGGTTATGGACGCAGGTCATAACCCTGCATACCTGGGTTTGAAACACAACTGTGGGCGATTTGGCAGCAAACTGCCTGACGTTGATTTTTTTAATGAAATGGTATGGGTGCCGGTAGTTCAGAAAGCAATGGCAAACTACTGAATGTAAACTTGCCCTAGAATCATAAAAAGTACTGGGGTTGACTGCTACATCCTGTAAATGACATGCAACTAACTTGTATATAATCCATTTATTTAGGAAAGCAGCCCTGCTGGCATAGATGCAACAAAGATTCAGAGACGATCACTACTTGGAAGTGGGCGCAGGACTGAGTCAACAGCAGTCAAAGCAGAAGCAACAACTGCACCTGCTCCACCACCACCACCACCTCCGCCTCCTCCACCAGGATCAATGGCACCTCCACCTCCTCCACCCCCTCCAGGTATCCCTCCACCTCCACCTCCACCAGGCTTTCCTCCAGGGCCAGGTCAGCCATCTCAAGGCCCACCTCCCCCACCTCCAGCTCCTGGTTTAGGAGTACCAGGGGCAGCACCTCTTGCCCCACCAACCCCTGCTGTCACACCCATTAAAACACCAGACCCTTCTTGTAAAATGAAACACTTCAGTTGGAATAAAGTGCCAGCTCTTCAAGTGAAAAGTAAGTTCAGAAACAGCATTGTCCTGATCTTTTCCTGCGATACAAATGCTGCAACATTGCATAAACGTTTGTGTTCTGTCTGGTGGGAACTTTACCTTATTCAGTGTCAAGCAATTAATAATACATTGAACACTAACTGTGATAGTAAATATATTTTATTTTATGGACTAGAATCAATTTTTGACATCTATAGCAAGCAGCTTGCCATGTGTTCAGCCAATTTTTGTCACTGGTTATTCTTCTATTGCCGGCTCTGGAGTGAAGGAGTTACGAAACAATTTGTAAGCCCGCATTCAAAACAGAGGTGTGGAAGATTTGGAAGCAGACCACCTTGTGTTTGTTACCATGCAAAACGTAAGAGTGCTGGTAATTCAGAAGGCAATGGCAAACTACTAAACATAAACTTGCCAAGAAATCACAGTACAAAATTCTGGGGTTGACTTCCACGACTTGTAAAGGATATGCAACTAACTTTTTATTCTTCTATAGCAAACAGCTCTCAATGCATTCAACCAATTTTTGATTTTGTTCACTCTTCTTTAGCAAGCAACCTGCCATATGTTTAACCAATTATTTTCACTAGGTAACTCTTCTATAGCAACACACTATGCATTTAGTTTTGGTGACTCAATCATGCCAAGTAACTTAGCACATTTTGAACAATAGTTTCAAACAAATGCTTATAATAGTATTGATAGCAGCCAGCACTGTGCCAAACATTGATCATTAGCTTCACCCATGTTTAACTTGTTTATCTCATTCTATTACCCCTGAAGTCGGAGTAGGTTCGCCTGATGGCGAGGGACACTGGTAATAAGGAAAGCTAATTGTGACAAAGTGGATTATGACACAGTGACAGATAGAAATGACTATGGTTGTCTAGAGGATGTCAATGGTATGAATACTCTGCAGGTTTCTTTCCGCACAGCTATAGCAACTGGAAAAACACACTGTTTCGCGCACATTCTTTATTAATGACACAGGTATGATAAAATTTCCAGGCACAGTCTCAGTACAGATTCATGTACACACGTAATTGCTGATAGTGTTTGGCAGCAGTAATCTTCTCAGCCCAAGGCTCACTCTACTCGACTGTCCTTTAAGTCCCCTGACTTAATTCAATTCAACACTACTAGGCCAGACCTCCACTGTCTGGCTCACAACTCCACTATATCCTCACTAGCTTGGCTGGTGTCACACACACCTCAGCCCACGACTCAATACTCCGAGCTCAGACCTCCACTCTCTGGCTCAAAACACAACTCCAACTCCCCTCTCATTTTCTAGACTTGCATATTTATTCATTCTTGCCCGCCCTCCCTGGGAGTGCCCTTTAACCCTGTGATCACACTTATCAGTTCCCATGAAAATTACATTTAGAATCTTCCTTGTTTCTAGGTTTTCCTGTCACATATATGCAATCTCATTAGTGATTCCATCTTAACCCTGAACATGTTCTTACCATCTCACATTACTGATCTATTCCGTTGCTTTCTATGCTTACGTGACTTCAAATGACATCTACTGTGATATATCTTAATCACCTGTCCCATTTGTGGACAATTTATGTGATGCGTACGTGCCTTCAACCAACACTTATTCTGGGGTTACCCTAGTTTGTCGCCGGTTGTGATCTACCCTCCCAACCTCACATCTGCAAATTGCTTTTCTGATCCAATTACTATTTCTAGTCTAATCAGATTCCTAGCCAGTTCATTCATCCCAGTCAGGTGCAAACCACGCTCGTTACACTAATCCACATGCAAAATTTAGTCCAGTGCTACTAGAAGTAGTGTGTATAGACTATGCTTAAGTTTAAAGCAAGCGAGTGCCCCAAAAAAATTCTAATTCTATACTAACAACATAACTGTATGTTGAATAGATGAACGCAGAAGAAAAATATGTTGAATAGTAACTTCAACCACATACTATAATATAGTGAATAAAGGTGAAAAAGACTGAAGCCAGAAGCACTGTGCCAAACATTAATCAATAGAATTATTCCAATACAAACCTTCCGGTACAAACGATGTGGACAAGGCCCAAGGTTTGTACTAGAATACGATCAGCATTGCCAGTAGTGGGTTGTGCTCAGTCTCCAAACCATTGTATTGGTAAGCAAGTATGCTAATCACTATGCCACCATCGATGTGTAGAATTATATGTGAATGTCTTTGCTGAGCTTATTAACATTATCTTGAAATGTTTGTTTCCAGAGAACAGCATCTGGGGAGATGTGAACACAATGGAAGATTCCATCAAGGTGGAGTACAATAAGTTAGAAGAGCTCTTTGCTCAGAAGGTTGTTAAGGAGGAGGCTAAACCAGAAGAAAAGGTTGCACTGAAGATTCAGTCGTCTTCTTCAGAGGTAAGTCGTGTGTTACTATTGGTTGTTATTTCCCTATTTTTAACCTTATGAATCTGCAAAGATTCCTCAATCTTGGTCTCTTTTTTTTCTTCAACTTTTGATGATTATATTTCATTCCATTTTTCAACACACAGTTCCACTGAA
Source organism: Cepaea nemoralis (assembly GCA_014155875.1). Classification (NCBI taxonomy): domain Eukaryota; kingdom Metazoa; phylum Mollusca; class Gastropoda; order Stylommatophora; family Helicidae; genus Cepaea; species Cepaea nemoralis. The sequence goes on from JACEFZ010005752.1 coordinate 22,646, forward strand.
TGTAGTTCTGTGTTGTCCATTCTTGTTAAAGAAACTGTGAAATCATGCTTTTGATTACTTCATTCACATTTATTGTGCTTCCATGAGAAAGATAACAGCAAAATGTTGTATTAAAATAGAAGGGACAATACTTAGCCAGGTTAAATTCAAATATTTGAAGGCATTCATAAAATCAGGTGGAACATGTGTAACATAGATTAACAGCAGAATAGGTCAAGCAAATAAATGCTGCATTTCAAGAAGATGACAAGCATCTTATGTAATTAATCACTTTCACTGAATCTGGACAAATGTATTAGAAATAGCTTGGAAGCAACAGAGATTTGGTTTTTGAGATGAATGTTGCTAAAACCTTGGATAGTCAGAGTAACTAATAATGATTGCCTAGTAGAGGCTTATGAGGTAGAACAATATCATCATCATCCAGTACCTTGCCGCCTGGCGTGGGCAATCATGCCTCTCCACAAATTGCAATCTCCAACGGCATGGATCAATTCATGTGTTGACTTCCTTCTGTGCCATGACACAAGACTGTCAATAATCTTCTCATGCTGTCTTCCAATATCTCTCTTTCTGCAAATCTTTCCTGTTGTCACAACATGTTCCAATTTTTGTCTTCTCATAACGTGTCCAAAAAACGATGAATGCCTCTTTCTGATGTTTGTGATATGTTGTCTCTGCAACTCAGCTTCCCTTCAAATGTCTTGATTGCTCATTTTGGCTGTCTGATTAATTATTAGCATTCTTCTATAAAACCACATCTCTAAGGCTTCCTGAGATTTTTTCGCCTGTTTACTAATTGTCCAGGATTTGCAGCCATATGTTAAAACTGTTTTGTAGATCAGCATGGCCAAATGGATAAGAATGTGTGTTCTTATACATCCGGTGTGTGTTCTTATACATCCGGTGTGTGTTGATGCCAAGGTAAGTGGTTCAACCCCTACTAAAATGTTGACCTATCGTCCTAGACTTGGAGACTTAAATTACATGTACTTCAGAAGTCAGAGTGGGTTCGCCTAATGGTGAAAGACACTGTTAATAGGGAAAGCTAACCCAGAAGCAAAATTCAGTCCAGCACTGCTAGAAGTAGTGTGTATGGAATACGCTTTTGTTTAAAGCAGACAAGCAGGAAAAAAACTGGTTCTATGCAACATGCAAGAACTCTTTTTTTAACTTTCATGGACAGTGATGTATTCCACAAAACATTGCATACAAAAAAAAATAAGAACAACATACACAACTATAAGAGACAGTGTTCATTGGTCATGTAATGAGAAGAGATGCATTGGAGAATACCATGGTAACTGGAAAGATTAGTATTAGACGAGACAGATGCAGACAAAGAGAAATAATGCATGATGGTCTTGGAGGCATGGAGGAATAGTTTTAATAGAATTGATCAAGAACACGAAGAACCCATATCTGTGGAAAGACATGGATGCCTGGGCCACTTTTCAAGGCATATAATGATGATGATGTATGGCTTGGGTTCAGAACCAGGTTGTGAAATCACTTTAATATCTTCTTCTGCTCAGTAACCTCCTGTATAGCTACTGCTACCATTGTTACTACTTTAACATCCTATGTAGGTTGTGGATTGTTTACAGTGGATATATTTATAGACAAGGTATTCCACGGCTCTCTGCCTTCAGCAAAACATGCCAGTCTGACACTGTGGTAGCCTTATCATTCTATTCATACTATGAGGCCTGAATGCTTTATGAATACCATGTACTCTCAACTGTTTCTAGAGGATCATTTCAGACAAGGAATCCTGGCAAGTTATGTGGCCAAGCAATGCAAACTCCACATTTCACTTCTTATAAAAGCGTTTTTTACTACTTGCATATCTATCTATTCATTTCTTAACAAAGTCATTTGTTTTACTATATGTTAAAAGCATTGATGTCTTATGTAACACTTGAATTCAAGCTTGGATTCTTTTGGATTTGTCTGTCAAGACATAAATTGTGTGCAAGTTTGTTAGTATCACTTGTTTTAATACTTCAGTTCAACTGTGCCTGGTATTCTATGAGTTTTAGAATTTGGTACCTGACTTTGGTAGTGAGTTGGGGGTAGAAAAATAAAACAAAGAAGATAGCTGTTGATCCATAATACTGCTATTTAGTAACTTTAGTAATTGAAGTTCCCAGCTGATTCCATCCTCATGGATATACTTGTTATGTAATTAATAATATGGACAGGAAAGCTGCATGGGAAAGCTAAAGACAGGACGGCTTGGGGTGAGCTGGTTAATGGCCTATGCCCCAATGGGAGATCAGGATAAAAGAGAAGAGAATGACATTAATTTGATCTGTTTAACTGTATGTTCTTTTTGTGTTTATCACAATTGTATTCATCATAGGCCATCTGTCTTAATATGTACAATTACATAAGTTTATTTTCAATTTGTGATAAGCATTGTTTTTAGCATTGTTATTTCTTGAAAATTATAGGAGGATTAACAGAACACACTTGTAAGCAAGCAATGAGAATGTAAAATGAAAATCTAATGGCAAAAACAATAAAATCCACTTTTTTATTATATGGTCACAGCAGGTTCAAAATATATGACACAGTGATAACTAAAATCACAAGTGTATTACAATCACAGAGGCCAAATATATATTCCTACCTTATAACATTATAAAATGATGTCTGACTTCTTTAATATCCTCTGACTAAATGTAAGAAGTACAGTCACACGAGGCATGGTGACTGGTACATGTAAAGAATAGCCAATCACACTTGGTGGATTTTGTGGCATAGCAAGAGTATAAATTCTGAGTTTCAAATCTATATCTATAGTGACATCACCATAAATAAAAATAATAAAAGTAGCCATCAACATCATCATCATCTTCCACTTTTGCTGTCAAGAGTCGTAGAAAGGAATAGTTGGTGTTCCAGCACCCAAAGGGTGGCACTGGATAGTCTCATTCCGTGTGACTGTACAATGTCCTGGAGGTCGTCAAAATATACAATACAAATATTGCTGTTAGTGGTATATTGGAGCTACAGCAGAAAATCCTCCTCCAGAAACGTCAAGCATTCTTTGTCCACATTGTCAAAGAACATTTTGAGCCAAAATAGGCCTTATCAGCCATCTTAGAACTCACGGCTCCATACTTTCAACCCCACTGGATGAAATGAATGGTCATCATCATTCTTGATGGACAAACAACAACAACATTGGAGCTACATCAAAGAAGATCTGATACAAGAGCCAGAGGACACCTAAGAAGAAAAGTAGTCATAGTTACACTAAATGAATGAACAGACTACACCGCTTAATAATATTCAAGCTTGTGCCTTTAACATAATTAATGTTGTTAAATCACAGCAAATGCTGGGGTTGATTGCAGCGTCTTGTAAAGGACATGCAGCTAATTTTAATCAGTAGTGTCATGTGACGATCTAGGACTTTGTCTAATGTTCTTTGGTGTTGGTAGAAATATCAGACAATATTAATACAAACAAATCGGTTGTATTTGTTTCATCTTTGTTGCACAGCAGCAAGAGCCCAGGACATCTCCTGTGAGTGTTCTCTAACCATGCTTTGCTTTCAATCATACACTAGGCTATGTATTTATATTCACATTCTTTGCTGCGTTTAATTTTTGAAGATGAAAGTAACCACCATTTTCCAGAAAATGAAATAAAGATACTCCTGCTAGACAGCTGTACTAGCATAGTAGATGGTGGTTAGGGGCAGTGGTGGTGGTAAGTGGCATAGTGGTTATTGCTATAGTGGTTAGTGGCATTGTGGTTATTGCTATAGTAGTTAGTGGCATAATGGTTATTGTTATAGTGGTTAGTACCATAGTGGTTATTGCTATAGTGATTAGTACCATAGAGGTTACTGCTATAGTGGTTATTGTTTAGTGGCATAGTGGTTATTGCTATAGTTTTAGTGGCATAGTGGTTATTGCTATAGTGTTTAGTGACATAGTGGTTATTGCTATAGTGGTTAGTGGCATAGTGGTTATTGCTATAGTGGTTAGTTGCAGTGGTGGTGGTTAGTGGCATAGTGGTTATTGCTATAGTGGGTAGTGGCATAGTGATTAGTACCATAGTGGTTATTGCTATAGTGATTAGTACCATTGTGGCTATTGCTATAGTGGTTATTGTTTAGTGGCATAGTGGTTATTGCTATAGTGTTTAGTGGCATAGTGGTTATTGCTATAGTGGTTAGTGGCATAATGGTTATTGCTATAGTGGTTAGTGGCAGTGGTGGTGGTTAGTGGCATAGTGGTTATTGCTATAGTGGTTAGTGGCATAGTGGTTATTGCTATAGTGGTTAGTGGCATAGTGGTTATTGCTATAGTAGTTAGTGGCATAGTGGTTATTGCTATAGTGGCATAGTGGTTATTGCTATAATGGTTAGTGGCATAGTGGTTATTGCTATAATGGTTAGTGGCATAGTGGTTATTGCTATAGTGGTTATTGCTATAGTGGTTAGTGTTTAGTGGCATAGTGGTTATTGCTATAGTGTTTAGTGGCATAGTGGTTATTGCTATAGTATTTAGTGGTATAGTGGTTATTATTTAGTGGCATAGTGGTTATTGCTATAGTGTTTAGTAGCATAGTGGTTATTGCTATAGTGGTTATTGTTTAGTGGCATAATGGTTATTGCTATAGTGTTTAGTGGCATAATGGTTATTGCTATAGTGGTCAATGGCATAGTGGTTATTGCTATAGTGGTTAGTGGCATAGTGGTTATTGCTATAGTGTTTAGTGGCATACTGGTTATTGCTATAGTAGTCGGTGGCATAGTGGTTATTGCTATAGTGTTTAGTGGCATAGTGATTATTGCTATGGTGGTTATTGTTTAGTGGCATAGTGGTTATTGCTATAGCGGTCAGTGGCATAGTGGTTATTGCTATAGTGGTTAGTGATATGGCTGTTAGTGGTATAATGGTTAGTGGCATAGCTTATAGTGGTTAGTGGTATAGCTGTTAATGGCATAGATGTGAGTGGCATAATGGTTAGTGGCATGGCGGTTAATTGAACAGCGGCTATGATAATAATGTTTAGTAGACTAGCCGTTAATGACATAGTGGTTATTGGCATAAAGATTAATTTACCATGCAGTGGTCGTGTTTTATTTTGTATTTAATCAGTATAACTGTAAAGTTAACCCAGCTTCCTAAAATGGATACCTTAATTTTTTTTCTGTAAAGGACGGGCCAAGAAGAAGAAAACTTGTCACTTCATCTTGTATTATTTCAGAATATGACGTGTCTTATCACTTCACATACCTGCAGTGGTATGTGCCATGGAATTACATTTAACCCATGCTACCGCTATAAATTCTTCTTTCTTTTTGTTTGCCTTTTATCCCCCTTCGGGGCATAGAACCTCATCCACCTCATTCCAAGCCCCTCCTGTCGTTGGCTATCTATTCAGCTCCATTCATGTCCTTCCCACATTCTCTATGTCTGTCTCTGCTTCTCTTCTTCATGTGTTTTTAGGTCGTCCTCTATTTGTTTTTTTGCACTATGAATTCCAGACAAAGGACTTTGTTATACTTTTCTCAGGCTTTCTCAATGTATATCCTATCCAGCACTTGTGTCTTTTCTTCACCTTTTTATTTTATGATATTTGTTTAGTTCTGGCCATGACCTGCTATATATACATCTATGTAAATTGTAAAGAAAATAATGAAGGAGATATTACTGCAGGAGTAGTGACCTGTTCATGGTATTTTGTGGTAGAGTGGTCAGTCCCAACTTTCCTTCCTAGATAATTTCCTGTAAATTCTGTAAAATGTCTGGTGTCCATAATAGGAGGCTGGGTTGATGACACAGCCACATTGGTTGTACAAAATCCTGCCATTATTTGGGAGTGAATCTAGACCACCATGTTGGTTAGCTTTACAATGCGTTGTTTGTTGTTATTTAGCCATCAGCAGTTACACTAGTTACTCTGACACATATATACTTGTATGTTTGGTATTATCAATACTTATCTCAGACACATATATACTTGTATGTTTGGTATTATCAATACTTATCTCAGACACATACATACTTGTATGTTTGGTATTATCAATACTTATCTCAGACACATATATACTTGTATGTTTGGTATTATCAATACTTATCTCAGACACATACATACTTGTATGTTTGGTATTATCAATACTTATCTCAGACACATACATACTTGTATGTTTGGTATTATCAATACTTATCTCAGACACATATATACTTGTATGTTTGGTAGTATCAATATTTATCTCAGACACATATATACTTGTATCTTTGATATTATCAGAACTTCATACTTTTAAAATCATACAGATGTAACAATACCACCATTCATTCATTCATTCATTCAGTAGCATGTCCTTTGCTGAACCTCGCTTCCATAACAATCTTCCAGAAAACTTCTTAACATAAGCAAGATGTCCCATGTCCGACACACCCATCTGGAGATCATCCACCACATCCTGCACCTATCTTCTCTTTGGCCTTCCTCTTCCTCTCTTCCCAGGCATATACCCCTCCATTATTGTTCTCTCCAAACTTTCATGACGTTTCAAGTGACCAAAATATTTCAATTTTCTTTGTTTTATCGTCTTTAATAGCCAACCGTCTTCAATATTCAGCTCTTGAAGTATGGATGCATTTGTTCTTTTCTTTATCCAAGATATTCTTAGAACTCGTCTATAACATTTATATTCAAAGGCATTTATGCGCTGTTCAGCTTGTTTAGTAAGTGTCCAGGTCTCACAGGCATATGTTGCAATGGGAAAGATGCATGCTCTTAAAAATCTAATTTTTGTAGTTCTATCTGTCCCACTCCATAATTTATTCAGTTGTTTTAGTCTTTGAAGAGCAATTGATAGTCGTCGTTTAATTTCTTTCATTGTGTCACCATTGTTGGTAATCAATGACCCAAGATATTCAAAATTTTCCACCACCTCCAATTTTTCCTCATTAACATATATTTCTTTCTCCATAGTAGTTTTATCTGTATGCATTATCTTTGTTTTTGCTATGTTAAGATATAAGTTGTGATTTTCACTATTCAATTGGGTTGAGGCTATTAGGTTTTCTATACCATTCTGTGTTGTGGATAGCAATACTGTATCATCAGCATACCGAATCTCTGGTATGTCATGACCACCGATATTTAGGACATCATATAGCTCCCTCTTTATATCCTCTCTTACATTTCTCATTATATTTTCGGCGTACAGGTTAAACAAATAGGGAGATAGCACACATCCCTGACGGACTCCTTGCTTGATGTCAAACCAATCTCACGTCTCTCCATCTATTCTAACTGCTGCTTGTTGGTCTAGATAGAGCATTTTTATGAGTTGTATTACATGTTATGGAAAGCCCATATTCCACCATTTACCACCATAGAAATAATTAATTAAAGGATCTTAGAAGCTTTTCTTTTATTTAGAGAATCTTTGTGTCAAAAATTGCAATGGCAGGACAATCTTTAACTTGTGTATCTTGCATATCAATATAATTAGGGTAATTAATTTGTTGTACTATCTTTTCCAAGACATAGATATATGTGTATGTGTGATGCACTTTCTACAGTTTTAGGAATTATGATCATGTTACAACATTTACAGCCACTGCATATATGCATCTCTTCATTTATTATTATAACAAAGCTGCTTAATGCTAAACATTCTTGTAGCTTGGCACAGGTGCTTTTAATGCTGCAAACTCTGTCATGCATTGCTGTGAGGTTGTTGTCTATCTATATTAACATTTACTTAACAGCTTTGGCAACTTATACACTGCCCAGTATAAATGTATCTCCTTAACTAAATACCCGGGTGGCTTGGCTAGATGGCAATCACAACATGAACACAGACTTGATCTAAAACTGGTCATCGTACAATGACTACCCATTATTATCAGAATAGTACATGCTGATGTGATATTTGATAACCAAGCTCTGGGATGTTAGAAATGCAAAGTCAAATGACCGAGAGAACATTCACGAGAGAAAAATCATGACATGTGACATAACATGCTTTAGAAAAACTGTGAGCATCACTATGAGAGAATTAGAAATCATGACATTAGAAATATCAAAGGCACCACAGCCTGCATGGAATTTATAAAGAGGCAACAAATAAAGTTGTAAGAACATTTTGTCAAAATAAAGACAGATAACTGCAGTTCTGAGTCAGCAAGTGAAGAAGTACTGCCTGTAGTTTAGTCAAGACAAAGAAAAGCAAAGCACTCATTTCATTGTCTTGACACTACTGGGTGTAGGGTGATAGCCCCATTGTTTTATAGACCAATGGGCAATTTATGCATGAGTTGGTCAATATCTCTTTGGTTGCCTTTAATTCCCTGGTAATTTCCTTGTACCCACTTGAGGCTGGGTTGACATGGGAGCCCCCGCCCCAAGGCAGTTTTGAACACATGACCACTAGGCCAGCATGCTATCCACTGTGCTGCCATGGCTCCCATAATGCTTCTGGAATCTAAAACTCAGATGGTAAGGTCCTGTTAAAGACGCACTTTACAGAAGTAAATTCAATGCCGTCCAGGCAACACACTTGTCACAAGGTCAAAGACTTCCAAATCCTCCCTATGGTAATCAGTAAATCAAAAGTTATAGCTCATATTTTGATTGCGCTCGCTCGCTTTGAACTCAAGCGTAGTCCATACACACTACTTCCCGTAGTGTGGGACTAATTTTTGCGCGTGGATTAGCTTTCCCAATTAACAGTGTCCCTCGCCATCAGGGGAACCTACTCCAACTTTATAGGTACTTGTAATTTACGTCCCCAAGTCAAGGACGGCAGGTCAACATTTTAGTCCAACTGTCCGGTGTAGGGCTTGAACCCCTTACCTCGGCATCAGCACACCGGATGTTTAAGAACACACATTCTTATCCATTCGACCATGCTGACCTGCTTATAGCCCATATCATCATCATCTCTTCCCGCAAACCTGGACGACGTTGTGGTGATGTCATAATGGAAGCATCAGCAGTCAGAGTCCTCAACTGTTCTCTGCCCTCAGTAACATGCACATGTGTCCATTCTTTAATGTAATCAGTCCAGGATTTTCTCTGCCTTCCTCTTCTCCGTTTTCCCGTAACTGTTCCCTGAAGGATCATGATTGAGAGAGTTTGTGACGTTTGACACGCCCAAACCAGGCAAGCTTTTGACATTTCACCACTGACAAAATTTGTTCTTGGGGACCTGCCAATATATTTACTTCTTCTTCTTCTTCTTCTTCTTCTTCTTCTTCTTCTTCTTCTTCTTCTTCTTCTTCTTCTGTTTCTTTTTCTTATTCTTCTTTTTATTCTTCTTCTTCCTTCTCCTCCTCCCCCTTATTTTTCTTCTTTTTACTTCTTCTTCGCACAGCTTCAGATGTCAGTATGAATAAATGCAGGTAAAGCAGCAATCAACTTCAGCTTGTTGACATTCCCATAGAGTTTGCCCTCAAATGGAGTGGGTGTAGGCCAGAATTCACTTCTCCATTCTGCAAATGTTGGACACATGCAACAGATGTTTAGCTGTCATTTTACCAGTCCCACTGTTACATTCATCAGTATCTTCTATCTTTAGTTTATTAAACATGTGGAATTTCAGCTTGTTGTGTCTTGTCTGTAGTATGTATTTATTTTGTCTCTAACATAGACATTTATGTTGTGCACAGGACTTTCCTAAAACATAAGGTATCCAAAGGCCTGGATCTGTCATTCTGCTTATGCAGTGAAAGCTCACTCTCACAGTCATCAGAGTGAATGGATGCAATAAGTGGCTTGTACAGTTTTATCTAGACATAGTTCGATCATCAATAGCAGGGGTGGGAAATGTCCGGCCTATGGGCAGTTTTAGGCCCTCAAAATCTTTTGGTCTGGCCCTGCCAAGGCAATCGAAGGCAGGACTCGAAATTCAATACATTTCAAAGCTGTGTAAATAATCATCAATAAATCTATTAGCAACATCACCAATACCAGCTAACATCGCATGTTTTCCCAAGAGAAGTAATTCCAATCATCACATTAGGGGTGCGTTAATTAAATGTTTGACCAAATATAACAGGCTAATTTTTAAATTGATAATTTTGTATTGCTCATGAATGATGTTATAAATATCCTAATGGCCCTTGGCCAATAAAAAGTTCCACACTCCTGATCTTATATAGATAAATATAAACGTTAGTGTAGATAAGCAGCAGTTGTTAAAATTTATTTTTTATGTATGTATTTTAAGTATATATAAGTTTTTACTATAAAGAACACTCATATTACAGGAGAAGCTCATAAAAGTGAATGAATCTGATATGTCATTAAATTATATCAGAGGTCATGATAATGAAATAGCCAGAGAAAGAAAGATCTAGGAGTGAAGATTTAACAATTGTTACCATTGTTTTAATCTTTGTGCTATGTATAATGGATTCATTGAATAAACAAATAATTTATCACTGCACAGATAAGCTTACTGGACCCGAAGCGTAGTATGAACATCAACATCTATTTGAAGCAGTTTAGGAAAAACAATGCAGCAATTGTTGATCTTATCAGAAATGGTGAAGGACGCAGCTTTGGTGTGGAGAAATTGAAAGGACTCATTAAAATCCTGCCCCAGCTGGACGAGGTATGCAAGAGAATTTTATGATTAATCTTTTGTGTAATGTATTTGCTAGCTTTGCAATTATGTTGATGTAGGTTATTCCCAGACTAGTCTGAACATTTTTTTTTAAAACTCGTCACTCCACCATAAATCTCTAGCTTTGTGACTATCCATTAACATCGTCTTGGTAAGTTAGTGTTATAGTTTGTTGCTCATATTTACATGATACTATCATGCCTTAATACCCTGAGAGCTATGCCGGCGGTAGCGTAGCTACCAGCAGGGCCTCCCAAGCCGTACAGGTCAAAGGGTAGAGAACAGACAAAGAGAAACACCCTGGTCCTCCAGGTTGGGGGTTGAAGCGTGGGGTTAACATCCCCACCTTTGTAAAAACCTTATTTGTTACGAAACAGATACATGAGCCTCGATATCGGACTGACTTATCTGGCCAACGACCTTGGAACGTTAAAGGACTTTTGAGATTTGGAACATGGAATATACGGACACTATATCAAGCTGGAGCGGCCGAAGAACTAACCCGGGAGCTGGTTGAATATCAAATGGATATAACAGCAATTCAAGAAATAAGGTGGCCAGGAGAGGGTACTTTAGAGCAAAATGGAATGATTATAATATATGGAGGAAACACCCAAAATAAACATGAATTAGGAACAGGATTTGTCATCAAAAAAGAGTTAAGGGGGAACATTTTAAACTTTAAAGCTGTTAATGAAAGGATTAGTAAATTACGAATAAAAGGTAAATGGAAAAATATAATGATGATTAATGTACATGCACCTGCTGAAGAGAAAGAAGATGATATTAAAGAAGACTTTTATAATGATCTGGAAGATGTCATAGAAGAAACCCCCAAACAGGACATCCTGATTGTGCTGGGAGACTTCAATGCAAAAATAGGTAGAGAGCAAACTAATAAAAAAATGATAATGGATGAAGAGTCATCAACCTGGCAGAAGCCAAAGGACTGCAGATTAGCAGTACCAGACTACAAAGAAAGGATATACACAAACAAACTTGGAAATCATGTGACAAGAGAACCTATAATCAAATAGATCACATTTTAATTAACAACAGAAATGCATCAAACATACAGCAAGTTAGAGGTTATAGAGGAGCTGAGTACCACAGTGACCACTTCCTCGTTGGAGCAAAATTTAAAATAAAACTTAAGAGAGCTTTCTATACTAAATTACAAAGATTACACCCAACATATAACAGAGAAAAACTACAAGAAATTACAGTCAAAAAGAAATTTATAGATGAAATAAAATGTAAACTTGAAACTCTGCAAAACTCTTTGGAGGAAAGCGTTGACCAAACTTGGTTGAACATCAAGAATACAATTCAATCTACCGCAGAAGAATGTCTCGGTGTGTTAACCACGCATAGAAAGAACAGATGGTTCAATCAAAAATGTGAAGAAGCAGTCATTAGGAAAAAGAATGCCAGACATTTATGGTTAAATGACATCAACAACATCCAAAAGGAAGAGCATTATAGAAATGAATGTAAAGAGGCTACAAAAATAGTCTGACAGCAGAAGCAAGAATATATGAGTAATATAATCAAAGATATGGAAACTAATCACCAGAAAAATGAATCCAGAAAATTTTTTAAAGAACTGAAGTCAATGAAACGAGGGCACCAACAAAACACATATGGTTTAAAAGACAAAAATGGGAATATGATAAATACCAATGAGGAAATGTGCAACACATGGAAAGAATATTTTGTTGAATTACTAAATTGTGAAGCTCCAAGTAACATTTTCCAACAGGAAGAGATTCTAACATGCGAACCACAAATTGAAGAACCTACATTTGAAGAAATCCTATATGTAATCACACGACTTAAAAACAATAAGGCAACTGGGAATGATGGAATTGCTGCTGAATTTATAAAGGCAGGTGGCCATGCATTACATCTAAAGCTATACGAACTAATAATAAAAATCTAGAGGACAGAAGAATTACCCCATGACTGGAAAGAGTCATTATTGATACCTATCTTTAAGAAAGGAGACAAGTTCCAATGTGGAAATTATAGAGGAATATCATTACTGTCTTATAGTGTCTGTCCGCTAAACACAACTGGAGCAAACACTAAACAGCATCGTCGAAAAATCAGAACTCGTTAACAGAACGATTCAGAACAGCATACTCAAGTGAAGCGAACGATTTTCCAGACGTTTATTTCCGCCACCGGTACAAGGATTAAAACTCTGGCAGAAAAGCAGGCTGATCCCTAACCACGGGATCGGCGCCTACTCAAATAACATCCACCACTGAGCTCCCAGTCCAGCTCGTTGCCCTTGAAGCCTTCCTATCCATTCTTCAGTTCAAACGCTTGGATAATAAAATCAGTCTAGGTGGATTTTCCATTCCCGGTCCTTTTCACTGTTGTGTCGTCCTCAATTAATTCCTTACCAGACTCCCTGCTGTCTCATCCCGAAATCACGGCATCCAGGTGTCACCCTCACCTCGAGCCTTCAGAAACACATCTTGTCCGTATCACCAAGTCTCAGTGTCTTCCTACGTCAGAGTCACGATTCACCGTTTATCACCAGTCTCCTAGATATCTGTAAGCTTTTGAGCTTCAGGATTCTCTACCTATATTAATGACGTCAACCGCGAGTATCTGCCTTATGGCAATTACTGTCCACAAGCTATAAGATACTGTCCGCAGTATTACTAAATAGACTAAAACCATATTCAGAAGACATATTAGGTGACAACCAGGCGGGTTTTAGGCAAAACAGATCAACAATAGATCAGATATTTATCTTACGACAAATAGCCGAGAAAAATTGGGAATATAAAAGAGATCTCCATAACATTTTTGTGGATTTTAAAAAGGCTTATGATAGTGTCCATAGGAATAGTCTATGGAATGCTATGCAGGAAGTTGGAATACCAAGGAAGTTAATCAACATGACCAGACTATGCATGGAAGATACTTATAATATAGTAACATATAAAGGCAGGAAATCATACCCTTCCAAATAACATCTGGCTTGAAACAGGGTGATGCACTATCGCCACTACTCTTCAATCTGGCTCTAGAGAAAGTTGTAAGGAAGGTAAAGGAGGAATGTGATATTGGAGGAACATCCAAGCTGCTTGGTTATGCAGATGATATAGATATTATAGGGCAAAGTGAACAAAAGACATTGGAAATATTGACTCACTTAAAGGAAAAAGCCCAACAGATGGGGCTGGTTATCAACCAAGATAAGACAGAATATATGGTAATTTCAAGAGACGGAATGGCTAAAAACTCTGGCCACATACAAATAGATAATATGACCATTAAAAGAATGGAAACATACAAATACCTGGGTACAATCTTCAACTGCTCCAACATCATAAGGGAAGAAATACAAACTAGAATCAACTCTGGAAATAAGATATACTATGCACTACAACATCTACTAAAATCAAAGGCGCTATCTCGTAACACCAAAATCACAATATACAAAACACTGATCAGACCAGTTGTGCTGTATGGCTCTGAAACCTGGAGTACAACGAAAGGAGACGAAGCCTTGTTACAAACCTTTGAGAACAAAATTTTAAGACGCATCTTTGGACCCATTAGGGATCACAAAGTGGAGAGTGGAAAAGAAGAAGTAACAAAGACATTTATGATCTGTTTAAGTCCTCGCTAATCACTGGTATCATGAAGGCTAATAGACTACAATGGCTGGGGCATATAGAAAGAATGGAAGATAATAGGGAAACAAAACTCGCTTACACTCAGGAAATAAATGACCGTAGACCCCGAGGTAGACCAAGAAGACGGTGGAGAGATAATACATATACAGACCTACAAGCACTTGGAATCAATGACTGGCAAGAGAAGGTCCACCAGAGAGACGAATGGAGACGGATTGTATCTGCAGCAAAGAACCTCAATGGCTCGGAACGCTGAAGAAGAAGAAGATCATGCCTTAATGTAGTAGCATATCGGCATGGCACATGATGGATGGATGGATGGGTGTCTTGTCTTCTCTTTTAGTTTTTATTTATTGATGAAGTCTTGTTTCTTCAAAATGGTCATTTGTTGTTATTGTACTGTTCTCAAAGTCAAATGGTTTGGCCATGCAAGTAGGTTACCAGTCAACAGCATACCACAACAAGCAATGATGTTCAGACCAGATGAAAACAGAGGAAGAGGCCGACCACATAAATGTTGGACGGAGGGAATAGCAGAGTCCATGGGAATATCGATATATGAAGCCCATAATCAGGCACTCTCACGAAGTTTATACTTCACCTCGACACCGCAAGGTACAAGAGGAACATGATGAGATGAGATGAGAGTGCTGTCCTCAAGCTGACCTATATTTTTTGTTTTTCCCTGTTAGTTAATGAGAAAAGAAGCTAGTTTTTAGCAACATAAAATACCCTGCAGTGTTTTCTTTCTTTGTTAGAGAAAAAGTCAAATGGTGTTTATTACTGTAAACATTGAGAAATGCACCATCTTCCATCTTCAGATTGAACTAATTCAGAACTATGACGGTGATCCTGAAAAGCTTGGAAATGCTGAGAATTTTTTTCTAAAGTTGTTGTCACTTCCAAATTACCAGCTTCGGCTTGAACTCATGTTGCTGAAGGTAATATTACTGAATGTCTTCTTTAATTCTTTTAGCCTGAGAGGATAAAAGCGGCTACTCAAGGTAGCAATAATAATATAACAATTAAATTACTTACAGGTACCTAACCTACATTGTAAACAAAAACAATAAATAATGTTACATTTCTTTAGTATGCTTTGATTAATTGTAAAAAGTACAATCACATGTGGCTTAAGACACTTAAGTGTTGACATGTCATCCTTGACTTGGGGACGTAAATTACTAATACCTTAGAAGGCAGCGTGGGTTTACCTGAAGGTAGGGGAAACATTGATAATATGGAAAGATAACCCTTAGGAAAAATCAGTCCAGTGCATTCATTAGTAGCAGCAACTTCTGGAAGTAGCAAGTGTGTCTGGTGTATTCCTTGAGGCAAAAAGAGTGATGCTATTTTTTTTTGCTGCAGAGCCAGAATGTTTTCATTGTCTTTTAAATACAATAAATAAGGATCTCCACAACCACAGTAGCACACCTGGCACACGAGAGAAAACAGTGACCAGGATAATAATAGTAGGCTAGGACCAGAAAATATGTGTATGTTTGTATCCACAATTTATTATTGTGATGTTCCATGGTGTGGGATTTCGACAGACATTTATTTCAGGTTTGGCAGACAGGGTGGAGACAAAGAAGATAGAATAATGTGTGTAATTTTGTAAAAATACAAATAAACTAAGACAAAGATCTCTCTCTCTCTCTCTCTCTCTCTCTCTCTCTCTCTCTCTCTCTCTCTCTCTCTTTCTCTCTCTCTCTCTTTCTGCATGTGTCTGTTTCTCTCTCTCTCTCTCTCTCTCTCTCTCTCTCTCTCTCTCTCTCTCTCTCTCTCTCTCTCTCTCTCTCTCTCTCTTGCTCTCTCTCTTGCTCCATGGTGTGGGATTTCGACAGACATTTATTTCAGGTTTGGCAGACAGGGTGGAGACAAAGAAGATAGAATAATGTGTGTAATTTTGTAAAATACAAATAAACTAAGACAAAGATCTCTCTCTCTCTCTCTCTCTCTCTCTCTCTCTCTCTCTCTCTCTCTCTCTCTCTCTCTCTCTCTCTCTCTCTCTCTCTCTCTCTCTCTCTCTTTCTGCATGTGTCTGTTTCTCTCTCTCTCTCTCTCTCTCTCTCTCTCTCTCTTTCTCTCTCTCTCTCTTTCTGCATGTGTCTGTTTCTCTCTCTCTCTATCTCTCTCTCTCTCTCTCTCTCTCTCTCTCTCTCTCTCTCTCTCTCTCTCTCTCTCTCTCTCTTGCTCTCTCTCTTGCTCCATGGTGTGGGATTTCGACAGACATTTATTTCAGGTTTGGCAGACAGGGTGGAGACAAAGAAGATAGAATAATGTGTGTAATTTTGTAAAAATACAAATAAACTAAGACAAAGATCTCTCTCTCTCTCTCTCTCTCTCTCTCTCTCTCTCTTTCTGCATGTGTCTGTTTCTCTCTCTCTCTCTCTCTCTCTCTCTCTCTCTCTCTCTCTCTCTCTCTCTCTCTCTCTCTCTCTCTTGCTCTTGCCCGCATGCAAGTTCGTGCACTCTCCACTCTAAGCTAAGCAAGAAAAATTCTTATATAAATTATACTCTCTTATTTTGTTTGAATGTCACCTTGATGTAGCATGTGCTTTGCAGAATTCTAATCACAGCCCATAGAAACCTCTTGATCCTTGACCTTTCCCTAGTCTTATGCATTTCCTGTGTCCACTATCAAGTTGGTCAGCCCCTGCTTCCTCTATCAGAGCAATGCCTTCCATTACTGTTCCTTCTAAAACTACTGTGATGTTTGATGGGGCCAAAGTACTTCAGGTTCCAAGACATGATACTGGTATGAGCCAGTTTTGTTTGATGTTCACAAATTGTATTTTTTCAGTATTTTTGTCTTTATGATCCATGATATTTGAATGTACTTATTTGTATTTAGACTCCAGGATGTCCATATTATCGGTGTATAAATCTTTCCTAGATGATCACAATGTCTGCAAAATCTACACGTTTCAATAATTTTATCAGGCATGAAACACAATAGGCTACCAGGTTTCCAGTCTCAAGCTATTCACTGTCCAAATTATGAAATTGTCCAGTTTCACTAACCCACCTTCTTGTTATCCATTTCAGTCTGATTTTCAAAGCCAACTCTCCAATGTGAGATGTAATTTATTGCTGCTGACAAACATCTGTCGCTGTCTCTATGACAACAAGGGGCTGAAAAAGTTCTTGCGTCTAGTGCTGCATGCTGGGAATTTTATCAATAAGGTTAGTAGCATAATTTTTAACAACTAATTTTAATACATGTAACTGTTCATCTCGGCAATTTCCTGTGCTTGTCACTTGATTATCAGCCATAAACAAATTTTGAAATGACAAAGAGCACTTTGTTTATAATCACGGATCGTAACTTCAAACATAGAGAATTAAAATGAAGCTTTTCAAATGTAGTTCTTTAGAAGACTAGTATAAGTTTCTTGGATTGAAAGACAAATAGGGAAGTCATAGAGCAGCTCAGTATGAAAAGGTAACTGTTTAAAGAAGTACAAATTCTTCTTCTACTGTTGCCCTCTATGCTCTATTCAAACATAGACCCTAAGCAAATTCACACCATGTCACATGACACTCATCTACAAATCATAATGGAAAGAAGAGATGGAGACAAAATAGCTGGAGGGTATTAAAGATGTGAATCAACAGACAGTATAAAGATATGGGCATCCATATTAAATGTGACTCCTGAGACAAATGTTATGAATTCCTTGGACTGCTAGAGTGATTAAGAGTGATTGCCTGAAAAGGTTAATGAAAGTAGAACATGAAAGACAACAATAATAAAGAGATAAACAGCTCTCTTTTGTCATATAATGACAAGACAGACTTTGGAAAACAGTCTGGCAATCATTGGGAGAAGAGGCTGAGGCAGACCAGTATAAATTATGATGAATGGACTGACACAGTGCCATGGAGGATTATCAAACAACAGAGTTGATCTGGAATACCAATGACAGAGATCTGGGTAGAGACATGAACTCATGTGCCAGATATCAGGGCACATGATGATGATGAATCCATGCTTGTATTGTTGAAGGGTTTGTTCAACATGCCGGCTCCATGGTGAAGGTGTTATGTGCGCAGTTCGTAATCCTGCATACCGTGTTCGAAACACAGGTGTGGGCAATTTGGCAGCAGACTGGCATGCTTTGAGTTTTTCATAAAATGGTATGGGTCGGTCATTCAGAAAGCAGAAAAACTACTGAACGTAAACTTACCAAGATATCATGAACAGCCAAAGGAATACTGGGATTGACTGTGACGTCCTGTAAAGGATATGCAACTATCTTTGTTTAACATATTATTTTAACATCTAATCCTCACAAGCATCAGTTAATGTGTGTACGTTTTATAGTAATTGTTTTTTGTCATTCTCCAGGGCAGTATAGTTGACTAGAATTGGAACCCTGAAAATCATGTTGCAAGAATATTTCAACAATGTGTTGCTTGGCATAATTCACTGCATCTCATCAGGAGCATATTGCAGAGTTGACATCATTTGATGAATTGCAGTGAACTGTTTCATCAAGTCTGTGGCATATTCTTTACGGACATAGCATTCAACCCCAGCATTTTTTGGCTGTTCGTGATTCCTGGGCAAGTTTACGTTCAGTAGTTTGTCTTTGCTTTCTGAAAGACCTGCAAACATACCATTTCATTAAAAAATGAACGTAGCTGTGCTTCTGTGTGGCTCAGTACATCTAACTTAAACAAGCATTTTTCACGTTTGCTTTCCCTAGACTTTGATTGTCCCCAGTCTACCTACAAATCAGCAGGTTTGTGTCTCTCTTCATCTGGTTCCTATCCATTGACCTGTCCGACATGGGAACCAGTAGCAGGGATGCTATCAGCATAGCTTTTGGGGTTATTGGAACATGCAAGCCCCTTGTACCTCTACAAGGTGGAGACACACCTGAGGGGTGTTGCAGTGTTACATATCACATGAAGTGAATTGATGAATCCTTTTCTGGCTGACGTTCGTAACACAACATAATTACTGATACTGTTCAAATATAGATGTAAACAAAGAAGACTTTAACATTCAAACAGTAACCATGAGTCTATGTGTTACTATGTTAGCCAGAAAAGGATTTAGCCCATTTCATATGATACTTATCACCTGATATTGCACCTGATGAGATGCAGCAAATTATGCCAGACAACACATCGTTCACCTACTGTTTATAGCTTCTTTGTTTAAATTTACCAAGGAAATACATTGCTATGAGTGACAATATTGTTTAAATTCACAAAGGGAATACATTGCTTTGAGTGAGAATATTGTTTAAATTCACAAACGGAAAACATTGCTTTGAGTGACAATGTTGTTTGCTTTCTCTTCATCATATCAACAACAAACAGGGTAGCAACGTTGGAGAAGCTGTTGGGTTTAGAATAAGTTCACTTAACAAGTTGGTCCTGACCAAGTCCAATGACCCTAAAATGTCCCTGCTGCATGTCCTGGTTGAGGAAGCGGAGGCAAAAGATAAAAATGCCTTGGAGTTTGTGGATGAGATGCAGGATGACCTTCACAAAGCTTCCAGGTAAACATAGTTTGTAAGACTAATGGAAGATCGGTCTAAGTTATTTCATGTTTCACGGGCATATAGTTTTCGTTGGCTGCTCTTATGACTTATGTCTAAATACAAGGTTTTTAGGCATTTCATTCTTTTCATTTCTTTACTCTAAATGTTAAGTAATTTAAATGATTTAATGGCTTAGAGTAAAAATGAACAAATTAGTTGATTTCATGTTTTAATGCTAAGTATTAGGTAATACAAGTGCCATGAAAGCACAATGGCTAATATGTGTGGCTACCAGCCCAGGAGTCAAATGTTCAAATTCCCATGAAGGTGAATTTTTACCAAAAATGGATCTGGGTTCCTAGGTTTATACAGCTTAACATGGGTACTAGGAAATGACATGGGAAGTAAAGGAGGCTGGCATGGCATTGACCACATATCCATTGAGTGTCAGTCAGTTTATAACAAATATGGGGCTACTATAGTACAGGGTGTGTTTTTAATAACTGTGCAGTGTTTGAAAATATTGCCGGTCCAAGTTTTGTATTCACCCTCTGTAAAATTCATGCAACATAATAGGTAACTACAAAACTTGGACCGGCAGTATTTTCAAACACTGCACAGTCAATAAAAATACACCCTGTATAATATACTCAATATACCTGAAGACATATACAAGGGCCATATGTTTTAACTTATTAAGTCATAAGGGTTGTTGTGATAACATGGTGGCTACCGTGTTTACCTGCCGACTCAGTGACCATGTGTTCAAATCTCCCTTGATGCAAGGACATTGACCTAGACTCCCAGGTCGACCAGGCCTAAAATGGATACAAAGAAATGTGGGAAATTATGGTGGCTGGCGCGATATTTACCACATCACCATCAAGTGCCAATTAGTTTTACAAATACAGAGCTAGCATCATAATATCCAGTAGCCCTTAAGGTGTGTGTAAGGGTCTTTTATGATTTTACTTATTAAGTATACACTTGATTTCATAACCTGAGGCAAACAATTTTTAAAAACTTAATGCATTCATTACTTAAGGTTTTTATATTAAGCAATTTAGTTTAAGGCTTCTTTTTGTTTTGTTCACGTGAAATGTATCTATATCTGCTCTTGTATGAATGACACAGAGGTAAACTAATTTAGATCAGTTTTCTGGTGAAGTAAAATATCTTGTATACATTTTCATAACCTAAAACTGAACATTGCATCATTTCATTCACTTCACAGCAAAAAGTTATATGTTAGATATTTCAGGCAATTTCTTCTGTATTTTTCTGCCTTTCATCTCCCAATGAAGATTCATCAACCAACTCACCGGCGAGAGCTTTTTCGTATTTGGTTTGATTTTACAATGATGAGGGATGGGATAAGGTAGCCAGTCTCACATAAACTGTACTTAGTCATCTCATATGACAAGCATGGCAGGTGACAGGATTACTTATTACTATTCTATGCTTCCCTTACAGGCCTTGGTAACACACAGATGAGTCAATTTCATAATTTGAAGAATTAATTTAACCGATGTTGTAACTTTAAGTAATATAGCACATCTCATGACAGGGTATATTACTTATTTTTTACTTTACAGGTTTTCTTTGGAGACTGTGAAGACCGAGTTTGTCCAGATTAAAACCACAGTTAAAAAACTGCAGGCACAGCTGGCAGCAAGTTCAGATGAGGAAATCAAGTCTCAGTTTGGAGAATTCCTAGAGGTAGAAACACAGTGCACATTATATGTCTATCAGTACTGCGGATGAGAATTGTGTGTAACAATTCCTACATTTGATAGGTGTATGTCTAGCAGTACTAGGTGTGAGAATTGCCTGTATTAGAGTTACAGATTATTAGAAGGCAGCAGCAAATCTGTTTAAGTCCCCGCTAATCACTGGTATCATGAAGGCTAATAGACTACAATGGCTGGGGCATATAGAGAGAATGGAAGATAATAGGGAAACAAAACTCGCTTACACTCAGGAAATAAATGACCGTAGACCCCGAGGTAGACCAAGAAGAAGGTGGAGAGATAATATATATACAGACCTACAGGCATTTGGAATCAACGACTGGCAAGAGAAGGTCAAACTGGCAAGAGAAGGTCAACCAGAGAGACGAATGGAGATGAATTGTATCTGCAGCAAAGAACCTCAATGGCTCAGGAACGCTGAAGAAGAAGAAGAAGAAGAAGAAGAAGAAGCAGCAAGTCAAATGGTTTGGCCATGTAACTAGGTTACCAACTAACAGTATACCACAACAATCAGTGATGTACAGACCAGGTGGAAGCAGAGGAAGAGGCCGAACATGTAAACGATGGACAGAGGGAATAGCAGTCCACGGGAATATTGATACATGAGGCCCATGAGCAGGCACTCTCCCACTGTTTATACTTCACCTCGACACCGCAAGGTACAAGAGGAGCAAGATGAGATGAGTGCTACACATACAACATGTGTGTGTGTGTGTAACAATACTACAAATAATAGTTGTGTGTATAAAAGTGCTATAGATACAACATGTGTGTGTGTAACAATACTACAGATAATAGTTGTGTGTATAAAAGTGCTACAAATACAACATATGTGTGTAACAATACTACAAATAATAGTTGTGTGTATAAAAGTGCTACAGATGCAACATGTGGGCACTCTTCCGATTGACGGGTCTAAATAGTTCCGCAGTGAATAAGTTAGGGTTAAGGGTTAGGGTCAGTGTTAGTTTAACACTAACTCTAACCCTTAACCCCTGACTTATTCACTGCAGAACTATTTAGACCCATCAATCGGAAGAGTGCCCAACATGTGTATTTATCAATACTACAGATATTTGTTTATCTGTCAGAACTACAGATGAGAATTGTGTGTGTATTAGTGCTACAGATACAAGATGTGTGTGTTCTCTACTACATATGCTAGCTGTATATATAAAACTGCTGTCACTGTCAACAACAACAAAAAATATATGTATATGTATAAGTGCTACAGATACAATATGTGTATGTGACATTACTACAGATAATAGTTACGTGTATAAAAGTACAACAAAATAGAGTTGATTGTAAAAGTTCTACAGATGTTGGTTATATATAACAATGATGTAGATAAGTAGTATGTGTAACATTATTATATAAAATGTGGTTGAAAAATATATTCACTCTCATTCCAAGTTAATCTAGTAACCGCTGTTTAAATTATCCATCTGGCCTTACTTGATCCTTCTTTTCACTACTGTTAATATTGCATAATTCCAGCCAAACATAATGGAATCCCTTGATACAGTATTGTTCATTATTGGCATGATCTCAGTCATAATTACTCATAATTACTTAATAAAGGAATAGAGGGAAACCTAAAACCTCAAGGAACAGATAATTAGAAACAAAGATTAATAATATAGAGAGAAATGGAAGGAGCTGCTGGAAAGGCCAAAAGATATGATGGCTTTTTCAGAAGTGGGGGTGTCGCCGCCAAGTTAAATGTATTATTCACTGGCGAGCAACCCCAGGTTGTCAGAAATTGACTTGGGACAAAATCTATATGGCTGAAATAAAGATTACACCCCTGAATATCCCAGAGTACAGCTATAAGTAGCTCATAAATTAGCTGGTCTTGATATTCTCCAAGGAGTGGAAAAGGGAAAGTTAGATGCCTAGATTTATGTCAACCAAATGTTACTAGGCATGGCAAATGATCCCCTCTGACTACTTTTCCCTCCCTGGTACTTAAGTAATCCCCCACCAATGTACACACACAAATATGTATGCACAATTGGAAAATAACAGATAACTATGAGTTTAAAACAAACTACAGTTCTCTAATTACTATTAGTATAATTGAACATACATATATATCGCTGGATAAATTTTTAGAAGCGTAACTCAATCTTTTTACCTCTAATTGGCCCATAGATGTGCAGACCGAGAAAGTATTATGGGATGGGAATGCAGCGTTTTGTGACAGGCTTGGCGTCGGTTGGTTGAGAGCCTATGCTCCACTGAAAGATAAGAAGAAGAAGAAGAGGAAGACAAATGTTTGTGGAGGAACATGGTCACCTGCGCTACTCAACATGGTACTTGATGATGATGATGATGATGATGATGATGATCTCATCCAACAAATAGTCACAATCTAACTTGACCATTCTCTAAAAAAGCTAAACACTTCCAATGTTAATGTTTTAATATATTGATATCACATATGTAAACAAAATGTGTCACATTCATAGCACAAGTGTCATACACATTCATACACATTCACAATACATGTGTCATACGCACTTACACATTCACAGCACAGCTTAGTTCTTTGACATCCAACTTCCTAAACAGTGCACGACATTGCAATACCTTTGCCTGCATCTGAACTCAGTCGGCAGGAGTTTAGTGATATGGATTTCTAAATATGATCGTCAAAAAGTTGTGATTTATGTGCTTGTTGTTTTTCCAGGAGGCTGATGGTGACCTGTCAGACCTAGATGACACACTGGATCGTCTTAGTAAACAAACCACAAAGCTGGCAGAACACTACTGTGAGAATCAGAACACCTTTAATTTGGAAGAGTTCCTTGGAGCATTCCGAGAATTTTGCGACCGGGTCAAAGCATGTCAACAGGCAAGTAAAATCACCAGGCTAATTAGATAGTCTAGAAACACAAGATAGCCTAGAAACACAAGATAGCCTAGAAACACAAGATAGCCTAGAAACAAAAGATAGCCTAGAAACACAAGATAGCCTAGAAACACAAGATAGCCTAGAAACACAAGATAGCCTAGAAACACAAGATAGCCTAGAAACACAAGATAGCCTAGAAACACAAGATAGCTAGAAACACAAACAAAGGTGTTTTTAGTTTCAGAGATATGATACTGTTTACTGGTCAGTTTTCTTTAGTGTTCAATCTTGTTTGAATGTCCGTATTTTTTTCCATCGATTCAGGAATGTTTCTGTAACACCTAAATTCAAAAGTATTGATTGATTACCATGTGAACAAAATGTTTATTTGCTGCTGCAAGATTATACGAAATCAACATTACAAATAAATTCACAAGGTGTAGATTACCACTCATAGAAGACATATATGGTAAATAATATACTGTACTGCATTTTGCTAATAGAAAAAAGAAGAAAATCAGCACTTTTGAAATTAAATGTTACAGAAAATGTCTCAGAATATCATAGACCAAGAAGAAAAATACTGTCATTCTATATTCTGAACATCAAAGACAACTCATAAACTGCATCATATCTCAGCAACTGAAATCCTTGGGCCATATTAAATGTCACAGTGGTTTGGAGAGAACAATGATTGAAGATGCTGTTCCTGGAAGGAGAGGAGTTGACCAGATCGAAGATGCATACCAGACAAAGAAGACATCGTGAACATAAAAATGCATGAGGCAGGGAAAATGGCAAAAGATTAAGAATCTTTTTAGTGAGCCGTGTGGAGCATGGCATTCTGAAAATAGACCTGCTACATAATACTGATGATGTATTTCCCTTATAATCTACTGTTCTATCATCTAGTTATACTTCTAAATGAAATATATTCACAATTTGTGACGCAACTTTGGTAATTTTTTATGTAACCAGGTCACAACATTACTTTAAATATTTTATTTTTAAATATGTTTTTCTTAAATTTCATATTCCTGAAGAACTGTCAGCAACAGAAACATGTATTGTTATATGGTAACTGTTATATAACTAGTTATATATGATGATAATAATAAACATCCTGTTAGACAACTAAGACACTATATTGTTTAGCTTAATGTATTTACTAACAGTACTGTATATCAATGCGATGCAGTTTGTAAAATGCCCTGATAATGGAGGAAAACATGAAATACAAGTGAGCAAGAGGCAGGCAATGATACAAGGAAAGAGAACATCAAGACATAACCAGTCTGTCAGAGGGTACAACCACAGAGAGAGATCCATTGCGGCCAACATTCATTGTGGCCAACATTCATTGTGTGGAAGGCACTTTATTGAATTGCTGCTGACAAGTAATCTTTTGGTCCAGTAAATAGTTCTCAGCATCCCAAGAGGTATGAAAACCACATTCTGAGAAACTCTGATTTAAATGTGTAACTGTCATTGCTGCAAAGAGCAGCTGTGATCACATCTATTTGATTAGAAATTCCCTAAGGCACTGAAAGATTACTTCGTTACTGTTTTCAAAGGAACTGGAATCTTGGCGACAACAAGCAGAGAAAGCAGAAATGAGAAGAAAGCCCATGAAGAATTGTTAGAAAGAAGGAAAAGTAAGTAATTTTGTCATCTTCAAAAACTAGAAGCTAATATGGTAACCATGAATAAGAAGGAAGGAATGTGTCAAATGATATGAAGCAGATGTCTGTAGAAGTCAGTGCAAGTAGTACAGTCATTGTACATATGTTCATGACATTTTCAGGAAGATGTTGACCAAATAGCACAAATGAGATATTGTTGTTAGAACAGCTTTTACTTATCCCAGATAAACCTCTGGTATCTAATTTCCAAAGCTGTGTCTACTTCTGGGTCAGACTTGCCAGAAGCAATCTGGTCACTGATCTTTATCATCATTCACCATGTGCCCTGTCAGTGATCATGTTTCTCTACAGATCTCGGTTCTTGGTGTTCTGGATCAGTTCTTATGTTCTTCTTCTTCTTCTTTTGTTCACTTGAAATTTGTCTATAACTGCAATGTTATGAAGTTAACTGTCTTTTTAGTTCACTCAGTGGTCCATAGAATTGTATCTTCCACTGTCGTTTCTCTAGGCCAGAAAATTTGCCTAGATATGTTATAATGTGGGCAGTCTTGGAGTATGTTAACTGCTGTACATGGCTTATTCACCAATCTTGAGTTGTGTAAACATGTGGTTGCGAAATCTATTGTGTCCTGTTCTGAGGCGCAGAATAATAATTTGTTCTTGTCTGTCCATAAAGTGGTAGTCGTCTTGAGCAGATTTTGGTGGCTTTCTGACGGATTTGATCATTCTTTTCTTTTGATGATATGTAACGGGCACATCAGGTTGTTCTTCTTTTGCTTCTTCCTTAACTAATTGATCAGCTCTTTCATTTCCGGGTACTCTGCAATGAGATGGTGTTCACTGTATGGGAACTTTACGCTGGCTGCCAAATTAAGAAAGTAGTATCCATAGAACTGGCACTTTCCCAGACAAGAGCGCCTCAACTACTGATTTAAAATAAAAAATTGGTATCAGGTTGTTATGATTGCTTATTATCACATTGTTATTTTGATTCGTGTATCATTTGTTGTTATATTTATTATAGTTATCTCTATGGTTATTTATTCTGTTATTGCTGTTTCTCTATACTATGGCCCATTTCCTCCTGGCAATGCTTTGTTTTTCTGCTATATGATGGTACTATCTTTCCTTCTTTTTTCTTCATTCCTAATTTTCCTGCTGGGGTGCTGCTATCAGTTTTCACCTCATTTGGCACTTTCTTGCACTAGTCCTGATAAAGACCGGTACTGGAAAGGGCCTGCCAAACTCATTTTAATCTTTTTTTGTTTCTAATTTATTTTGTTCACTTACTTCCTGTTTTGGTTGACGTTTTCGTGTGTTGATCCTGATAAAGACCTGCCCTGGCCATTAACTGATTAACTTTATCTTGGTTTGTAGGGTTTCATCTCCAGAATCCAGCATTGGAGAAAGTTGCTTAGCATCTCTCTGATCTATTGTTGGCAGGTTCCTTAACGTCTCCTATTTTCCATCATGGAAAACCATGGCAGCACTTTTTGCTGTTTGCTTATACATCCAGATTCCATCTGGTCTCTACCATTTTTCTCTGGATCCCTCAGAAACATATTTAAGTGCCTTTATTTCCCTTCCTGCTGTTTTTTTTTTTTCTATTTTATTTTATTATATTATTACATGTTTAAATATTTATGTTTATAGCTATTCTAGTGTCATTTCTGGTAAATGCTTGCTGCTGTATTTTTGTGATTGTGTTCTTGTAAAGCTGACTTTGCTTCATGTTTCCCTTGTTGTGTAGTTATTGGTGTGCACAATACTTGCCATCCAAGTGTAGGCTGAAAGGTATTGAAGGATGTGGAAGTTGTGAAGTGAGGTGGTTATAAAGATAATAGGGAAGATATTAAAGGTATAGTGTAGGATGGCAAAGGAAAATATTTATCTGTGAAGTGAGATGGTCAAGGAAGATTAAGCTATAAAGTGAGATGATGAGGAAATTTGTAAAGATACAGATTAAGAGGATTAAACAAATTATAAAGAGATGAAATGCCGTGTACAAAAAAGACAGGTCAAGGAAGTTATTAAACTTTGTAGCGGCATGATCAAGCTACTCCTGGGGAATTCTTGAGGCTCAGGACCTTTTGTTCCTTCCTCCTTCTTCGTTTCATTTAGCCACTGTGTCAGAGGCTCCACTGATTTGTTTCTCTAGTCTGCTTTTCTGGCTATCCCCCGGCTGTTAGGTTAGTAGAGACACTAGCTGCTTGGGTGGACGCTCTTGAGAATAGGGGCCCAGTGCTGCTCCCCCCAGTTGTAGCTGATAGACATAACACTGCAACAGTGCATCATACTATCTCGTTACCATTTTCTGTGAGTGTGTGTGTCCTTATGCTTCCCAGTTTCTGCACTCTAGACACCCTCAATCTGCAGAAAGCCAGGTTGCACTTTTTGTCCGAGTTGTCTCCCATAGTCTTTCCATCTTTGGTCACCTGCAAGGCAGGAGTATGGTTTGTTTGCCGAGTTTCCCTTTTCCCAATGCTTATTGTTCATAAACGATTGCTGAAATATGCTGAGGCTTCAGCAATTAGATGTTTCCAATCAATCTTGTGCAGATGGAAAGAATTTATTGTGAATCTGATTACTGTGGGAATATCATATGCTCCACATTTGAAAAGTATCAGTGACTATATGTGTTATTTCAGCCAAAATACAATTAATCTATTCACATCATATGGTATATAACTCTCCAGTATGCACCTAATGAGATGCAGTGAAATATGCCAGGCAATAAATTGTGCAACCTATTGTTTATTGTGCCTCATGAGGAGTGGCTAGAACGCCGGACTCTCCTTCGGGAGACCCGGGTTCGATCCCTCGGTAAGGTGTGGGATTTTTTTCTGTCGGGGGCAAAAAGAAAATCCTAACCTGCACAGTTCGCGGTGACTGCACTAGCCAGGCAGGCCTTTATTCCTCAGGCTCAAAGACCCCTCTGCCATACACCGCAAGGTACTATGTTGGCAGCAAATGACAGTTTATTGTTCATAGAATACAATATACAGATTAGCAGATAGACAAACAAACAGGCATAACACAGGTGGCTAGGAAATCAGGCAGGTAGGTAGGTTAGTTTATTGGGCTAACAGGTGGATTAGTGAGTTATTACATACACACAAGAGCCCGGGGAACACACATACATGACACAATGGCTGGAACACAATTTATTTCTGTCAATGTTTATTTTGCAGGTTCCCAGATTTCTCAGAAGGATCCTGTAGCCATCCCTGGAGCCAGAAAGTTGCCAGGCATCGCAACACAAGCAGATGCCAAAATCGTAGACAACCTGGTAAATGAAATTCGCAGAGGAAATGTGCTTCGCCGCCTGTCTGTCAAACGGAAACCCAAACCTCTAAACATTACAACAGAAACCGTGCGGTTGTGATCTATCGATGAGACATTTGTGTAGCAATTTTTAGATTTCTATATCTATTTGCCAAACATTTTAAACATCAAGTATGCACACTGTTGTAAAACTCAACATAATCTGAAGGCAAAGTATGAGGCGAATGAAAATATGAAATAAAGAACCACAGTAAACATGGAACACAAACAATATAAGATATTGAACAACAATTTATATATTCAGCTGAAGAAATTAATATTATTTTGTATAAATTCAACTGAACAAATTTATGGTTTTTAATGAGGTTGAGCAGTTTTGTGAATATTGCAGTTTAATTTATTTTTGCATCTTTTTAGGAGTGTATTTTCTGTTGTCAATTATTAATCTGTTAAAGAAGAATGAATCAATGTTTTTATGTGATGTTTTATATATGCTCATGTGTACAAGGATATGTGTGCTTACAACTCAGTACACTGAATGATGGTAAAGGAGACTGAAGGCATACAAAGATAAGCTGCTGTTGATCAGCATTTGCATGCAGTCTTTGTTGTCAAGAGAACGCCAGATTTTTAAATTGTTTTAAGGCCTTTCAAATATGTTTCATCAAAATTAATTTTAGTTTAAACAAACTGCTGAACATGTTTTGCAGGATTGTCGTCTGTACAGCAAGTTAAAGAAAGATATATCGGCCCATTGCATCAGCCTCATTTTTCATTCACTTGAAATTTATTGTCTATATCTGCAATGTTGTCTCTTATATAAGCCTCTAGTTCACTCAGTTGTCCATAGTTTTATCTTCCACTGTAGTTTCTCTAGGTCAGATGTCTGTATCTGGCCATATGATTCTTATATGATTGGAAAATCTCTGTGACTACAATTGTGTAGAAGAAATCGGGCCCATCCAATCACAATAAAATAAATAAATAATAGCCACAACTCAGGGAAACACTTATGTTAGTTGTCGAGCTCATGCACACTGTTAGAACTCTCTCCCATATGCTTAAATAACCAAAGGCACACCAAAGATATTGTCAGTCTCCACATTGATGATGATTCTTGCGTGAAATCTGTTTGCATCCTTAATTTCTATAGACCGAGTTTCAGTTAATAATACTGATAGAAAATACAATCAAGAAAGTGTAGGCAACAGAATAGAAGCCACACACAAAAATTGTTTCCTTATAAAAAATTATTTCAAATAGGAATATAGTATAGGGATACATATAAAAAGCAGTCACTGTAGAATTGTTGAGGCCATTGAAACATCAAAACTCAATTCACAGGTATTGATTAACACTCATAAAGGAAATCAGAATTTAAGACACTAGGCAAAAGAAAAGTTGAAAGTTATAGACACAAGGATTGTGATATGGAGAGTTTCAGTCCTCAGTTGAAGAGAAAATGTACTGTTCATCCATACAACACTTTGAAGCCAACCCAGAATGGAACTGGATATGTCATCTAATAATATTATGGAGTTATTTGTGACATGTTTTGAATAAAACACTGGGGATTTTTTTTTTCTCAGCTCTTAGATTGATTGATTGATTGATTGATTTAAGAACCGACATCACAGCATTCAGGGCATTCCCATAAGCGCTTCGTCCCCATCCTCAGAAGCCAGCGAAGAGTTCCAACCCCAAGAGTACCAGTAATTGATGAAAGTCATGACTATGTAGTCTTTTACAAACTGTGTTTTATATAGAGCCTATTTTGAAATTTTATCTCAGTCCGTATGTGATTTATAAGAAAATATAATTCACAGTTTTTTTCTGCTTATTCTTTACAGGACATAGCTGTCAACAGCAGCATCTTTCAGCTGTCTGTTGATTTCTTGGCAAGATTACGCTCAGTAGTTTGCCATTGCTTTCTGAGCGGCCGGCTCAGTTTATCCCGCAAGTCACCAGCAGGGGACAAACCGCTCCCAGTTCTCGCCCTCTACAAGACTCTGCGTGATAAACGGGATTACGGAGAAAGTGTTGTAACCCCTCGGCCAGAGAGACCGGCTAATTCACAGTACTGGTCTGTTATTTGGTCAGGAGGCCATCTGTATGTTCTGTGTCTGGAAGTCAAAGGGGTATTAAAAATTCATATATTTATGTATGGGTTAATGTGTGAATGGTGGTGCAACCTATTGTACGAATTGTTAATGTGTGAACAGTGGTGAATTATGTGAGTTGGTGATGCAACTTATGTATCAGTTGATGTGTGGTTGGGAGGGGAGGGAAGGTAATGTTATATTTTTTAAATATCTACATTTTTGTAATTTTGATCACTGGAAACATTCACTACCTGTTGCCAGTGCAGAACAGGACTACAATGGTTTGACGTAATTACTAGTGTGAAGCTTATGTAGAGTTAGTTAGTTATGTATCCTTTACAGGATGTCGCAGTCAACCCCCGCATTTTGTGACCGTTTGTGATTTCTTGGCACGTTTTATGTTCAGTAGTTTGCCATTGATTTCTGAACGACCGGCACTCATACCATTTTATGAAAACCAATGTGGCGCGGTTTGCTGCCAAATCACCCACAGCTGTGTTTCGAACATAGTATGCGGGTTTAAGAATTAGGTCCGTAGCCCCTTCGCAACAGAGTGAAGAGATCTAAACAAATTCCAGCACATCAAGTGAGGAAAAGATGGTGGTGTTGAAATTGACACAAAGAGAAAATCTGTTCATAGTGGAACTAGCGAGTCATTTCTTTGTCCCCGGGAAGGTTAACCCGGTCAACAAATGCCTGCAGAAGTTGGATGTGTCGGTCTAACGGCGCAAGAACGCAGCTCTGCTGTAAACAGACACAACGCAATCACGTCCAAAAAAAAACAAACTGCGGATGAACGAAGAAGAAGATTTCTTTGTAACCCAGAGAGAAAAAGAAATAGATGAAGACCTAAAAGCTCATGGAGGAGAAAATTCAAAACAGAGGAACTGTATGGGGAGGACATGGAGCAGCAGGAGATGGCACAGGATGGAAGGGAATGGACTGAGTTGAATGGGGGCGGTTCCAATAGAGGATAACAGGCCAAAGAAGACATAGATTCATCAACGTGGAGTTCACACTGAGAACAAAACAAATTGAGGCAACCAGGTTGAAAAAACAAATACCTGCTGACACAAAATAAGACATATTTTGAAATAAAAAGTTAATAAAAATAAATTCTTCTTCTGGAATCCATAAGTGTAAAGAAATACAAAGAATGCCATCAAACACGTGGAGAAGAGAAAGAGATGAGTAATATGTGAAAGACAGAAGATATGAAAGGATCGGAGGGCTTGACATTATGTTATTGAGGTTCTATACTTTATTGGGAGATAAAGCTCAGAAGTGGGTAACATTCTTGGGCATATTATTTATTGATATCTCAGAAGTGGATAACATTCTTGGGCATATTATTTATTGATATATCAGAAGCTGTCGAAACAGTTGATATCATGTGTATGTTTGGCTGAGCACACTGAAAATTCCCATGTAAATTGAGGTCACAAATAAAGCTTCATATTTTAACATTTTAATATTGTGTTGTTATTTTCTTATAGTCCATGTTAAGTAGTGTTGGTCATCATGTCTGTCCACAGCCTTAATTTTCCTGTACTACTAATCACTACTGATGTGGATGATCCCCAATCTCCATAATAAATAAAGTTGGTTGCATATCCTTTAAGGGTGTAGCAGCATTCTTTAGCTGTTTGTGATTCCGGGGCAAGTTCAGTAGTTTGCCATTGCTTTCAGAACGACCAGCACTGCACTCAAACCATTGTATGGAAACACCAACATATGGCAGTCTCACTTGAATCTCCATAGCTGGAGGTCAAAATGCTCTCTTCATCATCCCCTTCCTCTCTTCGCAAACTGCTTTCTTGTCACAACTACTCCAGATCTCAGCCCTGACCCAAGCTTGCATCCATCAGAATCAGGCTGGTGTAGAGACTTCTCTCCCAACCTGAATTAAAGTGCCATCTACAGGGGGACTGTTACAGAGCTCTCCTTCCTCTCTCCAAGCCCAGAAACCAGCAAGGTGTGCTAGTCCAGCACTGAAACATCAAAATTGCTGAAGCATATTGCAGTAACTAGGTCAAAATTCAGCACAGTACATAAAATCAGCAACAGAAAATGTCCTGGCCAGTAAGACGGCTGGCAGGATACTGGTAACATCACCTATTCATTGCCATTTGGTCAAGTAAATATTGGCAATCACCACATCCCTAATTAAAACAGTGACATTGAAATGGGGATCATCAAATATAAGAATCTGTCTTATTTTTCAGGTACCATATCTGGAGTAGATATCAGTGTTCATGGCTCCTGTCAATTGATGTTTTCCTGAAGTTGCTTACATTTTTTGCAATCTGTTATTTAGCCTTTCATCAGACATCTTTCTCTGTCTTTGTCTGCCTCTCTTGTCCAGTGTTGTTTTTTCCACATAAGGCTAATTTCTCTGTTTCACTTCATCTCTTGTTGCCTTATGTACTTCATTTGTCTTTCCCTTATTGTTTTGAAGAGTGATCTTTTAACACCAGCAGCACTGAATATGTCAACATTTGTTTCATCTTTATCCACAATATTCTCAAAATTTTCCTCAAAAACATTTCCAAGAATCTTTACATCCCAAATATAGCAACTGAATTAATCATATGCGAAGACTGGTGCCTGAAATATGGACAATGCTCTTCTTATTAAAACAAGAATTGTATGCCTTTCAGACGAAACAAATATAAAATTATGTATCACATTTCCCATCACGACAGATTCTTGATGTGTTCCATTGCTTAATGCCCTTACCTCTCTGGCTGTACCAAAGTTCTCTAGAACATTCCTTACACCTTTTTTCAACCATAGGGTATATGGTGCTAGCCCCATTTTTTAGACCAATCAGAACTCAATGTGTGAGGTGGTCAAGCTGCCTTTTTTTCTTCTTCTACTACTGCCCTCTATTTCCCCACTTGAATATAGACCCTTAGCAACTAACACCATTCCAAGCTATCTTTTGCTGTCTCCTGCAGCCTCCTCCCTCTATGGCCTCCCCATATTATTCATTTGTCATTCTCTTCTCTGTGTATTTTAGGTCTCCCTCTGTTTTGTTTGCCATGTGGGTTCAATAGAAACGACTTCCTACTTATACTATTACAAGGTTTTCTTAATATGTGCCCTATCCAGCACCAGCATATTTTCCTCGCCTTATTACTCACTGGAATCTTGTCTAGTTCAATCTCTCTCTAAGCTCCTCATTAGTGATTTTTTCATAGCATTTAGTCCCTCTATTTTACACAGCACCAGTTAATAAATAATCAATACAGGTAAAACTTAGAGACTAGAAGATGCACTAGACAACATAAGAGTTGAAATCTATGGTTACCAACTGGGATTCAAACCTGCAGGAACAAGAGTACTTTGACACATGGCCAACTAGACACCAACTGTCTTAGTGGCCTCAAAGGGTTCCCAAATTGATATTTACCAGTTAATGAATGTTTGTTGTTAATGGTAACTTTACGTTACCATCCATGTTTTAGATCCATACAGCAATACTGATTTAACACCAGTGTTAAATACTGTAATCTAGGAACTAGTTATAATTTTGGTTTAATTACTACAAATTTCTTAGTACGTAAAACTGATCAACCGTCACTCGTTTAACCATCAGTTTCTGTTATCCGCCATCGTCTTTAAAAAACATGCATGAGTATCAACAAAAGGGTGGTATTTTCAACGTCGCCACAGCCTGGGCTGACCTTACAGTGTCTAACCTAAAGAATGGATGGATTAAACTCTTGCCTGAACCTACTGATGAAACTGAAGGAACTGAGATGGTTAGTGTTGACGAAATTGTGCAGCTGTGCAACAATGTAGGACTAAACAGTGAAAACATACGCCAGAAGAAGTAACATATTGGTTGGAATGTAAAATGGATGGAGGCTTTGAAATTTTAAATGATGATGAAATTGTTTCTGGTGTGATTACCATTGAAGAAGCAAGAAATTGATGACGATGAAAGACCAATTCTTAACCAAAAACCTACAACTAGCCACTCAGAAGCAGAAACAATGTTATCAAAGTGCATCGAGTGGTTTGAAATTCAAGAGGCAAATACAACACAGATCCTACATAAGGTACAGGACATCACTGTGCTTGCGCCTCAAAGACACAGAAGGAGATGACAAATTATTTTAAAGTAACATAGGTTTATAGTATTACAATACATTTCTGTACATTACTACTCTTATATTGAAGTTTATATTGATCGTTTCGTAAAATTTAAAAAAGCCCCTCTTGCCTTTCGTATTCTTTTTAAATACCCCTGTCCATTCCCACATCTTTGTCTTCATTGCTATTTAAATTGGTGTATGGCTCCACCTCTTGAAGTGAGGTTTCACCAAGGAAGATCAAGTTATCACCTGCTTGATTGATTCACATTATCTTTCTCTTACTTCTATGAATTTTGAGACCTAATTGTTTTGACCCCCCATCAGGTGTTTGGTTCATCTTACATTAGATTGTGTGTGTAAGACAGGAGGGCAATATCATCAGCGAAGTCCAGATAATTAAGCTGCTCTGTCAGAGTCGACTTCATCCCGTGTCTCAGGCCACCTTTACTTTCCAGAATATTTTCTGGCACCAACTGTAGGCTAAGTTGACCTGAGAGTCCAAGCCAATGAAAAATATCTCCACCTTGAAGGAGATTTAAACACAAGACCACCAGACCAGACACTGCCCCACCACAGCTCGCATCTCTTCACAAAACATGATCATTGTTTTGTCCTTGAATTATCATACAGAAGTTACTATCACAATGTGACTTGAATTATAAAGAATATGTGTAAATACACATAATAAACAAAAGAGACTATAAAAGTAAAGTAAAATCACAATCTGTTTACTTTTTCCGCTGTACAAAACAACAAAACAACAATGTTAAGTTGCATTACTAAACAAAAGATTTGATTCGAAGCAGCCACACAGTTTGGGTAAGAGGAAATGAATATTATCTAAGTAAACCCCAGTCCCATTCAATCTCACTACACACATACAACTCAACAGCGCAGTGGCTGGACACTAGCCTGCCGACCCAGAAGTTATGGGTTCAATGCACAGCTGGGTAAATTCTGGTTTTTCAGAATTTGTGTGGGCTCCTGGTTGACCCAGCCTAAAATGGGTGCCAAGTATATCTTGGGAAGTAAAGGCGGCCAGCGTGACACTAACCTCATCACCCACTGAGTGCCGATTGGTCTATACAAATATAGGTCTAGCACCATGTGCCTGATGCACCTCAAATTGTGAAAAGAATCCTTGACCTACTTACAAAAACGACTCTCAATAGAATATTTATATGGGCTTGTTCATACTATAACCTCTGTAACACTCTTTTCTCAGATTTGTGATGACATATGTACACATTCATTCATTCAGTAGCATGCCCTTTGCTCCCAAAAGAACCTTCCGGAAAACTTCTTGGTCATAAGCAACATGTCCCGCATCCAATAACCCATCTGAAAATCATCTGCCACATCCTACACCCATCTTCTCTTTGGCCTTCCTCTCTTCCCGGGCATATACCCTTCCATTATTGTTCTCTCCAAACTTTCTTAACGTTTCAAGTGACCAAAATATTTCATTACTTAACTAAAAATATGTAAATCTGAAACAATTGTACTGATATAAGAAATATCAGTATCTGCTTAAACTCAAAACAAGACAATAAGCTTAATGGGAACCTAGACATGATGTCTTATCTTAGTGTGTGTGTCTAAATAAATAAATGTCATTACATTTATTACACAGACAAAAGGACTGAAAAATTACCATGTAATAACTTCAAAACTGTTCTACCCCTTTCCCTCTCTCTCTCTCTCTCTCTTTCTCTCAACCACACTAATACAAGTAATAACTTCCACATTCAATAATTCACCCACAACAGTCTAGCATTATGAATTTGAAATGTCCCTTGGGTGCTAAGAATTTGTAACACCTGCTCCAGACAAAGAACTTCCTTTCAACGGCTCTAGTAACAATGAACTGGTGGAGACATCTGCACCCTCTGCTGAACTAGGGTTCAAGCTTGGAGACGATGCTGAACTTAAGTTTTCCAGCAGCTCAGCTGCCTTCTGTAGTTGTTGTTCTTGGACAGGAGTCGCTTGCTCGGTCTGAGCAACTTGAGCAGCACTGGCTCCCTTTGCTGCTTCTTCTATAGCTAGTCTTTCTTGATCTCGTTTACGTCTTTCTTGATGGTCAACAAAGTTGAACATAAACCTCTGGTTGTACTGAACATAGTTGTCTGTGCAGATATCAACACACGCAGTCTGTGTAAGGAAAGTCAACACATATACTTATTTAATTACTGCCACAGATTATATTGCTATTTCATTCTCTAAATGTAAAAACCTAAAATACAGTATCTGTGAATAACCCTGGATGAAGTTTCAAGCAATATTATCTATTCCAGGGTGATCTAATTAGATCTACATGCAGCATGTGTGATACTAGGGCCCTTAGTAGAAGCACAAAACAGTAACATTGTACCCTATCATGTCAAAAAAGGTTACTAAGAACAATTTTGTTTGGAGTAGGTAACTTCAGCTACAAAATATAACCAACCATGAGCAAGTCTAAAGGTAAGGAAAAAAAGAGAAACCCAGCCAATCAAAGGGAAAGGAAGTTATTCTCTTAGAAAATATACAGAAAAGAGAATTAGAAACAATGGTGAATAATATGGAGAAGATATGGAGGGAGTGAAAGAGATAGCAACAGAAAGGACGGCCTGGTAGATGTTGGCTACGCTTGGGGACTATGCTACATTTGGGGATAAAGGGTGTTGTTTGTCCATCAAGAATGATGATGACCATTCAATTAATCCAGTGGGGTTGAAAGTATGGAGCCATGAGTTCTAAGATGGCTAATAAGGTCTATTTTGGCTCAAAATGTTCTTTGACAATGTGGGCAAAGAATGCTTGACGTTCCAGGAGGAGGATCTCCTGCAGTGGTTTTTCTGTCCAGCCTCTTCTTCACAGCTCTTGCAGTCCTGGTTGCTTCACAAGTGACTGCACCCTTGTATAATGATGTACGCCACAAATTTTGGTCTTTTGAAGGAGTTTCCCAGGTGTCAAGATGAATTCCAAAAGCTTTCAGTGAGATTTCAGAGTGTCTTTAAAGCGTTTCCTCTGGCCGCCTTGGGAACGTTTACCACAATGCAGCTCGCCGTAAAAAATTTGTTTAGGGAGCCTGTGATCTTGCATGCGAGTTAAGTGACTAGCTCAGTGAATCTGATTCTTCATTAGTAGCAGTGTGGGATACTGGGCACGGACGCTCATTCTAGAACTTCAGTGTCTGGGATCTTGTCTTGCCATTTAATCTTCAATAGCTTCCTAAGGCAGACTGTGTGGAAGTGGTTTAATTTCCTAGCGTGTCGCTGATAAACAGTCCTGGTTTCATAAGCATACAGCGGGACGCAAAGGTGTTTCCATAGCACCAGGGCCAGGTTCTATACTGGCCAAGACCCACTTACACG
This sequence comes from Cepaea nemoralis, assembly GCA_014155875.1. Classification (NCBI taxonomy): domain Eukaryota; kingdom Metazoa; phylum Mollusca; class Gastropoda; order Stylommatophora; family Helicidae; genus Cepaea; species Cepaea nemoralis. The sequence goes on from JACEFZ010005752.1 coordinate 61,521, forward strand.
TCCTAGTCGCACGTCCTGGGCAACAGGTCCCCTCTGGGTCCTGGCTAACGTAATAGGATCGCTGATTCTTCCGAAGTCGGAGAGTATCTGCCTGCACAGCAAGGAACCACCAGTCTGCACACCAATAAGCCAGACATGGGACAACAGATACTCGCGCAAACCTCAGTCCGGTATGACATCACAGTGATGTTGGACAACAGGATGTCTTCATCCAACATATAGGACTTCACGCTGGAGTTCACAGCCAGCGAACGCAAGCAAGCAACAAGCATATAGCAGTGTGGATAATACGACTGCTTTGTAGACTTTCAGCTTTGTTTGCAGGCTTATTCCATTTCTGTCCCATACATTCTTGTACAGTCTGCCAAAGGTCACGCTGGCCTTGGAGATTCTTGCATTCACTTCGTTATCAATTGTGGCAGCTTGTGACACAGTGCTAGTCTATGACAATTCACCTTGATATTCAGCACGGTGTGATTATTCCCTGGAGCTGGCTGGTACATAACTAGTCTTCTCCAAGTTGATATTGAGCCCAAAGTTGGCACAGGCATATGAAAAAGCTGAAACATTGCTGTTGCATGTCTGCCTCTGAGTTGGCATATAGAGCGCAATCATCAGCAAACAGCAGCTCTCTGACTGATGTCGCTGTTAGTTTTAGGTTTTAGCTTTCTGCCTTCTGAGATTGAATAACTTTCCATCCACGCGGTAGTTGATATCTATTCCAATGTCATTGTTCTCGAAGGCATTCGTCAGCATAGCTGAAAACATGAGGCTGACCAAAAGGAGAAAGGGTAGAGGAAGGAGAAGATGTATAAGTCCAGGTTTTGTGGTCTATAAGGACCAAAATATTACGGCAGAAAAAAAAACAACAGAACTTTGAAATAATCTACAACAGGAAATGTATCACTTTATACATTTTCATTTTTAGCGGCAATGTACAGGTTTCCCTGAAGGCTATATGTTTATAGCTGTCTATAAAAGCGTCTCATTCTTATGCTTCCTCCCTCGCGCAATGGTAAAAACTCTGCCGCAGAGCAAGCACAACAGGATGCTTCTGATCATCCGAAGTGCCCCCCCCCCAACCCCCCTCCCCTCGCCAAATGTTTCGACCCCTTTACCTCATGACACTATCATGTGGCAGAATGGTCCGGGCCTCGATTTTGCATGAAAACTGTAGGTACCCCAGTGTTTTTGCAACTTTTTTTAATTTTATTTTTGCCTTGTGAAATCTAATGAATAATTTTATTTATTTTCTCACTCACATTGAGAAACATGAATGGCACCAGTTTCCTAATCTCAGGGCAGTGTGAAATTATTTCATGACTATCTAAGTCAAAGTGCTGCCATAACTAGTTTTAACCGGACACGGTAACCATGAATGTAAAGCCCAGGGGCTCTCAATCTTCCAATGACTACAGATCTACATTGGATTATCAAATATGCTTCCATAACCACTTCGTCAGCCTGATGAATATATATATATCATCATCACTCATGTTAGGCATCAGTATGATTTACAAGCTTCTGTGTATTATATGGGTCCAGAAGGGAAGGTCAAGGTAGTCACATACTGCTGCGGGATGTGAAGTATTAAACCGTCACATAATCTAGGCCATGACATATGAGATAAGGTGGTCATTTCTCTCCCGCATCATCTTTCCTTTCCAGTTAATTCCCGAAAATTCTTAACAATGTATGGTACCCATTATTACGAGGCTGAGTTGACTCCAGAACCACACTGGTTGGAAAAAATAATCTCACCTCTGCTGGGGATTAAACCTGGACCAGCATTTTAGCAGGCAAGCACACTAACCAGTATGCCACCACAGCTCCCCAAAAAGAAAGCAAAGAATAATAAGCAATGTAACCTAACCAAGTACGCTAAAAGAGGTGACAAGTTGGGTTGGTTACCCAACACTGTAAAAGAACCTTAGCTGCAAAATTCAAGAAATCATGAAGAAGTCCTCAGTCTCAGACAGTCAAGATAAAAGAAGGATCTCCCAACAGAATAATAATATGGGAGAGATATGAAAGGAATGACAAGAAATAGGAAGAAATATGAGGGTTTGGGATGAGGTTTTGAGGACCTAAGCTCCATTAGAGGGTAAAGAACACCAGGAGGATTCAAAAGGGGGCGTAGCTGGTTGCACTATATATCTATATATATATATATATATATATATATATATATATATATATATATATATATATATATATATATATATAAGTTACCTGGTTCAGATCCCAGCTTGGGACTTATGGTCTCTTCTTTGTGATTCTTAATGTGCACAACTTGCACACTTTACCTCCTGATTTTGCCATTATCCAAGAGGAAAAGTCTCCAGCCTTGTATTGGCAAAACCTGGCCCTTTCTGAGTCATAAGTGGGACACCAAAACCTCTCAACCATGCCACACCTGTAGAAGTACCAAACTATAAGAACTGTCTTACTAAGTGCACACTAACCTCATTTGTTGATGCCCTGCGTTCATTAAAATTGGAGACACATTTGCTGAAGCAGTATTCAGTGATTATATTGTAAAGCGTCAAAAAGTCTTTCAACTGAAATCAGAAATGCACATGAGAAGCATTAAGCTATGTTCACAATGAGATAATCATAACATTCTAATCAATTTCTAAGCAGAACAGAAATAAATAAAATCATTACACTCTCAAAACAACACCTGCTTAAAGAATTTGCATAAGCAAAATAATTACAGGAGCTGTGGTAGCGCGATGGTTAGGAGCTCACTTGCTTGGCCTGGTGAATCCGCATAAGTGCAGATTTTTTTAAGTGGGCTTCACGTCAACCTAGCCTAAAATGTGTACCAGGAAATGTCTTGGGAAGTCAAGATAGCCGGCTTAATACTGGCCAATCACCCACCGAGTGCTGATAGGTCTAAACAAATATGGATCTAGCACCATTTACCTAATGCTCCTTAAGGTGTAAAAATGGTCCTTTACTTTAAACAAAAAAAATAATAATAATTATACCATATACCATATAGAATGCAGAGGTCCCCAACATTTCCATATAGTTAGTTCAAGATCCTCAACGTTTCCATACAGTTAGTTCAAGATCCTCAACATTTCCATACAGTTAGTTCAAGATCCTCAACATTTCCATACAGTTAGTTCAAGATCCTCAACATTTCCGTATAGTTAGTTCAAAATCCTCAACATTTCCGTATAGTTAGTTCAAGATCCTCAACATTTCCATACAGTTAGTTCAAGATCCTCAACATTTCCATATAGTTAGTTCAAGATCCTCAACATTTCCATACAGTTAGTTCAAGACCCTCAACATTTCCATACAGTTAGTTCAAGATCCTCAACATTTCCATACAGTTAGTTCAAGATCCTCAACATTTCCATACAGTTAGTTCAAGATCCTCAACATTTCCATACAGTTAGTTCAAGATCCTCAACATTTCCATACAGTTAGTTCAAGATCCTCAACATTTCCATATAGTTAGTTCAAGATCCTCAACATTTCCATATAGTTAGTTCAAGATCCTCAACATTTCCATACAGTTAGTTCAAGATCCTCAATATTTCCATACAGTTAGTTCAAGATCCTCAACATTTCCATATAGTTAGTTCAAGATCCTCAACATTTCCATATAGTTAGTTCAAGATCCTCAACATTTCCATACAGTTAGTTCAAGATCCTCAACATTTCCATATAGTTAGTTCAAAATCCTCAACATTTCCCTATAGTTAGTTCAAGATCCTCAACATTTCCATATAGTTAGTTCAAGATCCTCAACAGTTTCATATAGTTAGTTCAAGATCCTCAACATTTATATACAGTTAGTTCAAGATCCTCAACATTTCCATACAGTTAGTTCAAGATCCTCAACATTTCCATATAGTTAGTTCAAAATCCTCAACATTTCCATATAGTTAGTTCAAGATCCTCAACATTTCCATACAGTTAGTTCAAGATCCTCAACATTTCCATATAGTTAGTTCAAGATCCTCAACATTTCCATATAGTTAGTTCAAGATCCTCAACATTTCCATATAGTTAGTTCAAGATCCTCAACATTTCCATATAGTTAGTTCAAGATCCTCAACATTTCCATACAGTTAGTTCAAGATCCTCAACATTTCCATACAGTTAGTTCAAGATCCTCAACATTTCCATACAGTTAGTTCAAGATCCTCAACATTTCCATACAGTTAGTTCAAGATCCTCAACATTTCCATATAGTTAGTTCAAGATCCTCACATTTCCGTATAGTTAGTTCAAATCCTCAACATTTCTATACAGTTAGTTCAAGATCCTCAACATTTCCATACAGTTAGTTCAAGATCCTCAACATTTCCATATAGTTAGTTCAAAATCCTCAACATTTCCATATAGTTAGTTCAAGATCCTCAACATTTCCATACAGTTATTTCAAGATCCTCAACATTTCCATACAGTTAGTTCAAGATCCTCAACATTTCCATATAGTTAGTTCAAGATCCTCAACATTTCCATATAGTTAGTTCAAGATCCTCAACATTTCCATACAGTTAGTTCAAGATCCTCAACATTTCCATACAGTTAGTTCAAGATCCTCAACATTTCCATATAGTTAGTTCAAGATCCTCAATATTTCCATATAGTTAGTTCAAGATCCTCAACATTTCCATACAGTTAGTTCAAGATCCTCAACATTTCCATATAGTTAGTTCAAGATCCTCAATATTTCCATATAGTTAGTTCAAGATCCTCAACATTTCCATACAGTTAGTTCAAGATCCTCAACATTTCCATACAGTTAGTTCAAGATCCTCAACATTTCCATATAGTTAGTTCAAGATCCTCAACATTTCCATATAGTTAGTAAGGAGAAACTCAAATGTCCCCAACATTTCCATAGTTTTCATGGAATCATACTGTTGTTGCCATAGTATATACTGTTTAGCATTTCATGGTGGGCAGGGCTTAAAGGAGGTGTTAACTTTCACAGGGTAGGTGTCACAAGCATAGAATTCTACACTTGCATCCAAAATCTTAACAATCACTTATTCATCCATCCATCATGTGCCATGCCGGTAAGCGTGGGCAGTCATGTTCTGCCATCTCACTCGATCACCAGAGTCGTGAATCAGCTCAGTGTTTCTGTCTCGATCATGCCACGAGGCCAAGCCATCCAGGTATTTGCTTCTAGGTCTTCCTCTTGGTCTGTTCCCCTCGATCTTACCAGTTGTCACCAAGTTCTCCAATTCATTTCTTCTCATAACATGCCCAAAAAATTTTGATTGTCTGCGTCTAATATCTCTAATCAGTTTACGATCTTCATTTGTTTCTTGAAGGACTTGTTCATTGGTGTTTCTGGCTGTCCATGGTATTCTTTGCATTTTCCTCAGAAACCACATTTCTACAGCCATCAGATGATTTTCAGCTTGACTGCTCATTGTCCAAGCTTCACATCCATATAAAAGTACAGGTTCTATGTAGCACCTCAACACTCTCTTTCTCGTTTCAATTGACATCTTTTTATTGGTCAGTATGTCACTTATTCATACATGAAAATTATATTCACAAATCTCAACAAACAATAATTTATACATACAAGTTATATTTACAAACTTCAACGACAGCTAATTTAAACGTACAACACATTCACAAATCTCAACAATCACAAATTTATGTATTTAATACACATTCACAAATCTCAACAATCACTAATTCATATGCACAACTTACACCTCTTTGATGAGCTTCATTTGCTAATGTGTTTGACATTGTTGCTGAAGTAGCTGTCACGGCTCATACAAGCACTGGTCCTTGATGTCGCTGCTCAAACAGGCACGTTTCCCTGATGTTACCGCTCAAACTTGAAACATGGCCAGTTCCCTGATGTCTGCTCATATATTCAAGATTTCCTGACTGATAGCTCAATTGACTGTCATCTGTTACAATAAAAGAAGACATTATAATCTAACACTAAGTCCCCATGTATTATAAATTCTCTGCATATGATAAAATCAGCACAAAACAAATGCTTACATTAGAGACAAAATAAACCAGCATGGAGGTAATCAAGAATCACTTTTGTCAGCGGACAAAATATTGAAAGCTTGTCTGTTTTAGACATTTCCACATCAGAGAAAACAAACTCCTTATAAGCCCATTGTTATGCAAACATATTTGTATAATATAATCAAAGGTAGAAAAATCTAGGAGTTGGGTCATATGGCACCTGAAAATTGTTACCTGACATCTGAATTTTCAATCATGTTCTTTGTATTTACAAACAAAAATAAACTGGCTCCTAAGAAAAAGGTGCAGGCACATAAATTATGCTTAGGTTTTTTTTTTAACTACTCAGTATAATGGTTTTCAATACTTATCTGCTTATATATTTCAATATTTTTGTCAACAAAGATGTCAGTGCAGTAATATTTTAAACAGTCAAGTAGCTGTATGGCTGTGAATCTTACATGCCACAATAAGCCATGCCAACTTAACATGTGTTTCTGCAGTAAGCATGGATCTGACACAAGTATTTCACATGCACACACAAAATATCTCCATTCATAACTAACATACAGACATAAATTGAGGTAGCACTGGATTTCATTTTGTCAATTCTTAGTCTTTTTGTCATATATTTTTGAAAAGTAAGAGAAGTTTATCAAAACAGCTACTCAGTAGCTACTGATACTGATTACACTTGTCAATAAGTTGCAACAAGGATTTCAATTTTTTAACTGGAAGTTGTAAACATCAAGCAAGTCAATAGTTTTCAATATCATGGTCTTCTTCTTCTTCTTCAATATCATGGTCTTCTCCTTCTTCTTCTGCGTTCATCTGGAGTTTTTTTCGGATGTGATTGCATTGCACCTGTTTACAGCAGAGCTGCATTCTTGCGCCATTAGGCCGACACATCTGACTTCTGCGGGCATTTGTTGACCGGGTTAACCTTCCCGGGATATCATGGTCTTAAAGTGATATTTGATGGAAGATGTGACATCTGATAAAAGATGTGACACAGAGATAAAGAAAAGAATTTCCATATCCAAAGATTCTTTCAAAAACATTAACAATGTCATGAAAAACAGAATTATCATTAAAAAATTCACTTAATGAAACATTTTAAGTGATCTGTTCACATGCATGGATGTGAATGTTGCACAATGAGTTTAAAAAAAATGATTGAGAAGAAAAATATGAGTTAACAGAGATGTGATTGTTTAGAAGAATGTTGATAATATAAAAAGAAGAAAGCATTTTAAGAAAAATGCTGAGAATATAAAAGGAAAGCACATGCTGAGAATATAAAAGGAAAGCACATGCTGAGCTTACTCAGTTGATCAGAGCTGCAGGTGTCACAAGTAACATAAGACTGTTCAACAAAACTTTCATGAAACTTCACATAAATTTGTTCAATGTATCAGTGATGCATCAACATAAGAGGTGGAATTCAATACAGAAATTGATTTTAAGTAGGGAAAATACTAAGCAAGAGAGGCAAAGTGATGTGTGACTGTAAGGAAAGCTTAATTACAACTGGGCACATTAAATAATACTCAGTAATTTGAATTGTCTATCAAGGTGATGTAAATAATTAAGGACCTTACATTTACATCCCTACATGGCTCATCTACCAGTCAATTCAATGCAAGTTCCTCTAATCTGTGACTGTTAACTGTTTGTGACTTTTACTTGATGAGACAGTTTAGCACATTCATTCAGCAACATCAGTTAAGTAAGAAACTACTCCTAAATTCGACTCTTATTGAAGTATTGAATGTTGAAGATCTTTAAAACTCACTTTAACAGCTTTTTCAATGAGATATCTTTTAAAAAGGATTAATTTAGTTTAGTGCAGGTGTAGGCACTGTAGGGCTTAGACTTTGTGATCATGGAATAATTATGTTTTCTATACTGCACGTCATTATACATGTCACGCTATATGAGATAACAGTAATAGTAGGCACTGTTCCGAACGACGGTCCCAAATTATTTAGTGTAAAATGCATCCTTTACAGGGCCTCATAAGGTCATTTCCGGGGCGATGTGTTGTCAATCTCTTATGTTTGAGAGTATCGTCGTCTGCTAGACACTAGACTGATCGACATTTGAGTTTGTGGTGGACTGCTAGACCGATCGATGGATACAATAAAGGTTTATGGGCCTGGAGGGCCCTCACTGTCGTCGGTGTGTATATCCATATCTTGTGCTACCGACGACAGTGAGGGCCCTCCGGGCCCAGACACATTTATTGCATCCATCGATCGGTCTAGCAGTCCATGACACACTGAACCGGAAGTGATCGACAACACATTCAGTACTCATTCCGATATGTATAATTTATTTCCCCCGCAGATATACCACACAAGAGTTTAGAACATGTTTTCCGACAGTGTTTACAACTTTAGTGCCACAATTTCCACATATAACTGTGAAATATTATTGGTACATATTTCCCTTTCTCAGTTCTATATTTTAGTTCATAGTTCGTATTTTTTATTATATCAGCTAATGAGGCCCTGTAAGGGATGCTTTTTACGCTAAATAAGTTGGGACCATCGCTCGGAAGAGTGCCGGGCACTCTTCCGAATTCCGGTCCCAAATAGTTCCGCAGTGAATAGGTCAGGGGTTAAGGGTTAGGGTTAGTTGTTAACTAAACACTGACCCTAACCCTTACCCCTGACCTATTCACTGCGGATCTATTTGGGACCGCAATTCGGAAGAGTGCCGAGTGCCGTAATACTAATAGTATTAGTAATATACTCAGTCTGATACTGAGAGGAGATCCGGAGACTTCTTAATTTCGTAGGACTTATGAATGATTATGAGCCAGTCTCTGTGGCTAAGTGCTTGCGAATGCGGTTTGTGAGCCCGTTTACCCGGGTTCGAAACACAGCGGTGCTGGTTTTTTCGAGGTATAGGAGCCGGTCGTTCAGAATCAGAAAACAGAAAGCAATGGCAAACTACTGAACGTAAAATTTGCCCAGGAATCAGTGAATCACGAACAGCGAAAATGCTGGGTTTGACTGCTACGTCCTGTGAAGGACATGCAACGTAATTTTTTTTTTTATGTATGATTATGGACTGAAGAATGAATCAATGAGAATGGTTTCTTTTCACAGTGAAATTCAGTCACCACACTCCACACCGATGTAATGTATGAATTGTATGTGCACTCTCTGCAGTGGTGTCTGCACTGTCTGGTGAGGTGAATCGGACGACGAGCTACCTAACGCTTTTATTTTTATTATTAATATTATTTTATTAATCGGTAGTTTACTGTTTAACTATGATTACAGACCATAAATAAATCCTCGGCGTTTGCTGGCGGTTAAACAGCACACGTATCAATGTAAGTTAAATTATACACAATCCAAACTACACGCCTTGTGAGAGCACATCCAGCACTAAGGTGAAGGTCGTGTAATACAAATCTTTACTTTTCAGAAACGAATTAAATCTTGTGTATAGACAATTTGTCTGTGAAAACAGTGGTATGTATTCAAACCCCACTGTTTTGCAGATCCTTTACAGGACATCGCTGTCAACATCAGCATATTTCAGCTGATTGTTAATTTCTTGGCAAGATTACGCTCAGTAGTTTGCCATTGATTTCTGAGTGACCGGCTCCATACGACTCTCATAAGTCACTGGCGCGACTCGAACCGCTTCCAATTCTCGTGCGCTCACGTCAACCACGAGAGTATTCGGGGTTACGGAGAAAGCTGCTAAACTCTCGGCCAGGGAGACCAGCGTTCAAACCCTAACAGAATTTTTTTAAAGGGGGGGGGGGTGGTAAGGAGATTCCCGCTCTGGGGAGACCCAGCTTCGTTAAATTCCGTTCTACATAATTTTTGTCAGAATGTTCTGCGAATACCTTGGAAGGAAATGCAACGAGGAATGGAGCACTATATCGTGGCTTAGAATGTGTGAAAGCCTAATATTTCACATCCCAAAGATTATTTCAAGATCGCATTAATACAAGAACCGATTACTTGATATTGTTTTGCCCTCCATATTTTACGGTTCTGTACTTCTCGTCCTTCTGAAATTCGTTTTATAACGTAAGTAGACCCGCAAAATCACATTGTATGTAGACGTCTAGACGTGTTCTAGTATGTGTTATTAAATTTAGCTTCCATGTGTATGTATACTATGTATACTGTAGTGGGTGATTTTATAGGGAGGAAATATTAAATGGGGGGGGGGGGAGGTGACGTTCTGAACATATGGTGAAGGGGTGCGTGGGCCAAAAAGGTTGAGAACCACTATGCTAAGGGGTTGCCTTTACATTTGAATTATGCTCATAAACAGCATCATGTCCCGGAAACTGAAATAATTTTCTGTTCATTTGCCATTAGTGTTGATTCTGCATTAATGACTAATAACCAGTTCTCCACATCGCGCTCGGAGAAGCCAAACACCTGTTGCTTATCTTATAGTCTCATTGTTCAGTGAATCATGATAATGGCTTAATAATGGACGTGTCTTAGTAATGCACATAGTACCTATACACACTTTTTCTTTTGCCATTTAACCCCACTTTCGCCTGGGGCAAAGGACCCCCCCCCCCCCCCCCCCCCAACCAGATCACGCCAAACTGTTCTCTTTTAATTCGTCCTGCAGCTCCCTTGATGCCCCCCCCCCCCCCCATATAGATCATCTCTGTCTATAATTCTCTTGTTCGTGTGTTTTAGGTCTGTCACTGTGACTGTGTCGCTTGCCCTGTGGGTTCCTGGAAAGGAGGTGTATAGTTATACTATCCTCACGTTTTCTCAATGTGTGTCCTATCCAGCTTCAGCGCCTTCTCCTCACATCTTGATTCACTGGAATGTGTTTAGTTCATTTGTAATCCCACTATTCCGCGCAGCTCAGTCAGTCTGTCTGGCTGAGCGTAATGCACTTGCACTTGAACTGCCGGTGTGCTGATTGTGGGTTAAAAAGGTCGTTCCCAACGCCGGTCAGTTGGACTTAAACGTTGACTTGTCGTTCCGAAAGGAATGGCACGCTTCGATGTATTGAGTATGTGGTGCCATCCTCACATTTTTATAGATCAATCGGCACTCGGGGGATGATGTTATCAATGTTATGTCAGCCGTCTTTATTTCTCCGGACATTTTATGCTGCATTTGCCCAGGAGCCCATATCAAGCCTCTGCACTGCCATTGCTTCATGGGATGTTTATATACAGGCTTTAATAGTTTCTACTGGAATATCATCTGGACCAGCAATTGTTCACCCTTCTTGAGTTTGAAAGCTTTTCTGATATCTCCTTTAGGTTGTTTCCCACAACTGACATTCAGCTTCACGTCTGCAGACTGGGTGCTATCTAAGACTGCTCTATTTAGATTGTCTTCAAAATATGTATCGCATATGTTCAATTGATCTTAAATGTTGATGAAAGCTGTTCGGTTAATATTGTTATTGTTGATAACTTCACTTGGCTGATGATATTTTCATTAAATTTTTATTGTTATTCCATAAAAGTCCCTTTCACAGCTGCTGCTTCTGCTTTTTATGCTAGGTCATCTAATTATTGCATTTCATCACGGGTCTGTCCTCTAAAAGTACTGGAGACTTTTGGTCATAGACCATAACTTTATGAAGGGAAAATCCCAACTGCACCTCCCCGTGGTAGAGGATGGAAACACACCACGGTGTGGCTAACACAGCTCTGGGGACCGAGTATCCACCGGAATAAGTGGACAACTCTGCAGCTGAGCAGAGCAGGGCACTCACTTGTCCTGACAGTCGGAAATGGCTGTCAAAGGCAGAGGTAAAAGACCACCATGTGAATGTGGAAGGCAAGGGGAAACCACCACATTATCTTCCCAAGACTTCATGGCAAAACATATATCAGGGTTAGTGAACGACGTTAATGGCTGTCTTAGGACACCCTCGTCCGGTAGGGACAGTCATGAGCCACAGGTGACACCAGACCGTCATCCAGCTACTGATGGCTAAATCATAACTAAAATAAATAAATTTAGAGTAGGAACATGGAATGTTAGGACATTAAATGAGCTAGGAAAGTTGACCAATGTTCTAAGAGAGATGGATAGCATGAAAATGAATATACTAGGCGTTAGTGAGATGAGATGGAAGGGATCGGGCAAAATTATAGCTGACAATCACACAATAATTTATTCTGGAGGGGATACACATGAAAAAGGCGTAGGAATAATATTAGATGAAAAAACAGCCAAGTCAATTAATGGATACTGGTGTATTTCAGATAGAGTTATTATGGTAAAAATCAAAGGCAAACCAATAGATATAAATATTATACAAGTATATGCACCAACAACAAGCAGTAGTGATGAAGAAATACAACACTTTTATGACGAAATAGAAATGGTGATGGCTCAAATTGGATCACAAGAATTAAAAATAATACTTGGTGATTTTAATGCAAAAGTAGGAAAGGGAAAAATGGAGGATGTAGTGGGAAATTATGGTTTAGGTACAAGAAATGAAAGAGGGGAAAAGCTAATCGAATGGGCAAATATCAATGATATGATAATTGGAAACACATGGTTTAAACACCATAAAAGACGACTGTACACATGGAAAAGCCCTGATAAGAAAATACGCAACCAAATTGACTACATACTAATTAATAAAAGATTTAGAAATGCTTTAATTAATGTAAAGACAATGCCTGGTGCTGACTGTAATAGTGATCATGTACCACTATGTGGACAAATTATTGGCATTATTGGAAAGCATGGAGTCGGAAATTGTAACAGCAATGGACCCCCGCCTCCTTCAGACATGTGCCGAACATGATCTCCTGATTACGAACACAATTTTCCGTCTCCCCATGAGAAATAGGACATCGTGGATGCACCCTCGCTCGAAACACTGGCACCTCATTGACTATGTCATCGTCAGGAGGAGTGACAGACAAGACGTTCGAGTGACAAAATCCATGTGTGGTGCCGAATGTTGGACAGACCATCGTCTCATTGTCTCGAAAATGAACATCCACATCAGGCCACCACGGCGTCCTCAAGGGGCGAAAATGCAAACAAAGCTAAATGTCACCCGCCTAAACAGCAAGAAAATGCAGCAGTCGTTTGAAAATATGCTGAAAGACCGCCTCAAGTCCAATGCTGAAGCTAAACAGGATACAGAAACAGAATGGAGAGCCCTAAAGGACACAATTTACAACACTGCTATGGAAATCCTGGGTCCAGCCCCCCGAAAGCATAAAGACTGGTTTGATGAAAATTCCGAAGACATCAACCAATTGCTGGCCGAGAAACATCTTCTCCTCAAGGCACATTTGAATGACCCAAAGTCAACATTAAAAAAAGTTGCTTTCAAGAAAATTCAGAGAGTAGTGCAGCAGAAACTTCGGCACATGCGGGACTCCTGGCTGAGCAGCAAAGCTGATGAAATTCAGGGCTTTGCTGACAGACTTGATATGAAAAACTTCTACGACTCACTGAAAGCGGTCTATGGTCCTTCATCACCAGGCATAGTTCCCCTCCTCAGTGCAGATGGGGGAACATTGGTCACCGATAAGAAAGAAATCCTCCAACGCTGGGCAGAGCATTTCAGCAAAATCTTAAATGCAACTTCCTTCTTCGATGATGAAACCATCAACTGCCTTCCTCAAGTTCCCACCAATGAGACTCTTGATGACCTGCCAACCATAGTGGAAATAAACAAAGCCAACCAGCAACTCTCCAGCGGCAAGGCACCTGGTCCTGACTCCATCCCAGCAGAGATATACAAGGCAGGTGGGCCGGTCCTAACAGAGCAGCTTCACCAAGTCTTCACAAACATATGGATGAACGAGACCATGCCACAAGATTTTAAGGACGCGTCAATAGTCCACCTTTACAAACGTAAAGGAAACCGCCAATCCTGTGACAACCACCGAGGCATCTCCTTGCTTTCAATTGCAGGGAAGATACTCGCCAGAATTCTTCTCAATCGCCCCACAGCCCATCTCGATCAAGGTCTTCTTCCTGAGAGTCAAGAATGAAAAAGGCGTAGGAATAATACGCTCAATATCATTGGAAATTGGGCTCAATATCAACTTGGAGAAGACTGTAGTTATGTACCAGCCAGCACCAGGGAATAATCCCACTGTGCCGAATATCAAAGTGAATGATCATAGACTAAGTGTTGTGGACAAATTCACCTATCTTGGCAGCACTGTGTCACAAGCTGCCACAATCGATGACGAAGTGAATGCAAGAATCTCCAAGGCCAGTGCAGCCTTTGGCAGACTGTACAAGAATGTATGGGACAGAACTGGAATAAGCCTGCAAACAAAGCTAAAAGTCTACAAAGCAGTTGTTTTATCCACACTGCTATATGCTTGTGAAAACTGGACTGTTTATCAGCGACACGCTAGGAAATTAAACCTCTTCCACACAGTCTGCCTAAGGAAGCTACTGAAGATTAAATGGCAAGACAAGATTCCAGACACTGAAGTCCTAGAAAGAGCATCCATGCCCAGTATCCCCACTCTACTGATGAAGAATCAGATTCGCTGGGCTGGTCACTTGACTCGCATGCCAGATCACAGGCTCCCTAAACAAATTTTTTACAGCGAACTGCGTTGTGGTAAACGCTCCCAAGGTGGCCAGAGGAAACGTTTTAAAGACACTCTGAAAATTTCACTGAATGCTTTTGAAATTCATCATGACACCTGGGAGGCTGCAGCCAGAGACCGAAATTCGTGGCGTGCATCATTGCGCAAAGGTGCAGTCATATGTGAGGCAACCAGGACTGCAAGAGCTGTGAAGAAAAGGCAGGACAGAAAAACCACTGCAGGAAATCCTCCTCCAGAGACGTCAAGCATTCTTTGCCCACATTGTCAAAGAACATTTCGAGCCAACATAGGCCTTATCAGCCATCTTAGAACCCACGGCTCCACACCTTCAACCCCACTGGATGAAATGAATGGTCATCATCATTCTTGATGGACAAACAACAACAACATGTGGAGAAATAAAAGTAAGATTAAAGAGAGGGGAAAAAATGGTTAAGAACATGAGACTTAATAAAGAGGTTCTGAAAATAGATAAAGAAATGCAAGAACAATACAGAGTAACTGTGAAAAATAGGTACAATGCAATAGCTAAAATACAGAGTATAAATGAACAATGGGAAATGTTAAGGGACTCCATTCATCAAACTAGCAAAGAAGTATTACCGGAGAGAGGCAAAATAGCTAAGAAACAATGGACGAATGAAGAAATCTTAAAACTGATGGACAAAAGAAAACAGAGTAAAAATGACAAACAAGAATACGCTAAGGTAAATAAAGAAATAAAAGATAAATGTGGGAAGGCTAAAGAAAGTTGGTTAAATGAGCAATGCAAAAGAATTGAATTAAATTCCATTAAAGATACAAAAAATATGCACAGACAAATCAGTGAGCTTACAGGAAGAAAAATAAGAATAAATACAGGGTGTTTGAAATCAAAAACAGGAAAGATATTATTAGAGGAAGGTGCTATAATGAAGAGGTGGAATGAGAATATAAGAGAATTATATGATGGAGAAAGGGAAGAATTAACAGAAGATAGTAACTTAGAAGGTCCACCTATTCTGAAAGAAGAAGTCGCTGACGCTATGAAACGTATGAAGAAAGGAAAAACAGCTGGGCCAGATGAAATCACAATAGAAGAATTAGAAGTATTGGGAGAATTTGGAGTAGATATATTAACCAAAATGTTGAATGATATTTACAGCAGTGGATATTTACCCTAGTGATATGCTGAGATCTGTATTTATAGCTATACCAAAAAGACCAGGAGCAATTGATTGTGAAGATTTTCGTACAATTAACCTTATAAACCATATCACTAAGCTTCTACTCAGAATCATAATGAGAAGAACCAAAAAGAAAATAAAAATGGAAATTAGTGAAGAACAGTATGGATTTGTGGAAGGAAAGGGCACAAACAATGCAATTTATACATTACGGACACTAATAGAAAGGTCAATAGAGAAACAGAGAGACATATATTTGTGCTTCATAGATTATACTAAGGCATTTGATAAAGTAAAACATGATGAACTGATTAAAATGTTGGAAGATATCAACATTGATGGAAAATGATTTAAGAATAATAAAGAATGTTTACTGGAACCAAGTAGCAGCAATTAAAATGGGAAATAAAGAGGGTAGTTACGAACAGATAAAGCTAGGAGTACGACAAGGGTGTGTCTTGTCACCAGATCTTTTCTCCCTGTATAGCGAAGTAATAATGAGAGAAATCAAAGAGATGCCAGGAATACTAGTTGGAGGTTATAATATAAATAATATACGCTATGCAGATGACACAGTATTGGTGGCGGACAATTCAACAGACCTACAACAATTATTAGATGTTGTAGTAACAGAGAGTGCAAGGAAAGGACTCTCCTTGAATATCAAGAAAATAGTAACAATGGTAATATCAAAGAAAATGGTGACACCAAAATGTGACATAGAAATAGAAGGGAAAATCCTTAACCAAGTGGATAATTTTAGATACCTAGGGGCATTTATAACATCAGATGGAAGATGTACAACAGAGATTAGGAGCAGAATAGGGCAGGCAAAAGCCGCATTTCAGAAAATGAAGAGTATCTTATGCAATAAGTCGCTATCACTGAATGTAAGAAAGAGAGTGCTGAAATGCTATGTAGAACCAGTTTTGCTGTATGGCAGTGAATCTTGGAATGTAAATGAACAAATTAAGAAGAAATTAGAAGCAACAGAGATGTGGTTCCTGAGACGAATGTTGCGAATTCCTTGGACTGCCAGAGTAACTAATGACGGCTGCCTGAAACAGGCTAATGAATGAAATTAGAACATTATATACAACAATAAGACAGAGACAAACATCTTTCTTCGGTCACGTGATGAGAAGAGAGGCATTGGAGAATATCGTAACAACTGGAAAGATCGAGGGGAAGAGAGGCAGAGGCAGACCAAGAGAAATGATGCTGGATGGATTGAGACGGTGGCATGGAGGAATATCAGCAGCAGAGTTGATCCATAAAACCAAAGACCGAGATCTATGGAGAGCCATGAACGCCTACGCCAGCCGGCACGGCACTTGATGATGATGATCACGGGTCTAAATAGTTCTGCAGTGAATAATTTTATATAACTAACTCTAACCCTAACCCTAATCACTTATTCACTGCAGAACTATTTAGACCCGTCTGTCGGAAGAGTGCCCAGAACACTTGTTATAGTTATAGAATGTGATCATAAATTGTTCCTTATTTTTTTACTCTGCATCGTGTTAATTTTTATGATAATAAGATAATATTATCTTTTGAGTTTCAATTTAATTTTACTCATTAGCCGGGTGGTCAGCTTGGCCGAATAGGTAAGAACGTGTGTTTTTAAACATCCGGTGTGCTGATGCCTAGATAAGAATAAGTAAGGGGTTCAACCCCTACACCGGACAGTTGGATTAAAATGTTGACCTCTCGCCCTTGACTTGCGGACGTAAATAACAAATACACCTGAAGTCGGAGTGGCTTACCCTGATGGCGAGGGACACTGTTAATAAGGACAAATCCACACGCCAAAACAAGTCAGTTCAGCACTACTAGGAGTGGTGTGTGTGGGATACGCTTGTGTTCAAAGCGAGCGAGCGCAACCCCCCCCCCCCCCCCCCACTTATTAGCATCCATTAAAACTTATTAGATGGTGATTTAAACGTCCTTCTTCACCCTTAAAGACGTTTACGTCATGTGAGGATGATGTAATTTACGTCTGAAACAAGACAAGCTGCAGAAGCTGCCGGATCAGCAAAGCAATGCTCTAACTGTCCGCCTGTCGGAGCTTCCTTCCTAGACCAGCTGCCGACCAATGCTTAGAGCCTGGCATGCCCTGTCATGACATTTAGTCTTTAGGTTGCATTTCCTCGCACCGGGGTAAGGCTTGTATCCGCCCAATTGCACTCCTCCGCCCAAAGCCGTTGACACAACGTGGGGTGTCTGGTTTGGAGAGCGCCGTCTAACATTCGGCGCTAACAGAAAGCCGATAGTACCGTCTACTGTCATACGGTAGCTCAGTAATAGTAATATCTGACTGAGACCCGACACACGATCTCTTCATAATCCTTTGCAATCTTATCATTCAGGTCACTCATCACAATGTACGTTTGCCATTTATTATATTAATTATTTAGTACTTTGACGTTTCTTGTACAATTCCTCCTTAGCTGAATCCTCCTTATCATTTGTTTGTGCATAACACTGGATCACATTATGCTTACTTTTTTTGTAGTTCTAAATATCCCTGCTATTATAGGCCTACTATAACTCACCGTTTCTCACTCAAATAGTGCTTTCTCTTGTTCTTAGATAACATTAGGACCACTTCTTCACAGCGAGGAGCATTTTCTTTTGTTCAACCTGAGAGCAGCACTGTTTCACCTGTTATCGGAAGATTTTCGCCTCCTTCATTCTGTCTTGATTCACATAATCTCAAATTGCTAATCTTATATTTCATTTCCCCTACTATTTGATGTGCTGTCTTTCCCAATGCACACAGTTTTAACATTGCATGTGTCTATTCTTGATTATTCTTGACATTTTCTTAAGTGAAGGATCCAGACTACTTGTGACATTCTCCGCATCGCATCATACTTATTCTAAGAGAAGAACCTACTTTAATCTTGGTTGAGTGAGCTACTTTCTTTCCTTGTCTTCAAACGTGTTCACGATTGATTCGATTTTGTAGCTAAAGTCCTATAAACTTTAGAGTATAGAGTAGTATAAAGTATAAAGTTATGTAGCCATTACCTCACCAACCCCCCTAGTCCGAGCCTAGTCGCCTCTTACGACATGCATTGTAGGTTTTAACGTTCCTGTTCTTTGCTTCCCCGGTAACACACTTGCGATTAATGCTAATTAACACCTGCACATTTATTTAGTTCGTTAAAGAAGTGTATCTAAGTGTACCTTGAATGGATAATGAAAGGTTAGCTATTTAGACTTCACTACACATCTTCCATGACGGCGTCATTTCCACGTCAGTAGAGTAAGAGACGGATTGTACTGTATATCTGGGTAAACATGAGAAGCTTTCATACGGTTTTCTTAAACCCGGCATGTGCACAAGTAATTGACTGCATCATTTGAGTGCTGTCAAAGCCAAGTTTAGTCTAGATTTGACACTTTTGCGTGCACTGTGTATGTCATGATTTTTAAATAAACAATTAAAGGTAGTAAGTTAGTAATAGAAGTTGGAGAGAGGGACGAACTTACCCGTTGTCGATAACTTTCTCACGACAAAGAAGTTTTAATTTTACTGAATGGATGACTTAATTCCCAGAAAGCACAAATTCCATTAAGCTCTATACGTAGTAGGTAAGTTAGTAAAGGACCATTTTCCTCTCACTGTGGCGTGTTTGGTATATCATATGTGAATGATATGCTGCTGCTACTGCTAGCCTCATATATAAATATATAAATCGGCATATTCGATGGGTGATCAGGTGATGTGGGTCGGTTAATTATTTTTACCACGTCGGCTTTAATCCCCAGAACAATTCGTGGTGCCCATTTTAGGCTAGGTCGCCTGACCACCTTTTACAGTATTGAGCATATGGTGCCAGATCCTCATTTGTTGAGACCAATTGGCACTGGAGGGGTGATGAGGTTATGTCAATATCAAGCCGTCTCAACTTTCACTTTCAATGATTAGTCCATGGATCAACATCACAGCACACGGGTGTAACCCATAGCCATAAATGCTCCATTCTACTCCTAACTCAAGCCTGAGCCTGGAGATTCTCAGCTCAGTGCACGAACTCCATAGCTCTGGCGAGGATCCTGAAATACTTTGGGTAGATGTTTAACTGAAAATTTTGCCCAGGCAGCGCCATTAGGCTACTTTTCGATTTCCAACTGCCAAGGGATTTTTTTACATGCGCAACAATACACACAGGCATCCGATCTCACTACCCAGAGACCATGGACAATTTTTTTTACTAGAAGTCCACGTGAAAAAATCCCGGCCCTCACCAGGGCTTGAATGATATTTAATGGTACCCAGTTTAGGCTGGGTTGACCTGGCAATTGAGCAAGAGGTAGACAGTGATACAAGTGGGAAGATAACATCAAGAGATGGACGAGCACCAGTCTGACAGAATTTACAGTCAAGGCGAGAGACAGACAGTAATGGAGATCGATTGCAGCCAACCTTCATTGTGGAGACAGTATCTTATTGTTCGATTGATTGATTGACCTGGCAACCCAAGTCAGTTTTTAAAATCTGCCTCGCTGCAAATCCAAACCCATGACCGCTGGGCTGGCATGCATGAACCTAGCCACTGCACCACTCCAGCTCTCACTATGATTGCCTTTATTGCGAGAAAATCTAAAGATGTTTTACGCATCTTATGTCATCATAGATAAGATATACACGGGTAAATTAATCAGTAAGTCACAAATGGCTGTAGGAAAATAACTAAATATGATAACAACTGTAACCCTTTACAGGGCAGACGCTTGTCCGTTTTGTAGCCCTGAACGGGCAAGATTTTTTCAGGTTCTGTAAAAATTTCGGGTCGCGTTAGTAAAAACATCACAAACAAGGTGTTAGTCAACCGATTTTAGTTAAATAAACAACACAATGAAGGGAAAAGCATGCAGAATATGTTACTCACGTGATTGTTGCCGGTAATCCATATATGAACACAAATATTTACGAAATACGGCATGTTGTTTGTGATTTTCCGTCATCTATACGGCAATTTACAAACACATTTTCAGAATCATAATCACTTACTTTAAAGTCCGACTCACGACTGCTAATGCAAAGTAACGCTTTGCACTGATATCTAGCTCCGATTAATAATCAACTTCGTGCCCTTTAATGTCATTTAAATTGAACAGAGCGAAATCTCGGCTATCACTTGAAGAATCGCCGAAATCCATTTTGAAAAACAGCGTAAAACTCCCGAAAACTATCAAAACAAGTCCGTAAAAGTCCGTTCAAAGTCATTGTAGCGCGTTTACAAATGGCGGCCACGTTGTCAAGCTATGGGCGAAAGTGAAAGTAGCCGACGGAAGTGTCGGAAAGCCGAGAGATCGCGTTTTTACAATGCATAATAGTATCGGCCGGAATCGGCCGTTACGCTCGTATTTAGAGACCGGCCGGTAAAGGACGCTACGCCTTGTAAAGGTTTAAACCAGTTTATTTTTATACATACACTGTCCCTTTATTCCTCAACATAATTTCCACCAACATTGATGACCCAAACCGGCTGCATAGAACTGCGTGCTCTGTTTTCTAAACCACGTTTTCACGTCACTCGCGAAATGTCTCCCACCAAGGTGGGTTTTCAGTGGACTTAGCCCCTAGTAAAGCAGTGCATAACTGGGTAGAAAAAGTTACGAGGGCAAGTCAATAAGTAAGTCACACAGTTCTGTGGGATGACAGGTAAATTAAAACAAAGCACACAGTTCTATGCACCTAGTTTGGCAGGACTGATTAAATGATGGGATAAATGCATCAACGTTGGTGGAAATTATGTTGAGAAATAAATAAACTGGTTTCAAGTTGTTATCATATTTAGTTATTTTTCTACAGCCATTTGTGACTTACTTATTAACTTACCCTCGTAGATGTTTGTTTGCATGCGGACACCATAATAAATAAATACAACATCACAAACATACTAAAATGTTATAAAAAACTCAGTTTATGTGCTCAGTGTTTATTGAAAGAGAGTGAGCAAGAAACTTATGCATACAAACACAGACATACGGACACAGATACAGCAAAGATGAGGTTTGGCGGAATCAATTAAAGTAAAATTTCCTTGCATGAATAAAATTTGTGGAGCTGCAATAAAGCTGTAGAAATGTAAACAATATAAAACAACACAAAGTATTGCAGCTTTACAGAACATGATTACGGAAAACATGATGTTGTGGTGATTAGCCTTCATCAGCAAACAAATGCACAAAACCACAACATATAGACATGAGGAAGACACAGTGACTACATGAAGGTATGCGGTACAAAAATCAATCAACAGCAAGCTGAAGACAGTTGGAGTGTGGAATTGGATGCTGCACTGGCAGAAAGAGGAACCAAAGAAGCTGATTTAGATGTATAAGAAATCAATGAGATTCAGGAAGAATCAGCTTACATTTGCCTTATTCATGGATGTACTGTGTGGGTTATCTTGGAGTGTGTGGCAATAAGTGAGTGGATCAGTCAAGCGATTGATGGTGGGAATACCATGTACAATGGGAATATTTGGTAGATTATGATTGTCAAAAAAGAAAACTCATCTAATGCCTATAGAACCTTGCAGTGTAGGACTGGGGGGGGGGAATTAAGGCCACCTGGCCAGTGCAAACTGCAGGTGTGGGTTTTCTTTTTGCCCCCGACAGAAACGAATCCATACCTTAACCGAGGATTCAAACCCAATTCTCCTGAATGATAACTCTGCATTCTAGCCACTCAGCCAGCTGCTCCAGAGGCAATAAAAGACTGACAGCAAGAGACAAAACAGTCTTTTCAAGGATTCTTGATTTTAGTATTTCAGTGCTTGCAGAG
Organism: Cepaea nemoralis; assembly: GCA_014155875.1. Taxonomy (NCBI): domain Eukaryota; kingdom Metazoa; phylum Mollusca; class Gastropoda; order Stylommatophora; family Helicidae; genus Cepaea; species Cepaea nemoralis. The sequence goes on from JACEFZ010005752.1 coordinate 84,043, forward strand.
CTGGGTGCATGAAGGTACAAATCCAAAATTTTGGCAAGTGAGTTGCTGGAAGTCTCAGTGTTTACAACCAGCAACATTTACTGAAAGAGACAGAGCATGTGTTCATTAGCCCAAAGTACTGTAATGTTGATGAAAGACTTGGGAGTAAGAATTGGCTCAGCCAGACACTGAATGGTACATCAGGAAAACGAGATGCCTCGTTAACCAACACAGAACTGGCACTATTAGCCACCGAACGCTGATGCATATGCTGGGGGGAGGATCTGAGCACCTATGGACTTGTCCGGAGTGCAATGAAGATGCCTCACCTGATAACTGTAATGGTGATTCAGTATTAATTAATGATTAATAATCAATTCAAAACAATGTATATCACAGAAGCCAGAAACAATATATTGCATAATTTATTGCCTGTGCAAGCAGAAAGAGTCCGTTGTAAATTTGAAATTACTGTTGGGATAACAGATGTTCCACATTCAAACAATGCCTGTGACTATGCGTTTTAATTGTTTTATTCATTTATTCACTTCAGATGATATATAACTCTGCAGTATGCACCTGACGAGATGCAGAGAAATATGCCACGCATTAAATTGTGCAACATATTGCTTGTGGCTTCTGTAATAATCAATTTTTTGCATCCTGTTCAGGGAAGCTGAATATCTGTTGATTATTTCATAGTTCAGTGAAGTATGATTTTAGATGTGTCTCAGTAATGCACACAGTAGATACACTTTTTCACATTAGGAGCGTTAATTTGAAATCCGTTCGTACCGCGCGTAATTGTGTATGTTGAACATGATGATGTCATAGTCATGTGATAAGTACTGACCAATGAATAAAAGAGCACGTGCTTATCGTCTCATGATGCATAGGTTCTGTTTCTGACTGTTGAGAAAATGGCCGGGTTGATATAAAATCCGTCCAAATAAGCTCAAAGAGCAGTGATTCGGTTTCTTTCATTTGAAGGATGTCGACCAGTAGACATTCATCGAAGAATGCAGGCAGTGTACGTAACAAATGTGTGTCGAAGACAACAGTGAAAGACTGGGCACGGATGTTTCTGAAAGGATGTCAGTTCACGACAGATCTTCAACGGCCAGGTCAAGCGCATATTGCTGCAACAACAAACAAAAACAAACAAACACAACTATCGCCAGAATTGATGCAGCAGTACAGATGAATTGTTGTCGAAGCATACGTTCGCTAGTGAAAGAATTTGATGTGTCAATTGGGACAATTTGAAAGGTCATTCGTAAGAAACTGCAATATCGGAAGGTGTTTTCACAGTGGGTACCACGGATGTTGACCGACCACCAAAAAGAGGAACGCATGGGATGGTGTTTGAACCACTTGCTGCGTTACAAAGTGGAGGGTGATGCATTTCTCTTCCGCATAGTGGCAGCGATGAATCATGGTGTCACCACTTTGAGCCGAGCAGCAAAAGAGAGAGCACGCAATTGAAACATGCTGGATCACCAAAAGCCAAAAAAATTCAAGTTACAGGTTTCCGCTGGTAAGGTTATGTTGAGCGCATTTTTTTACCATGAAGGGCTATTGTTGGCCGACTTTAAAGAACCTGGTGTCAACATCGACTCTACCCACTACTTGGAAACACTAGACAAGCTGCAAAAAGCCATCAAGAATAAACGACCCGGCATGCTTTCTCGTGGTATGATTTTGTTGCATGATAATGCTCGTCCGCATGTTGCAAAGATTGTGCAGGAAGCATTAGCTTGGAAGAAGTGGGAAATTCTGCAACATCCAGCCTATAGTCCTGATTTGTCACCATGTGATTTTCATTTGTTTGGACCTCTAAAAAAGCTCTCAAGGGTCAATGATTTCACACAGATGCAGACGTAATAAACGCGGTAAACACTTTGTTCAGTGAGCAAACACAATCCTTTTTGTTTTTTCGGGTGGCCTTCGCCGCCTACCTAAGCAATGGGATGCTTGCCTGAATGCCTATGGCGACTTCTTCTGACCAACCCATCGTGCATAATTCATTCAAAATGAATGCTTTGTTTAATTCGACCACACTTGTTAATGTTTCTTTCATACTTTTGTAATAAAGCCACTAGAACAGGTTTCAAATGAATGACCCTTATATTTTGCCTTCTATCCCCCATTAGGGCATGGGCCATCAACCAATCCATGCCAAGTTTTTGCTATCCCCAGCAGCTCTGTCCATGTTCTCTCCATATTATTCATATATATATTATATATATATAAATATATAATATATTATTATTTTTTGTTGCGTATCCCTTACGGGACGTTGCAGTCAACACCATCATTTTCAGCTGCTGTTAATGTACTAGGCAAGTGTTACGTTCAGTAGTTTGCCATTGCTTTCTGAACGACCGGCCCCTATACCTATTTCGAAAAAAATCATCGCTTTGTTTCGAACCCGGGTATATGGGCTCACAAACCGCGTTCGCAAGCCCTTAGCCACAGAGACATATATATTCATCAGTCTTTAATTCTTCTCTGCAGGTCAACCTAGCCGTATGGATAAGAACGCATGTTCTTAAACATCTGGTGTGCTGACGAGGTTAGCAGTTCAGCCCCTATACCGAACAGCTGGACTAAAATGTTGACCTGTCGTCCTTGACTAGGGGATGTTAATTACAAATACCTCTGAAGTCGGAGTGGGTTCACCTGATGGCGAGGGACACTGTTAATAGGGCAAGCTAATCCACATGCAAAATTCAGTCCATCACTACTGTAAATAGTGTGTGTGGACTGCGCTTGAGTTCAAAGCGAGCTAGTGCAGGACAAAAAAAATCTTTTCCAATTCCTCCATTGTTGTGTACATGTTGTATGATTCCACTTCTTGAAGAGAGATTTTACCACGGGAAGAGTCAGTTGTCAATTGCTTGGTTTAATCTCATTATCTCTGTCTTTCCCTTATTACTAGACACACTACTAATGTTTAAACTAAATTTTATTTGAAATTGAGATGAACATTATAGGTAAATTGTGAAATATGACATTTTACCAACTATTTCAGGCCTGCCATGGCAGACACCAAATTATCTAATTCAGCTGCAGTGCCACCAGACGATGACAACTTTGAGCGAGACCTGCAAGAGATGTTGGAAGATGGACCTAGTCTGAACGACGTCACATCAAATGTCCAGGGAGGGACACCAAACTCAGTGTCTGCATCATTTGCAGAACAGGTTGGTCCATTTTCAGCTGGAGCAAGCCCTTCCGGGATGACCTTGATGGGTGGCGCGAGTGGTATTTATGGATCTGGAATATCATCTACCAGGCTCACACGCTCTTATACCGTCCCTCCTGGTATGTTTCTCAATTTTTTAATTATAGTTTTTAGTCTTGTTCACGTTGCAAGTACGTTAAATAAAAAAGTAAAGGACCCTTTCATACACCGCGAGGCACCTCTGAAGTCGGAGTGGGTTCGCCTGATGGCAAGGGACACTGTTAATAGGGAAAGCTAATCCACATGCAATATTCAGTCCAGCACTACTAGAAGTAGTGTGTATGGACTACGCGAGTTCAAAGCGAGCGAGCACCAAAAAAAAAAACCCAAAAAAATAACAAACAAACAAAATACCATGTAACTGACTGATGAACGAGAATGTAATTTAAAACTATTTGTTGTAAGTGCTTGTCATCTTTATCATGATAATTGCAAGAACCAAGTGATGACTGTGAATCTACAACAATGGCCAGACTGCGAGAGCAGCAAATTAAAAGAGGGGTGGCCAAACAAGAACACTACGCAGGAAGCCAAAGAAGATTGATAAACCAACACAGAACTGGCGTCGTTAGCCGCTACACGCTGCGGGATTTGCTGAGGAGGGGATCCGAGCACTTATGGACTGAATGGTCCGATGTGCAACGAGGATGATCTGTCGACTAACTAACTAACTATATATTTTATTATTCTGTAATAAAGATGGAAATCTTCATTTATTCTTCTCCTACTCCTTCTACTTCTTCTTAAGTGGAATTATTCTTCTTCCTTCACCCATTATCCCTTACTGGGGCATAGACCCTCAATTCACTCACTCCCAGCCCTCCTCCTTTGCTGTTCCATGCTGCTCAGCTCATGTTCTCCCTATATTATTAATTTCTGTTTCTACTGCTCCATATGTTTTTAGGCCTTCCTCTATCTTTTTAGCACTTTGGATTCCAAAGACCTTTTTAGTAATACTATTCTTAGGTTTTCCCAGTATATTCCTATCCAGCGCTAGCGTCTCTCTTTTTCACCTCTTGGTTCACTGGTTTTTGTCAAGTTATCTCCATGGAATTGCAATAGTTTTATTAATGTACAGTGAGTTTATGATTAAGGTCACAGTAATTTCTTGATTTCTGCAAGCTCTTGTCTGATCATGATTTATTTTGGTCAATATTTCAGCTACAAGCAACGTACCCTTGTCCAGTTCAGGAAATTCAGGGTCTAACAGTGCAAACAGCAGCCCTAACGGGGATTTTATACCTAAATCAGTAAGCCTTTCTGCTCAGAGCAGAATAGAGACTCTTAAGGAATGGAGCTTGAACACTTTCAAAACCACAAAACAGTTTGTGTCTGAAAAATTGGGCAAGGGATCAAAAACTGTTGACCATGAGGTGGAGAGCAGCATTGAGTCACTGAGAGACACACAGAGAAAGTATGCAAACATCCTTCATTTGGCTCGAGCCATGTCTTCACACTTCTATAATGTTGTTCAGACACAGAAGGCTCTGGGAGAAAGCTTCTCGGAGTTGGCTCAGAAATCTCCAGAACTTCAAGAAGAATTTATTTATAATTGTGAAACACAGCGAACTCTAGTCAAGAATGGGGAGATCCTTTTGGGTAAGTTCTGTTGATGCCAATTCATCTTGTTTCTTTTTGTAGACAGTTTGTCTGCCTTAAGTGTCTTGTAACCAGACATTTTTAGCAAATACATTTGTGTTGAATTTAGCACAGCAATTTTTTCTAAGGGTAACAAAAGATAAGTGTTGCAATGGTTAAACAAAATTCTTAAGAGAAGTTGAAAATATTGATATCAAACAGCATAATAATCGAATTGGGGAAAACAATTCCTTCAGACAAACTATGGCCAGAAGCACATAAATGGCAAAAATATGGACCATTCTTGGTGGGTTTCTGATGTTCAGGTTTCAGTCATCTGATCATGCTTGTCAGATAAAAGTCACATGAAGTCCTTGAAACCCGTATCTTTTTGATGGGATATTTTTCATCACATGTCCTTAATACCCAGTATAGCTCTATCTAACTATTCACACTAATTCCCTCTTTTATGTCTCTGTCACTGTACCACCAGTTGTCTTGCCACGCCTTTATACTACAGTTTTCTTTACTCTTTTCTCTTCCTTGGCTTCCAGAGGATTCACAATGTGTGATGTCATCTTTGATGTCTCACTTTGTCATGAGTAAGCATATAGCATAGTCATGTGCTATGCACGCACACACACGTGAGGAGATAAATGAATATCACTATTTCTCTCTGTCCATGTAGATTCTTCAGCATAGAGAAGCATGACTTGTAGTACTCTTGTACATATACAACACACTATTATCACTCGTTGTTTATTTGAATGCAAGACTGTATGCCATTTTGTGTGTGTGTGTGGATTAGGGACAGTTATATTATGAACACCCAAAATGACACAAATATTTTGTCCATTCTTTGCTATGGTAAATGGAACTGTATTTGCATGTTAGATCTGATGATATGTTGTATAATAATTATCCTTCCTGTTTCTGTTTTATAGTAAACAGTGAGAGAAGATCTGCAAGTCATGAGACGCCTTCATTCTACGTGACCTTCGTATAGCAGTTTTGTTTGACTTTTTACTCAGCTTGCTAGTAATTGTTCATTCTTTCCTCTATCTGTTTCCTTGAATTTATACTATTCACTTTTACAGTCTCATGCACATGCATAGCATCATTCATTGATCTTGAATACATTATGTCCTGTTGCCACTGTTAGAAACTCTCACTTGTGAATGTATCCACCATGAACTTTTCCAAGATTCATATTCATACTGTCATCTGTTTTCATCCTTCCTTTCTATACTATGTATTTCCACTTCTGCCTTTTTACCTGCTTTGCGCTACTCCCTCATTCGCAGCTCCTTTCCTCTCCCTCTCAATTTCACATCTATTTCACTGGACTGTGTTCATGCATCTCTCCATCTCGAATGTGACAGCATCTGCTGACTCCTATATGCAACTGCACAACTTTCCACTGTCTGTTATATATTGCAGCTTCCATCTGAGTTCATAATTTATATTTTTTTTTTAACTGCTGAGTTAAGTATCACTTATTTTATTTCATTCTGCTGATTTTTAGTTCACATGGTTGCATATAATAAATAGTTACTTTACTGTAATTTATATCTTCTTTTTTGGTCTTGTGTTTTGTTTCTTCTTTGTGTACGCTTACAAAGGTTTATTGCAGCAACATACTGTTTTTTTTTTTTTAAATTGTAATATTGTAAAGCTTCATATTTTTCCACTTGTTTAGATTTTTCTTCTTACACCTTATTATCAATGTTGAACTTGATTTCCGTCGACAACCCACCAGAGGAAACTGATCACATGTGAAATGAAATGCTTGTGAAAGGCTGCTAAGGTTTCCAGAAGAAACAGAATGTAAACAGTCAGAGTTGCGATAGGCATTAGGTCAGCATGGCCGAATGAATAACAGTGCTTGTTCTTTAACTTTCAGTGTGCTGATGCCGAGGTTGCGGGTTCAGCCCCAACACTGATAAGTTGGAATAAAATATTGACTTCTTGTCTTTGACTTGGGGACATAAATTACAAGTACTACAGAAGTCGGAGTGGGTTCGCCCAACGACGTGGGACACTGAAAAAGGAAACGTTAATCCACATTCAAAGATCAGTCCAATGTGCAAGAAGCAGTAGCACATGTATGGACTATGTTTGAGTTCATAGCGAGTGAACGGAAAAAGAAATGATAGGCACAGCATCATTTATCACATTTAAGAGACAAATGAAAAGGTGGTTTGGATAGCTCATGAGAATGAAACCTGATCCAATAAGAGCATAAAACTGTGAATCAAAAAAGGTCTAAATATAGAGCCAGAGAAAAAAAAAAAATGATGGATGGACAACATCAAGAGACAACCAAGACAACACATCTGGCTGTGTAATGCAAGTTTAGGCTCACTCTATTCCTACACTTAACGACAAGTGTGGGTTAAGAAAAGAGACATCATTCACCTGGGGATAGACAGTAGAATAGATCATATGCATGTATTAACTTGTTTGGTTACGTTATGGCTGAACAGACCGTGTTTGTTATATGCATGTGAAGTTTTTCTTTAAAACTACTGAATTTATACAAAGTTAGTATCAAATCCTCGGTAAGGTGTGGATTTTTTTCAATGGGCGGGGGGTTATAAAGAAAATCCTAACCTGCACAGTTCATGGCGACTGCACTAGCCAGGCAGGCTTAATTGCACAGGCTCAAGACCCCCTGCCCTACACCACAAGGTACTGTACTATAGGCAATACATGATAGACAGTTATGACAGTTTTTTGTTGTTGTTTGTTTGCATATCCTATTACAGGACATCACTGTCAACACCAGCATTTTACAGCTGTTGTTGATTTCTTGGCAAGATTACGCTCAGTAGTGTTATGTCAGTTAGTAAACAAAAATAATATTTTAAAGTGTCATCATCTAGGGCCTTACCGGCTGGCATGGGCAATCATGCTTCTCCACAAATTGCTATCTCCGATACCATGGATCAATTCATGTGTTGACTCCCTTCCATGCCATTACACAAGACTCAAGAATTTTCTCACACTGTCTTCCTCTATTTCTCTTTCCACAAGTCTTTCCAGTTGTCACATGGTCCAGTTTTGTTTTCTCATAATGTGACCCAAAAATGATGATTCCTTCTTTCTGATAAGTTGTCTTTGTGACTAAGCTTCCCTCAAAACGTCCACACTGCTTATTTTGGCTGTCCAATCAACTCTTAGCATTCTTGTGTTAAACCACATCCTCAAGGCTTCTAGGGATCTTTTTCGCATATTTTCTGATTGTCCAGGATTCACATCTGTATGTTAAATTTGGTTCATTGTAACATGTAAGAACTCTTTTCTTTTTTAACTTTCAAGGACAAGGACTTATTGTACATAGTGTTCTTCATTTATTTATTTTTTTTTTAAAACTATATCAAATTTAAATTTACATACATTGTTTTTGTTAAAGTTGCCCTCCACAAATACTGGCCTTCTATCATGAATGAGTTTAAACAGCTCCACTCTATCTACCTGCCTTCCATCCTTTAAGAGACAAAATAGGTACGTGTGTATTAAAATACCTTCGCTGATTAAAACACAAGTTGCCAGAAAGTCCTTTTACTTGTTGCTTTAAGCCAGTGTTGTGGCGAAGGGGTTGTGAACGTAAATCGCAATCCCACATAAAACACAGCTGCGGCCATTTTGGAAGCAGACTGCCTTGCGCTGGTTTTCATACAGTGCCATGAGTTCTGGTCATTCAGAATGCAGTGACAAACTTCTGAACTTAAATTTGCCAAGAAATCACAATCGGCCGAAAAATACTGGGGTTGACTGCGACATCTTATAAAGGTTATGCAACTAACTTAAGAAACACGTTTGAGTAATCTTTAAATCTCATAGCCTTTTATTGTTTCAGCTGAAAATCTATACTAACTTCAAGTAGCTATGTTATTTAATAGACATGTGATAGATTATAGTACATGCATTGTGCTTGTTTTTTCAGGAGCACTGAATTTCTTCACCTCATCCGTGAACACGTTGTGTAACAAAACCATAGAGGACACACTGTTGACAGTCAGGAATTATGAGAGTGCCAGGTGAGTTCATCTTCATGCAACTTTTGTAGAGCTGTAGTTCTTGATGATGTTGAGTTTGCTAGAAACCATTAGAATAGTGAGAGGTCATCATTACCATGTCCTTTCCTTGACTTGGGGATGCAAATTACAAGTGCCTCTGAAGTCGGAGTGGATTCGCTTGATGGTGAGGGACTCTGGTGATAGGGAAAGCTAATCCACCACAAAATTCACGTCAGTGCTACTACAAAGTATGGACTATGCTTGAGTTCAAAGAGAGCACATGCAAAAAACAAAATCAAAACCATGTAAACAGGAAAGAAGTGAAAGACCCTTTTGCACACCTCACGGCGCATGGGGCATATGGTGCTAAACTCATATTTTATAGACTGGTTGACATTCGTTGGGGGATGTGATCAGTATCATGCCAGCTGCCTTTACTTCCCAAGGCAATTCCTGATACCAGTTTTAGGCTTGGTCAATCTGGAAGCCCAGGTCAATATAAAAAATCCACCCTAATGTCGATTTCAACCAATGACCACCGAGTTGGCAGGTGAGTATCTGTCCACTACGCCACCGTGTCTTCTGCCCTTAATTTAGCTTTAGTTATTTTCTTCCTAGTTTGACTTGACAGGCACCTTGCCATCTTGACAGACGATAGTTTGTAAAATGGAGTTGTACCTCTCCATAACACAAAGCTTGGGCTGAATTTAGAGACCATGTGTTGCTCATGCAGCATGATCCCTCTCTCGGCCTGCCTTGTTTATTCCAGAGGAAAGGTAACACCAATACATCTGGAACAAGACAAGCTGCAGAAGCTGCCAGATCAGCAAAGAAATACTAACTTTAATAAACTTGTTAAATACACAAAGGTGCCACTTGTTAAAGTTTGCAGAAATCATAATGATTAATCTACGCAGGCCAGTTTTGTGCAAACAGAAAGACATAATAGTTTAAAATTACCATGGTAGACAATTTACATTACTGTGCGAATATGTGTTTATTTCAGCTTGAAGGATTCATCTAGTTATTTTATGTTGTGTGAATTATGCAGTATGTACCTGATGAGATGCAGCAAAATATGCCAGGCAATAAATCGTGCAATCTATTTGTGTCTTCGTTACTCAAATGCTCTAACTGTCTGTCTGTCGGAGCTTCCATCCTAGACCAATTGCCGAGCAAGGCTTAGGGCCTGGTCTGCCCTGCCTTGACATTTAGTATTTAGGTTGCATTTCCTTGCACCAGGATAAGCTTCCTAGTTTATGATATAATGAATTTAATGTGACTATAATTTAGGCTTCTGTTATTTGTTTAATATGGAGAAACATGTTTCTTTCAAGCTAGCTCGTATTTAAATTATCAATGTAGGTTAAGGTTTGAGGCAGTAACTTGAGACTTTAATCTTTCATGTGTCATCTATTGTTCAGATAAAAATGGGAGTCTCCTTGGCAAAGTGATTAAGCTGTCTGCCTTATGCTCAGATGATTGTGGATTTATTATCAGACTCAAGTCATTTGGTTCATGGGTGCTCATCTTTAGGAGACCTCTGGAGGGGGGGGGGGGGGGGGTGTGTCACTTTTTCAACAGGCAGTTAGCTGCTCTGAGGGGGGAGACTAAGCTCTATAGAATAAAACCCGGCACTGTGAAGTCAATCTTCTTCTTGTTTAACTGCTTTTGTAACTTTAGAATTTGTTGGAGTCAAGTTTGTTTGTTTTTGTTTTGCTCTCAATCGCTTTGAACTCAAGTATAGTCCATACACACTACTTTTAGTAGTGCTGGACTGAATTTTGCATGTGGATTAGCTTTCCCTATTAACAGTGTCCCTTGCCATCAGGCAAACCCACTCCAAATTCAAAGGTACTTGTAATTTATGTCCCCATTGACGATAGGTCAACATTTTAGTCCCACCTCCGGGTCAGCATTTTAGTCCCACTGTCCGGGTCAACATTTTAGTCTCTCTGTCCGGGTCAACATTTTAGTTCCACTGTCCAGGTAAACATTTTAGTCCCACTGCCCGGGTAAACATTTTAGTTCCACTGTCCGGGTCAACATTTTAGTCCCACTGTCCGGGTAAACATTTTAGTTCCACTGTCCGGGTAAACATTTTAGTCCCACTGTCCGGGTAAACATTTTAGTCCCTCTGTCCGGGTCAACATTTTAGTTCCACTGTCCGGGTAAACATTTTAGTCCCACTGTCCGGGTCAACATTTTAGTCCCACTGTCTGGGTCAACATTTTAGTCCCACTGTCCGGGTCAACATTTTAGTCCCACTGTCCAGGTCAACATTTTAGTCCCACTGTCTGGTGTAGGTGTTGAACCCCTTACTTCGGTATCAACACTGCATATTTAATAACACACGTTCTTATCTATTCTGCCATGCAAACTGTAATCTTGCATTTATGATCTGTTGTGCAGATTAGAATATGATGCCTACAGAGCTGACTATGAAGGTCTGGAAACTGGTCCAAGAGAGGCAGCAACACAAGTGAAACTGCAGGACGCCAAGAGGAAGTACGAGGAACATAAGATTAAGTTTGAACGCTTACGGGGAGATGTCCAGATTAAACTCAGATTTCTGGATGAAAACCGGGTAAATATTTTTTTTAACTGAAACTTTAAATGGTAGAATGGCAGCACACTAGCCCTCAGTTGTGGAAACCAGTGAATTGATTTCTCTCTTGAGAAGTTTGCTTGAACTAGGTTTGGAAAAGCAAGACAAATTAAACAGATGTTTGTTCCATTCTTGGTGTGTGTACTGTTGAACATACAAGGAAGCCTTACAACATACATTATCTGTGGAGTATGTTCAAAGGTAATTACTGCACAACAGGTAACAGTAGTCCCAGAGCAGATACTGCCATTGGGGTGTGAAGTGTTAGGCCTTCACATATTCTGGGCTATGAAATATAAGGTGGGGTGTGAAGTGCTAGACCTTCACATATTCTCGGCTATGACATATAAGGTGGGGTGGCCAGTCCCCTTCCTCATGACTTCCCAGATAATACTGAAATACTTTTTTAAAAAATAATATAAGTATTTCAGGATCCTCGCCGGTACAACAAAGTTATTGCATGAGCTGAGTTTCTCCGGACTCAGGCTTGAGTTAGGAGTAGAACAGAGCACTTATGGGTTACAGCCGTGTGCCGTAATGTTGATTCGTAGACTAAACCTAACCTAAACCTAACCTATCCCAGATAATTCCCATAAAATTTTGAAAATTGTCTGGTACCAATTTTTATGAGGCTGGGTCGATCCCAGACCTGTACTGGTCGTGGGGAAAAATCCTGCCTCAGCACATGCTCTAACCACTACGCCACAGCAGCTCTTTTATTGCATAGGACAGAGAAGACTAGGTACAGTTGAAATGTAATCTTTGAGAGAATATAAACAGTAATTAGAAGATGCAGAATTAGGAATGAAGAAATAAGACAGGTGAGCACAGTACCATTTCTAAATTACACACATACTCAACAGATCAAATGGTCATTGATGGTACAAGAGTGTGAGCAGAAACTATGCCTCAGATGGTAAATGCAGTTTCATTCAATGGGTCAACAGCAGAGACTGAATATTATACAAACGATGGGTTGGGGTAGTAGCAGAAGCCCCAGATGCTACCATGTATGAAGCAAACACTAGAATCCTGAAAGATGATGATACTTCCCATCTACATGGTCATAGCAAAATAGAACATAGAAGAATAAGTTGGTGTTTAGTGGGAAAGTCAGCTTTGTGGTGAAGGGGTTGCGAACGCAATCTGTAATCCCACATACAACATTCAAAACACAGCTGCAGGTGATTTGAATGCATATTGCCTTGCATTGGTTTCCATACAATGGTATGAGTGCCGGTCATTCAGAAAGCAATGGCAAACTACTGAACTTAAACTTGCCCAGGAATCACAAACAGCCAAAATATTCTGGAGTTGACTGCTACATCCTGTAAAGGATATGCAAACTAACTTTAACTAGAGGGAGATTTTTGTTATTGACTATGAAGGGGAGAGAGAGAGAGGTGAAAGGGAATCTCTTGTTTTCAATAACCATTTTGACTTGTTCTAAGCAATCTACAATAAGGTAATGTATAGTGACAAGAGTTGGTGTGAGATTTATATGGAAATAAGATAAGCGAGTACAAGATAAAGGGGGGAGAGAGAGCATTTCTCTGAAGTAATTAGCAAGTGATTTCACTAAACAAATCCCTGTCTGATAACCAACAGGCAAAAGGTAGTGTAGAATTAGCAGACGGTGGACAGAATTAATGAATAATTAAGCTTTATTTTGAAAGGATTAAGACAATGGATTGCATTAAAACAATGATTACACTTTATTTTAAAAGGTTTAAGAGTGGATAGAATTTTTTTTAAAATGAATCATCAAACTTTATTTTGTAAGGGTTAAGAATTAGACACATGGGTCCATCTTATATTTTTCATAGGAGGCTTTTTTCATGTGGACTTCTAGTAATAAAATTTCCCCTGGTCTCTGGGTAGTGAGATCGGACGCCTATGTGTATTGTTGCGCACGTAAAAAATTCCTTGGCAGTTGAAAATCCAAAAATAGTAGCCTAACAGCGCTGCCCGGCCAAAGTTAAAAATCTACCCAAAGTATTTTAGGATCCTTGCCGGTGCTACGGAGTTCATGCACTGAACTGAGTTTCTCCAAACTCAGGTTTGAGTTAGGAGGAAAACGGAGCACTTATGGGTTACACCCGTGTGCCGTGATGTTGATCCATCGACTATACTAACTAAACTAAACTATATTTTTCATTTAATTTAACAGTCATTTTGAGTTTGCATTATTCAAATGATGATTGAAGCAGTTGTCACATTTACATTAAGTTACAGAATAATGCCCATATTTGACGGCATTTCCTTACTTTCATCTGCTAATATGACAATGAATTCAAATCTACTTTAAACACATTTGCTAAACTGCACCCAGCTGCAGATGCTCATGCATATATGATCAAAACACATGGTCATGTTAAAGGCACAACAGTGGCTTACTTGGTTAGATCAAGTACAAACTGGCATACAGGACATCTTATTATAGTGCATGCCATGTCACATTGGTGATCATGTCTGTCCACTGCCGTCTGTCTTGTGTACTACTACTACTAGTAGTAGCAGTAATAATGATAGAAGTAATAGCTGGTCTCTGTGGCAATGGTGTTGCGGACGCAATTCGTATTGCCACTTAACCGCTTTCGAAACGCAGCGGTGACCGATTTGGCAGCAGACATGTCCCGTTGGGATTAATGTGTTGGTATGGGAGCTGATTGTTCAGAAAGCAATGGCAAAACTACTGAACGTAAAACTTGTCAAGATATCAACAACAGCAGTAATATGCCGGTGTTGACGGCAACATCCTGTAAAGGATATATAACTATTTAAAAAAAAAAAAAGTAGTAGTAGCAGCAGTAATAATAGAAGTAGTAGTAGCAGCAGTAATAATAAAAGTAGTAGTAGCAGCAGTAATAGTATATGCAGCAGCAGGAGCAGCAGCAATCATAGTGGAATAAAGGGTATCAGTATAAGAATAAATCCAGTGTAACAGGAATGTGTACTACAATGCTGCCATAAAATACCTTAGTCTCCACGAGATAAATGTGTTACATTAAACAGGGAGTATTGTTCATGTGCCTTCTGTTTATATTTGCAGGTTAAAGTTATGCATAAGCAGCTTCTTCTCTTCCACAACGCAATCTCTGCTTACTTCAGTGGGAATGCGTCAGCCTTGGAGGCAACACTCAAACAGTTTAATATACAGCTGAAGCGGCCGAATGCTGAAAAACCCTCATGGATAGAGTCTTGAATTTCATCTTATATTGCTTCCTTAAGATGCCTATACATTGTAATCTCATTTGTAAATAGGTGAGCTTCTTTCTGACCAGTTACCTCACCAGGAGCTGTATCATGTGAGAGTGGGCGTCATAATGGCTTTGGAAGGTAATTCCTCATGCAAACTTCTGGTTAGCTGATGAGGCTGACATTGTCTTGGCTGTATGGCTGTGAATGTTAGGTCAGAACCAAGGTTGTGAAATCACAGCACATCAACACATAAAAATAGGTACTTGGGCTAAATTGGGGAAGTTTCAAATGTTGAAGCCCTCATTTGTGTTATGTTATTTCAGGGACATTAATGACACCCTGGACACTAAAGTATATGAGGCAGGAGAATTGGTGAAGGATTGAGTCTTTTCAGTTGTGAAATCACAGCATATCAAAACAATAATAGGTACTTGACTTTGATCTACGCTAGGAAATGGGGAAAGATAATAAATGAAAGAACTGGTCACCCTACCTTATAAAACGTGTAATATATGTGAAGTGTAGCATTTCAGGCTCATATGGCTGGTAATTATACTAGAGAATGTTCTAGGAAGGAAAGAATGCTGGTAACTTCATCTCACAAATGACAAGTTTTTCACATTATAACAGGAGTATCTGCCATGGGATTATTCTTTAGTGGTTATTTTTTAATACTTTTATGAGAATATTTCTGTGGGATTACTTTACCTCCTGCCTCTCTCATACAATATGCTGAATGGTGAGGTCTTTTAAATCAATGCATAGGAACATGTCGACTGTAGAAGCCCTTATTAGTGTTACACTAGTTCATGGAAATGAAAATCACTCAGCTATTGCAGGGGCTTTTAAAGGCAAGCAAGAACTGTAACAGTGTAACCTGCCATGTATGTTGTAAGAGGCGACTAAAGAATGTTTGTGTGGGACAAGATACCTCATCCCATAGAAGGCTTTAGCAGCCAAATCCAACTAAGCTTGAGCAAGTCTGCAAAGGACTTGCTGTGAGTTGATTGGGGCACTGTGCTACATTGGGAGAGGAAAGGACTTGCTGTGAGTTGATTCGGGCACTGTGCTACATTGGGAGAGGAAAGGCAGTAGGTGGACATAAAAATACATGAGGTAGAAGAGCTGGTGGAGGATTGAGAGTCATCAGTGGGTTGTGATGTTTTGTTGTTGCACTCACTCGTTTTGAACTCAAGCGTTGTCCATACATACTATTTCTAGTAGCAGTGGACTTAATTTTGCCAATGGATTAGCATTCCCTATTACCATCAGGTGAACCCACTCTGACTTCAGAGGTGCTTGTAATTTACTTCCCCAAGTCAAGGACAAGAAGTCAGCATTTTAGTCAAGCTGTCCTGTGTAGGGTTTGAGCCTCTTACCTCGGCATCAGCGTATTGGATGTTAAAGAACATGTGTTCTTCTCCATTTGGCCATGCTGTGATGAAAGTGATGTTATGCAAAGAACCTGGTGATGATAGTGATTCTAGGGCATAGTATCTTTTCCTCTATTTTTTTGAAAAAATAATCATATCATTAGTAACATTTCAAAATATCACATGTATAGACTGAACATTATATTTCTGTGCCTAATGCATTCTGTGAATGAAGTGGTTGTGCTCCAGTTTATACAGGATTGGATGTAGTTGCACTATATAACTTATTTCAGCTTTTGAATGAGGCAAGACCAATTATCATACGCTGCATTACCAAGGCTTAACGTTTGTAGTTGTCAGTCTTTCCTTGTGAATATTAACAAACGCTGGCTTTATCCTAAATATGTCTCCATTGTATGGGATTTTGTGTTTTATTTATGTTTATTTAAATATTTATTGTGTTCATATGCATGTGGATATTGTTATATAATGTTCTTGATACATTGTTGGTCACTTCAAAGGAAAGTGGAGAATGGCTTGTTTTGAGTGAAGTGGCTGACATCACTTGACAAGGTGCCAGTTGCAGGCATATCTTGGACTTTCTGCCCAGGCCAGGCAGGTGTGCAGGCCAGTGAACAAGCAGATAGATTGGCTGCTCTGAGTGGATCGCTACTTTACAACAAGGGTTATGTGGTGAAAACACTCTAAGCGGAGCGCTACTTTACAACAAGGGTTATGTGGTGAAGACCTTCAGAGCTGAGCGCTACTTTACAAGGGTGATGTGGTGAAGACCCTCGGAGCTGAGCGCTACTTTACAACAAGGGTTATGTGGTGAAGACACTCTGATCTGAGCGCTATTTTGCAATAAAGGTGATGTGGTGAAGACCCTCAGAGCTGAGCGCTACTTTACAAGGGTGATGTGGTGAAGACACTCTGAGCGGAGAGCTACTTTACTAGGTTGATGTGGTGAAGACCCTCGGATCTGAGCGCTACTTTACAATAAGGGTGATGTTGTGAACACACTCTGATCTGAGCGCTACTTTACATCAAGGGTGATGTGGTGAAGACCCTCAGATCTGAGCGCTACTTTACAAGGGTGATGTGCTGAAGACACTGATCTGAGCGCTACTTTACAATAAGGGTGATGTGATGAAGACCCTCAGAGCTGAGCACTACTTTACATCAAGGGTAATGTGGTGAAGACCCTCAGAGCTGAGTGCTACTTTACAACAAGAGTGAAGTGAAGCCCCTCAGAATGGAGCGCTACTTTACAACAAGGATGATGTGGTGAAGACAGTCTGATCTGAGCACTACTTTACAAGGGTGATGTGATGAAGACTCTCAGAGCAGAGTGTTACTTTACAACTAGGGTGATGGGGTGAAGACACTCGGATCTGAGCGATACTTTACAACAAGGGTGATGTGGTGAAGACACTCTGATCTTCTTCTTCTTCTTCGTTCATCCGGAGTTTTTTTTTCGGATGTGATTGCGTTGTGCCTGTTTACAGCAGAGCTGCGTTCTTGCGCCGTTAGGCCGACACATCCGACTTCTGCGGGCATTTGTTGTCCGGGTTAACCTTCCCGGGGGTTTCTTAGGACGTTTGACTCTCACTGTTGTGGTGTTATCCCCCATCCCAGCTGGTCCATATAGAACAGCCAAAGATCCTGGTCAGCCCTCAAGGGAAGGCAGGGGCAGACCATGGGCATTCCCCGCCATCCAAGGAGGCTTCCATACTTGCAGAGCCGATACATAGCGCTCTGGTACTGGGCTCACCCAAGGAATCGTCACGTCCTGCACATGGCTGCTTAGCCTCACTTCCGTATATTGGGCCTTCCGTTCACCATAGGCTGTTCTTCTGGAATCCAGAAGTATGCAGTCTGCAGATGACATCCACACAGTGAGCTTTCGATTCGGACTTTCCATATAATGGATTTGCTATCCAAGCAATATTCCATTTCGTGCCACTAGGACACTTTTCCACCTTTTATGAAGTCCACACAGTGGGCTTTTGATTAGGACTTTCCACGTAATGGATTTGCTATCCAAGCAATATTCCATTTCATGCCACTAGGACACTTTTCCACCTTTTATGAAGCCCACGCAATGGGCTTTTGATTCGGACTTTCCACGTAATGGATTTGCTATCCAAGCAATATTCCATTTCGTGCCACTAGAACACTTTTCCACCTTTTATGAAGCCCACACAGCAAGCTTTCGATTTGGACTTTCCACATAATGGATTTGCTATCCAAGCAATATTCCATTTCATGCCTCTGGGTCTTCATGCACCTTTAAATGTCAACCTGTATGCAGTTAAAGTAAGCTGCGGTCAACTTTAGCTTGTTGATATCTCCATAGAGCTTGTCCTCAAATGAAGCAGGTGTGGGCCAAAATATCTTTCTCTGTTCTGCATACGTTGGGCAATCCTGCAGCAAATGTTTTGCTGTCATTTTTCCAGTTCTACAATTACATTCATCGGTATCTCCTATCTTTAGTTTATTGAACAAGTGGTATTTCAGCCTGTTATGTCCTGTGCGCAGTCTGAAGATTGCTACTTGTTCTCTTCGGTCGAGTTTGTAATATGCATCATCCTTCTGATGGCCTGGATGCTCTGATTCCCATTTGGTTCTATAAGTGCTTTTTATCAACCTCTTTGCCTCATTATAGGTTATGTCTATGTCAGGCTGTGGTAGTCGTCCGCCCTCTTTTGCCAGTCTGTCAGCCTCTTCGTTTCCAGGTATACTGCAATGTGATGGGATCCACTGTATTACAACTTTTTTGGATTTCTGGCATAGACCATGGAGTGCTGCTCTTAGGTCAGTTAGTTCTGTGCTGTTATTGCTCTTGAGTATTGAGACAGCTGACTTTGCATCTGTGAAGATAGCTATTTGCTTCTCTTTATTTTCCTCCATCAGGAGCATTTCTGCTGCAGTTTTCAAAGCCTCTACCTCCGCTTTGAAGTTACTTGAAAATTTTCCAGTTGCCATTGAATGTGTTTTTTTCACTCCATTTTTTAAATTTAGGAGAATTCCTCCTCCTCCATTCTCTATTGAATTTTTGGCTGATCCATCTGTATATGCATGGGTCCAATTCCTGCTTGGGTAATGTTCTTTTATGTAGTTTAGGGTTATTTCTCTTCTTTCGGTTTCATGCTGAGTGTTCTTTTTCTCAATACCAGGAATGTTTTGTATCATCTCAGGCAGTTGCTGCTGTCTCCAAGCTGGGAAGTTGTGTGCATTGTGTATGGGCTTGACTGTTGATATGTTACGTATAGGATCTGCCCTAATCCTTCGTTTTGCAGTTTCTACAAAGTTGCTACGCTTCAGTCTTCCCTTTCCAAAACCATTAAATCTGTTGTACATAGGGTGGTCTGTCAATCTTCTAAATTTTTCTGCTTGTTGCTGGGCTCTGCTATCTCTTCTGTCCTGCATTGGTTGTAAACAAGTGATCTTTTCTAGTTCATTAATAGGCGTTGTCTTCAGGCTTCCAGTTATGATTCGCATTCCTTGGTTTTGGACTCTACTTATTTTGTTAAAGTTTGACTTAGCTGCTGTTGCCCAAGCTGCAATGCCATATTCCAGTACTGGCCTCACCCGTCCAGTATATAACTTCTTGAGAACTTTCTCATCTGCTCCCCACGTTGTACCAAGCAAGCTTTTTCATGATTGCCATTCTCTGCCTTGCTCTTGTTCGATTTTTCTCAACCTGTGTCTTCCATGTCAGGCGACGATCAAAGGTGACTCCTAGATAGTTTGGATTTTCTTCATGGCGCAATATTTTTCCATTCAATACCAGCTTAGGTTGCTGAGTTTTATTTGAGAGGGAGAACACTGTGCATGTTGTTTCCTCCTCACTTATCTTCACTAGCCATGATTTTGACCAGTCCTCTAGCGCTAATAAGGCTTGCTGTATTCTGCTGTTAGCTGTACTAATATATTCTTCAGATGTCCATATGGCTAGGTCATCTGCAAAGGAGGATGTGTGTACTCTGGCTGGAAAATTTTCTGTGATGTCATTTATATATGCTAGGAATAATGTTGGTGAAAGAACTCCTCCTTGGGGGACACCTTGCTCCAGCAGCATCATTTTGCTTGTCTGTCCTTGTACTTTTGTCCTGGCAGTTCTGTTCTCAAGGTAGTGGCTGATCCATTTATACATTTTTCCACAAACATGCATGTTTTGCAGTTTTACTTTCAGTCCTTCCTTCCATACTTTATCAAATGCTTTTTCTAAATCTATCCAGACTGCTAGTGTGTGCTTTTTCTCTTGGAAGGCATCCTCTATTTCCTGAGCTATATAGGTTATTTGATCTTCAGTGGATCTGTATTTTCTGAATCCTGCTTGGTGTGGTGTTAAGAGTTTGTTTTCTTCCAGATGCCATGTTAGCCTGCCATTGATAATGCGTTCCATTAATTTTCCTACACAGCTCAGTAGACTGATAGGTCGATAGCCATTTGGTTCTTCCAGGTCTTTTCCTTTCTTTGGGACTGGTATTAGTATAGCTTCCTTCCATGCCTGTGGGACTATTCCTCTCTTCCAGCTGTTATTTAGGACTGCTAGTAGTTTCTTCTTTGCCTTGGTGCCTAGTCCTATTAGCATTTCATTTGTGATTCCATCCTTTCCTGGTGATTTCTTCTTTTTTAGGGTATTCATTGCCTGTTCCATTTCTTCCATTGTTAGATTTGCCATCATATATTCTGCTGCTGTCTCTGTATTTCTATGATGTATCTGTTTGTCTTTGATTGCTTTCTTCTGTTCGGTTGTAATATCAATGTGGTTTGCATTTGCATAGTGTTCCATTAGTGCATTTGCAGCCTTTTTGCCTGTAAGCAAGGCATTTCCTTGTTTAATTGTTATTTGTTTGTTTCTAGGTCCTTCATTGTTCATGGCTTTCACTAGTTTCCATAGTTTGTTTCCATCCCTGTCAAAATTCAGGTGTTCTGTTTTTTCCCTCCAACAATCTCTTGTTGTTTGATTTACTGTTCTTTTATATTTTGCTGAGATGGCTTTGAGAGAGATGTTTGCTTCAATTGTTTGTTCTCTCTCTGCTGTCTTCCTGGCATCTTCAACTTTGTCCTCCAAACTTTGTAGTTCTTCAGTCCAGTATGGTTTGTAATTTTTCCTCGCTCCTCTTGGAATGGACTCAGTGGCTGCCTGTATTATCGCTCTGTTTAGACTTTCCACCATTTGCTTTATGTTGCCATATCGTGTATTTATGTTTTCACAATATTTGTCTGTTAGTATGGCAAATCTGTCCCAATCTGCTCGTTTGTAATTCCAGCGGGGCAAGGGCTTTTGCTCCTGTGGAACATACTCCATATTCATTTCAAGCTTGATTGGTCTGTGGTCACTACCTGCTAATTGGTCCAGCACATGGCGATCGATTTTGTGGAGGATGTCTCCTGTGCAGAAAGCTAAGTCTGGAGTAGAAGTGGTAAGCCATCTTCTGGAGTAGAAGCTCGGTGTGTCATCCGCTTTGTTGAGTAGATGGAGATTTGAGTCTATTTCCCAGTCCTCCAATTCATCTCCTCTTTTGTCAGTATCTGGGTATCCCCATCTTTCTGAACGGCTATTAAAGTCTCCGACAATAATGCAGTTTGTGTCAGTTATTTTCATGTTTGAGAGTGTAAGGTCCTTATCTGCTGGGCTATACAGATTGTAGATTCTTATTTTCACGTCCTTTATCATTATATCAACACCTATAATTTCCGTTTGGTTGTCAGAGATCACAGATACTTCGCTGCAAGGTATTGTATTTCGTGTAAGTATTAGAACTCCTCCTTTGTGTCCTTCGCGGTCGAAACGTGTGGCCTGATATCCTCTGACTGAGAATTTGTGATTGGCGTTGAGGTGTGTCTCTTGAATGCATGCCACATCTATTCTATCTTTATGAAGACGCTGTGTTAGGGAGTCTTTCTTCTTGTAAACTCCTTCGGCATTCCACTGTAGTATGTTGAGTGTCCGGGGTATTTGGTCAATAGCTCTTAACCTACTCCTCTGTGCCTTGACTCCACAGCACAGGGGAAGGTGACCACCAGTAGTCATGGGTGGACCCCCTCGAGGCAGGGGGCCCGGCACTATCACCGCCTGATGGGACTTCACGGGATTAGCACCATATCGATTAATTTTGATTTGTGACATCATGAATTAAGTTACGTTGCACTGCTTTGTCAAGCCTGTGGCTCAGTACATCCGATTTCGACAAGCATTTATTCGGGATGCTTTCCCTAGCCTTTGACTGTCCCAAGTCTACCTACAAGGCAGCAGGTTTCACGTTGCACTGCTTTGTCAAGCCTGTGGCTCAGTACATCCGATTTCGACAAGCATGTATTTGGGGTGCTTTCCCTAGCCTTTGACTGTCCCCAGTCTACCTACAAGGCAGCAGGTTTGTGTGTCTCTTCGTCTGGTCCCTCTCCCTTGACCTGTCCGACATGGGTGGCCCTACCAGTAGCTGTGCTACCGTCGGCATAGCTCTTGGGGTCATTGGGACGCACAAGCCCCTCTACCTCGTCACGGTGGACACACAGCAGAGGGGACACTCTGATCTGAGTGCTATTTTACAATAAGGGTGATGTGGTGAATACTCTGAGTGGAGCGCTACTTTACAACAAGGGTGATGTGGTGAAGATACTTTGAGCAGAGTGCTACTTTACAACAAGGGTGATGTGGTGAAGACCCTCAGAGTGGAGCGCTACTTTACAACAAGGGTGATGGGGTGAAGACCCTCAGAGTGGAGCGCTACTTTACAACAAGGGTGATGTGATGAAGACAATCTAATCTGAGCGCTACTTTACAAGGGTGATGTGATGAAGACGATCTGATCTGAGCGCTACTTTACAACAAGGGTGATGTGGTGAATACTCTCATAGTGGAGCGCTACTTTACAACAAGGGTGATGTGATGAAGACAAATTGAGCGGAGTGCTACTTTACAACAAGGGTGATGTGGTGAAGACACTCTGAGCGGAGTGCTACTTTACAACAAGGGTGATGTGGTGGAGTGCTACTTTACAACAAGGGTGATGTGATGAAGACCCTCAGAGCTGAGCGCTACTTTACAAGGGTAATGTGATGAAGACT